>JAWVGU010000208.1:595582-921671 GCA_037039885.1 Miamiensis avidus
AATATTTATGCTAAATATTAAAAATCATCACTAATTAATATATATTGATTATTATATAGTAATTGAAATTAAAAAAAGAGGAATAAATTTTAAAATTTGCTTGCAAAAAAAATATTTTGAATGCAGAAAATAAATAAATATCATAAAAAAAAAAAATATAAATAATAATTTTTATATACGAATTATTTATAAATAAATAAACTTATTCGATTATGATTCGATTATTGNTTTANATTATTTTTAAGCTAAATAATGGTTTTAAAATTATCAATTTGATAGTATTTTATTTATATATATTTATATTATGTTTCTATAAAATTAATTACTACATTATATGATTTTTATTTAATATTAATTTTTATAATAAAATGGATAAAACAGATAATAATATACTTAACTAAAGCAAAAAATATAAATAATAAATAACATGAAAAAAAAAATCTTAAAATGAGATTCTTATAATTAATTTAGTATAATTGTAATAAAATCCTATTACTATTAAAATCTAATTATTTAAAATATTTTTTTGATAATATTAAGTAAATGATATAGTAAATAATATTCCATAAGAGAAAATGATAATATTTAAAAAGGAAGTTGATTTTCTAGGGTATATTTATAATTTGTCACATTTGGTAACAATGAAAAAATAATGATATAAAATATAGAGAATGGGATAATATATCATTTCATTTTAAAAATTTTTATCAATAAAATTATATAGGAACGTAAGTATTATGAATAAATTATTAAATGCTTCTTAATTAGTAAATATTTAATTTATAATTTTTTATAAATTATGAAATTACTCATTTTTTACTGTTCAATAAATAGAAAATTTAAATTTTTTTAAACAAAGAATATTAATAGTCTTTAATTGTATAAGAATATTATTAAGGTTCAATTCAATGTCATTAATAATTTTTTTTTTAATTTTCTATTTCAAGTATTATTTATTTATTATATAGTATATATATTTAATAACCCTCTTATTAATAAGTAAAATAGTATACTGAAAATCCATTAAAAAATAATTTTGTTTTATAATATAATCACAATTAGGAAAACTATTATTAAAATATAATATATATAGTTATCATTTATTATAAGATATACAAATCTAGCTATATTAATTAATAAATATATATGCAAATGATTTAGTATATAATTTTTCAATAATATTTTATAGTATTCAACTATCAAATATATCCCATAGTTATTTTAGAATACTTATATAAATTATAGTATCATTTTGAAATTACCCTAATCATAGGATATTACAAGTATATCCATAATTGTGACTTCATTTATATAAATTAAATACTTTATAAAAACTATAAAAATTTCAGAAAAAAAAAAAAAAATGTAAAAAGGAATTTAATAAAACTATTATAATCCTATATAAGAAGATATTTTAATTGCCGGAGGAGGACCTGTAGCTGGATTTCTAGGATATATATTAGCGAAACAGTTCGGATATACTGTTCGAATCATTGAAAGCCATCCTGATTTAAGAAATCCTAGAGTAGATTATGTTGATAGATCAAATGGAATAGGTTTGTGTAAAAAAATAAATAAATATTTAAATATTTTTTGTATAGAAATTGTTTAACTGGTGCCATTTTAAAATAAACAGTTTATAGAGGAGTAGAATGTTTTTAAAAAATCGGTCTTGGAAATGAATTGAATAAAATTGGTGTACCTATTGACAGAAAGTGTCTTCATACTAAGGATTTCGATATGGAACTACCAATTCCAGAATGGGGGAAAAAAGATATGATATGTCAAATTATAGGCAGAAAAGATGTAACCTGCATGCTAATAAATAAGATGGAAGAAACTGGAAAAGTGAAATTTGAATTTGATACTAGAATTTTATCTGTTGATTTGGACTAAAATATCATCACTACTCTCTGCAAAACCACTTTGGAGCAAAAATAACGAAAATTCTAATTTATTCTAGGAGCTGATGGATATAGATCTGTTGTAAGATAAGGTATAGAAAAAAAAGATGAAAAAGAAGGAGAAACGCTTAAAAAAAATTATATTTAAGACTCTAATTATCTTATAAGGTTTGTTGACATTCCTAGCTGGGTAGAGTTCTGTGAAATGACGAGTGATAAAAAAAAATATTCTTTTTATCACAATAAGGTACCTCAAGAATTAAAAGACAGGTATACTAACCAGTTTTATGGAAAATATAAAATTCATCCAAACAGCCTTCATGTTTGGGCAGGACTCGGGAAAAATATATATCTATTCGGACTTACTCTTTTGAATAACAAAGTAAATGTATTTGTTTGTCTTCCTGAACACTAAGATTCTCTTAAAAAACTAGCCTAGGATAATATTGATTAAATTGCTAATGATCCCTCTAAACTAGATTTAAATGATTTTATTTGCTTTGACTCGTTAAAATCAGAGGAAGATATTGAGAAATTTGTATTAGAAAAGATTCCTTAATTGGCTGCTTTGGTTCCAGATATTGTAGAATAACTTAAAACAAAACCTAGCTACAAGTAATTAATTAATAAATTAAGTTTTAATATGAATAATTTTTTTTATTTATTTATTTATTTAAAGGAGCTATACTATATTATATGACAAATGGTTTTATGAAGGAAATGCAGCTATATTTGGTGACGCAGCCCATAGTATGACTCCTTTTGCTGGTTCAGGACTTAGTACCTCTTTATAAAATGTTTGTACTTTCATAGATATATTAAAAGAAATAGATAACTCTAAATAGTTTATTAAAAACTCTGAAACTAGGAAATTAGTATTCTAAAGATACTAAGAAAAATGCTTTGATGACACGAAATAGGCATAAATAAGCCAATAAGGTGAACTATTGTATCCAGGATTAGCCTATGCGGGGTGTCCTAAGGCTAGTCTTTATATGATGGTTACTGGAATGATAGAAGCTTAGAATCAAGATATATTCATGGAGAAGATTCATTAAATCGGATATTCCAAAATTCCTTATTCAGAAATAAAAGCTAGAACTGATGTTTAGTATAAACTAGTACATGAATTGATTGCCAATGCTAAATCTCCCTAAGATGTAGACTTAACTGGAGTAAGAGAGAAAATCATAAATAGATTATTGGAAGCTGGAATATAACCAAAGATTAGAATTCATTGATAAAATATATATGATATAATTTCATATTAATATTAATATTTAGATATATAAGTTTATCTTAATAATATTGAAATATATGTATCTATTAATAATTATAATTAATAATAATACTAAAATTAAATATATTGGTTTCTTAATATTAAATAATCTATTACATTTGTAACTATTATGATATTTTCTATTAATTCTACAATACTTGGAAATAAATTAATTTTATCATACAAAACCAAATTACCAAAGATAGATAACCCTGGAGGATTGTATGTATGGTAAAGAAATAATCAATTCATACTAGGTTTTCCTGCCTTAAACAATAGAGATAACATAATATTTGCTCTCCCTGAAAGCGAAAAATCTATAAAAATATTGCTTAACTTAATGAATAAGTTTAAGCTGGTCCTTCTAGATAAGATTTATATGATTTTTTCCTATCATTATTGAATTATTTTATGACAAATGGCTTTATGAAGAAAAGACAACCTTATTCGGAGAAGCTGCTCATGAATGACTCCCTTTTCAGGAACTAGACTCAGTGTTATTTTGAAAAATATTAGTGCTTTTATTGATACTTTAAGACAAGGAGAAAATGCTAAAAATTTTGTTAATAATGCAGAAAATAGAAAAACAATTTTCTAATGCTATTAAGATAGTTGTTTAGAAGATACTAGACCAGCTCAAAGAAATTAATTAGATGAGTTATTATATCCAGGATTAAGTTATGCTGGGAACCCTAGAGCGGGGTTATACATGATGGTTACTGGAATGATTGAAGCTTAACACCCTGATATCTTTATGGAAAAAATTCATTTAGTAGGATATACCAGAATGCCCTTTAAAGAAGTAAGGGCCAGAATGAAGATATACTATAAACTTGTAACTGAGTTAATTGCTAACGTTTAGAGCCCTTAAGATGTAGATTTAACTGGAATAAGGGAAAAAATCATTTCTAGGGGTTAGAGGAAGCTGGAATTTCTCCTAAAATAAATATAAATATGTGATACTTATATTTTTATTAATTTGTATTTCCGAATAAATATTAATTATTTATAAATTTATAAATAATGATTGTGATCTAGATTTAAAATTTGATATAATTTTTTTTTTCATTGTGATATATTACTTATATTTTTGGCATTTGTTAAATAGATTATTAACTTTTGTAACTTTTTATTATCATTATGATAAAATAAAAATTTGTTTTAATATTTTAAAAAACATTATAATAAGATTCTTACAAAAATATAATTATTAAAATTTTTTATTAAATTTGTGTATTTTATAATAGATTATTAAGCATAAAAAGTGAAATAATAAATAATATTACATGGGAGAAAATGAGAATAATTAAAATATAGTTTATTTTCTAGGGTATATTTATAATTCGTCACATTTGGTAAAAAATAAAGATATAAAATATGGGGAATGGGATAATAAATAATTTCATTTTAAAAATTTTTTTAAATAAAATTAAATAATAATATAAGTATTATAAATAATTTCTATACTGTGCTTCATAATTAGCAAATATTTAATTTTTAATATATTTATTTTTATAATTTATGAAATTAGTCTTTATTACTATACAATCATGAATTATAAGTCATCTAATATTTAAAAATAAAGAAAAGCAATAGCCCTTAATTATAAAAGAATATTGTTTAGATTTAATCCAATGTAATGAGCAATTTTTTTTGATTTTCTATTTCAAGCATTAACTTATATATTATATAGTATTCATATTTAACAATCCTCATATTAAATAGTAAAATAATAAAACAGATAGTTCATATTATAATTAATCTGGTTTTACTATATAATCCCAATTTGAAAAATCCCTTATTAATATATAATATATGGTTATTATTTATTTTAAGATAGAAATATAGTTGAATATAACTATACAAAAATTAATAAATATTAAATGAAAATGAATTAATTAATTTTTATAATAATATTTTATAGTATTCAACTATCAAATAAATCCCATAGTTTTTATTAAAATATGATTAATCATTGTAAAATTTTAGAAATCAACTTTATCATAGAATATCATAAGTAAATACACAACTGTGATTATATATTTAATTAAATTTTTCATAAATATTGCATAAAAAATATAAAAAGTTCAAAAAAAAAAAAGGAAAAAATGTAAAAAGGAATTTAATAAAACTATTATAATCCTATATCTGAAGATATTTTAATAGCTGGAGGAGGACCTGTAGCTGGATTTCTAGGATATGTATTAGCAAAACAGTTCGGATACACTGTTAGAATCATTGAAAGCCATCCTGATCTAAGACATCCTAGAGTAGATTATGTTGATAGATCAAATGGAATAGGTTTGTGTAAAAAAATATACATTTATCAATAATTTTTATAATTTTTATGCCTTTTTAAATAAAATAAAAAGTTTACAGAGGAGTAGAATGTTTTTAAAAAATCGGTCTTGAAAAAGAATTGAATAAAATTGGAGTGCCTGTTGACAGAAAGTGTCTTCATACCAAGGATTTCGATATGGATCTACCAATTCCAGAATGGGGGAAAAAAGATATGATATGTCAATGTATCGGCAGAAGAGATGTAACCTGCATGCTAATAAATAAGATGGAAGAAACTGGAAAAGTGAAATTTGAATTTGATACTAGAATTTTATCTGTTGACTTGGATTAAAATATCATCACCACTCTCAACAAAACCACTCTAGAATAAAAATAACGAAAATTCTAATTTATTCTAGGAGCTGATGGATATAGATCTGTTGTAAGATAAAGTATAGAAAAAAAAGATGAAAAAGAAGGAAAAACTCTTAAAAAAAATTGTATTTAAGACTCTAACTATCTTATAAGGTTTGTTGACATACCTGCCTAGGAAGATTTTGCTAAAATGGTTAGTGATACTAAAAAGTATTCATTTTATCACAATAAAGTCCCTCAGGAATTAAAAGACAGGTATACTAATCAGTTTTGTGGAAAATATAAAATTTATCCTAACTGCATTCATGTCTGGGCAGGACTCGGAAATAATATTTTTTTATTTGGAATCCCTCTTTTGAATGGCAAAATAAATGTATTTGTTTGTCTTCCTGAACACGAAGATTCCCTTTAAAAACTTGCTTAGGATAACATTGATTTAATTGGTAAAGATCCCTCTAGACTAGATTAAAACGATTTTATTTGCTTTGACTCGTTAAAGTCAGACTAAGATATTGAGAAATTTGTATTAGAAAAGATTCCTTAATTGGCTGCTTTGGTTCCTGATATTGTGGAATAAATTAAAACCAAACCTAGCTACAGGTAATTAATTAAAGAAGTTTTAAATTTGAATCATTTTATTTTTTATTCATTCATTAATTTATTAATTTAAAGAAGCTACACTGTAGAATATGACAAATGGTCTTATGAAGGAAATGCAGCTTTATTTGGGGACTCAGCCCATAGTATGTCACCTTATGCTGGTTCAGGACTTAGTATATCCTTATAAAATGTTTGTACTTTCATCGATTTATTAAAAGAAGGAGATAACTCTAAAAATTTTATTAAAAACTCTGAAACCAGGAAATTAGTATTCTAAAGATACCAAGAAAAGTGCTTTGAAAACACTAAATATGCATAAATGAGCCAATAAGATGAACTATTGTATCCAGGAATAGCCTATGCTGGATGTCCTAAAGCTGGTTTATATATGATGGTTACTGGAATGATAGAAGCTTAGAATCAAGATATATTCATGGAGAAGATTCATCAAATCGTATATTCTAAAATTCCTTTTTCAGAAATAAAAGCTAGAACTGATGTTTAGTATAAACTAGTACATGAATTGATTGCCAATGCTAAATCTCCATAAGATGTAGACTTAACGGGAGTAAGAGAGAAAATCATTAATAGATTATTGGAAGCTGGAATATAACCAAAGATTAAAATTAATTGATAAAATATATATGATATAATTTCATATTAATATTAATATTTAAATATATAAATTTTTATTAATAATATTAAAATATATATCTATCAATGATTATAATTAATAATAATATGATTATTAATATATTGGTTTCTTAATATTAAATATTATTTCAAATTTTTTACTATAATAATAAGTTTGTGCATGTTTTCTATAAATTCTATAATACTAGGAGATAAATTAATTATATCATTACAAAATCAAATTACAAAAACTTAAATAATTTTTACTATATTATCTAATAAACATGATTTATATTAATTATTGTATAATCTTTGCTAAAGCTTTTGTTCATTTATAATATCATTTCTATATAATATATATTTTTAAGTTTAAAAAAAAAATAATATTAATATTAAAATAACTTAATAATTACAAGTAAATTAAATTAAAAATTAATGGATACTAATATTATAAATTGTTAAATACACTTATCAATCATTAATAAAAAATAAAATAAAAATGCAATAAAATTAATCCCTTAATAATATTTCTTTTATAAAAAGGATTAATTGCTGGAGGATTTGACAGAAAGATATCTGATGAAAGATAAATCATAGAAAAAATAGATTTATATGAGCAGTAATCTAAAAGCAAATTAAATTTAAGATTCTTATTACGTGACAAGGTTTGTTGGTATATCTAACTGGGATGATTTATTTGAATTGGTGAATGATAAAAAAACTATTCATTTTTAAAATTACAGGAAATCTGAAAATTAAATAAATTTTTTATAAAAATATTTATATAATTAAAGATATAGTTTTATTATATTTTTAGTATATGAATTAATTAATTTTAAATAAAATATTTAATTATATAATACCATATAAATCATAAAAAAAATTTTACTATATCTTTGGAAAAATAGTAATTCTTTTATATTTAATTCAACTGATAAATTAATTAAAAAATATATTTTTGTTATTATTTCTTAATATAATGGTATTATTAGCATTTTTTAATAAGGTTAGCTATTTATTACGTATTTGCCATTTCTTTCTTATCAACTTACAGTTTTTCTCCTAAATTGTATCCATATTCTTCGTTAATATCGAATAAATCAATTTTAATATCATATAAATTTGTTTTAGTTTAGTTGTAATAATTCCAAAGCTATATTTTATATTCTTGGTCTTACAATTATAATAATAATTTTTGATAAAACTAATTCTTCTTCTCATTTTATAATAGAATTTTAGTTTCTAGATGGTTTACAATTTATAGAGAAGTATTAGTCCAATTATCAAGTAAATATGTATTGTAAGAATCAAATTTTAAGATTTAAGATTTTATTTTTTGAGCTTATTCAAATTCTTCAATTTATACCATTAATTCCCAATACTAGTATAGATATTCTAAATTACTTTCATCCATGGCTATAGCTTTCTTAATTAATATTAGTGCATCTTAAATTTTGTTTCCTTTTAATACGGAAATACTTTTATATATTACGAAACATTAAAATATATTATATTAGTTATCTTAATCTAATAAAACAGATTTCTAAATCAAATTATCGATAAAATCAATTTAGTTATTGATATTTATTTTAGCATTATTTTCACATCTGAAGGAATAATAAATTAATGTATCAGCAATGCATTAGGCGAAATTAATCAGTTTTTCGGGATTTGTCCATTCAATTTTCAAGTTTATAGCTTAAAACATTATGTATGATTATTTAATCTTCCCTAACTTTAGTTAACAATTAGCTATATTGCATACTAAATCTTCGTACGATATATCTCTATCAAGAGAATAATGTAAAGATTCTGGGTTTCTATTTTCAGTTATTATTTCGAGACAACTCATCAAATGATGTAGTGCTTTCTAGAAATTATTTATTCTCATGTAGTGAACTCCTAATATATACTCTTTATATGATTAATCAATAATCAATTTGTCATTTAAAGCTAAGAATTCTTCTATGATAACAATTGGATTGCCTTATTTTTATAATATGAAAATTACAGCAGACATTTCAAATTCGTTTAAATATAATTAGAGTTTATCATTATAATTTTCAAATTAATATCTCAATTTTTCGATATTAATATTCATCTAATTTGAATTCGATAAATAATATAACTTAAATTATATAGTTGTGTAAAGAAATTCATATTGGTTTCCCTTATTTTATTGTGGAATTTAAGATAATAATTATCCATCTTGTAATAAATCCAGTGATTTTTTATAAATTTCTATAAGCAATTTAGTCTCTTTGTATATGTTAAAGAGTATTTATCTCTAGTTAGATTCATAAAACTCTAGTCCAATTTTTAGTTTATTTATACATTATATTTCAGATTAGTTTTTTTGTTACTATACCTCTAATACTTTTTGTTGTAGCTCTAATTAATTTTAAGCAACTTTATATAGAATCTTAAAGTGTGTATATAAAACGTATTAAAATTTAATGAAAATTTACCATTCTCCATGCATGTTTTTCCATCCTCTAAATTTAATGGAATAAAGGAAAACGTCTTTTAATGGTTAGATAAAAGGCTACCTCTTCTTGAAGAAGAAATAGAATTAGGAGATATACATTAACTTTGAGTTGAATTTGGAATTTCATCATCTGTTGATGGAGTAAATGATATTTATCTTTTAATCTATTTGGCATCTTGCATTTTTTCTTCTCTTTAATCAGACACTAATCTTAAAGGTGAACTCATTTTGCTTTTTTTGATAGTAAGTATCTGCTTTCTTTTAATTTTTTACTTTGTTTTGTTTTTTTTTTTTGGTATTTGAATTTAAATAATTTATTATAAAACTGGGTTATATTTTATTTTGAATAAATATCTATAATAGTTTTTTATTAATGAGCTTGAATTTATCTATTAAAACGCTTAATTATTATATTAATGTAGACAATTAATAAATGTAGCTGGTCGCAAGTGTTAAGAAAATGTTACTAGTAAAATTCAATTCTAATAATTTTATATTTTAATTTTGCATAAATTTTGTTGCAATAGCTTAGAAGATTTTAATATTTAAGTGAAAAACATTTTTGATTTTCTAATTATTAAAATTTTAATAAATTATTATATCTTTATTCATTTTTAGTTTGTTATTAAAATTTTATATTCTTTATTATTTTTCAACATAATATAAATTCAAGCGTATATAAAATATAAATAATTACTACTTTTAGAATATTATAAACCTTTGTAAATCAAATAAAAACGCTTTTCATTTTCTAAAATATACTTTCCTTATAAATTTTTAAAAATTATTATGCTATTGTTGGTATTTATTAAAGTTTAAATTAATAATTCTGTAAAAATTAAATTATAATGTCTGTATTTAATTTTTAGTGTTTTTCAAAGTTATATACAGACACTTTTAAATATACCATTCACTAAATAAATAAAAATAATATTTTACATATTTTCTGTAATATCATTAAGTTCTACAAAATACAGTTATAAAAATTCACAAAACTTGAGATAAAATACAAAATTAAGGAATTGTCACAATTTTCAGGATTTATTGATTTAAAAATTTCCATAATTTCTTAAATGCTAATTATTATTATTTTTTTATTAAATAAAATTATTTAATATATTTATAACAATTTAAAAATATAATTAAAAAATTAATTATTAATTAGCATTATTTTAATCATATAATTATAAAAAAAACCATAATTTTAGTTTTTTTAGATAATTTCCATTATTTTATAACATAAAAATATATATTATATTTTGCATTTTATAATATACTTATTTATAATTATCGTAGGTTATAATTGAAATATTTTTCTTATATTTCACTATTTAATCGTTAATTAATTAATTATAAATATATTATAACACAGATAGTTAAATATGAAATGGTTTACGGTAAATAAATAGTATATTAATATAAACTGTGAATTATTATTATTATAATAACATAATAGAAAAATAAAATAAATTACATTACATAACAAAACAGTAGAATTAGTTTTATTTAGGATTTATGAATAAATAATATGTTAGTTTAAATACAGGAGGCTCTATATATAGAGCTTAAAGTCCGAGACACCACCCTACTGCATAAAAAAATTTTTCTTTTATGAATTCGACATAAAAAAAATATCCGACAGATTCAATAGCTACTTCACCAAGATAAAGTGAAGCTCATTTTTAAATTTAGGATTCCCAATAATCAGTATAATATAAATCACTGTATCCTTTAAAAAATGATCTATATTAAAGCAAAAAGAGAATTTTTGAAAATGGATCTAGTCCATCTAGATAAACTCAGCCTTATATAAACTAATAATAATAGGAAGTGCAGATATAATATCAATAATAAATAGCAGAAAAGTAAAGATAAATTTTAAGTAATACCTAATCTAGAAAGGATATAAGATAAAATGATACGATTAATTACAAATTTAATTCACAAACAACTCCAGCAAGATCTCTAAGCCCCATATCAAGAGGGGGTTAAAAAGTATCTCATACAACGTTAAATACTTCAAGAGCTCCATCAATAGTAAATTTAATGGTAAATAAAAAATAAACAAAATTATTAAATTATCCTTAGCAGACATATTAATATTAATAAAATAGGATGAAGTAATAGAATCGTAACATGACTTATCTAAAAGCAGATCATAAAAATCATTTCAGCCACTAGGTTAAACAAGTGATTACTATTCGAATTTTAAATCATCTTCCTAAAAGTCTCTGTAACCATAAATAGCGATATTAGATAAAGAAATTGTTTAGATTAAAGAAAATCATTTACAAGAATAGAAAAACCTTAAAAGACATTATGAAGCAGTTTTTGAAGATTTAAATAGGAAAATGTATGTATTTTTATTAAATTTTACCTTTGATAATTTGTATTTTCAAATGTTAGAGATCTTCTTGTAAAAGAAAACGAAAAACTAATATAAACGAATGAAAACTATTCTAAGCACTTAGAAGTAACAGTAAGGAACTTTTAAGAGTAAATTTAAGTAAAAGAAGATAAAATAATGCAATTATATTAAGTTATAGATGGGAAAAAACGGGATATAGATACCAAAATTTTAAAAAGTGAAGTAATGAAAATTAAAAAAATATATATGCTTTTATCGAATAATTAATCAACTAAATAAAGAAAATTGGGGATGAATAGCATGTAAATATGCTTAATGAAAAAATAAGACTCCTACTTCTGGAAAATGAAGGTTTAGTTTAAGAAATAGCAGAGTTAAAGTTTGATTTAAATAGAATTTCTGATAATTTTTAAGAAAAATAAAATTTTAAAATTAAAGACTATTTACATCAATCCTAATATAAGCAAGACAAGTTAGACGTATGCTTAATATTTTAATTTCATTTTATTTTTTACCATTTTTAAATAGTAATAAACTAAAATATAAAATTATTAAAAGATGAGAATTTCGCAGCAATTAGCAGACTTATAAAATATGGAACAAAAACATGAGTAGTTAAAAGAGGATTTTTATCAAATCAGTAAAAAATATGAGAATTGCTTGAGAGAAAATGATCGCTTATAAAAAATAGCTGAAGATAAATTAATTTTAAATGAAGATTTTATAGAAAAAGGGAAAAAAGAATAATTATTGTAATATGAAGTAAAACAATTGAATATAGAAAATTCTAAATTATTAATAGAAAATGATAAGCTCTAGTAAATCGTAAAAGAAGTTTAAAGTAAATTAAGAGTCTAAGAGGACAATTTACATAGAAATTAAGAGAGATTAATAACTAGTTAAGTAAAAATCATTAAAAATAATTAAAAAATGACAATTATTATTATTATATTCTTAGGAAATTCATTCTGAAGATTAAAAGGAATTGCTGTAAGAAATGGAAAACTTAAGACAAATAATAGAAGAATTAAGAATAGAAAATAACGAACAAGAAATAAAAATTGAATAAGGAGATGCTAAAATTTATGAGTAAGAAGAAGAATTAAGTGTAAAAAATATAATTTTTATATAAAATATACAATTTGTTTTTTTTAACATTTTTTAATAATTCTTCACTATAATTAGTCTTTACGTAAAAATATGGAAGAAATTATAGTGCATAACTTCAAACTACAAGAAGATTTAGAGCTGTAAAATTCTGAACTAAAATAAGATAATGAGCATTTGATATAAGAAATAGAACATATGAAAGAAATGAACGAAAACCTATATGAAGCCATTAATGATTATCAAGATTAATCCTAAATAATAAGTTCCAAAATAAATAAATTAGGCAGAGAATTTGTGGAGGATCCCAAAGCAGAAGATTATTAATAAATTTTAGATGAAATTTAAGAAAGTGTATCTTAGGAATTAAAAGATAAATAGCTATAAATTTAAGCTTTAAAAAAAGAAAATTAAAATAAAGAAATTGAAATTGAATAATTAGAGCATTAAATTGACCTATAAAGATAACAACTTGCAATGAAAAATGAAGATTTTATGCTTTAAAGTACTGATTTAAATAGTGCTAAAAAGATGAATTAAGAACAAATAATATAACAAAATAGTTAAGCTTCCATTATAGAAAATTTATAATAATAAATTATCTAAAAAGACTAAGTAATACTATATAACGATATTAACATATATAAATTATAAATATTATTTTTATAATTTATAATTAATAAAATAATAGTACATAGAAAAAATATTAAAAGAAAAAGAATAGATAATTAAGAATTATGATCTCAAAATATAGGAAATTCACATAGATAAACAGGAATAAATTAATGCTATAATTAGGCAAAATTAGAATCAAAATTAGGGGTTATTGTAAGAAAATCAAACAAATTTAAACAATATAATGCAGGAAAAACATTAAAGTTTGCAAGAATTAAAGTTGAAATACTAAGAAATGATAAACGGACTTGAAAAAGACAAGTCTGAGGCTATAAATAAATTAATAAATAAGTATAATACTGAATTAAATGATAGTGAATAAGCTAAATAATAATTAATCCAAAAATAAATAAAAGAAATGCAGGCTTAAGAAGAGAGGAGATCGAAATAATGTAATTTGTTTGAAATCCAAAAAATTATAACTATTGTAATCGAATTTTTTATTATTTTATAGAAGCCAAACACTAGGGAGAAATTTAAGAATTAGAAATTGAAAAAAATAAACAAATTGAAAAATTAAAAGTCTAAATAGTAAATATGGAATTAGATATAAAACATATGACTGGAGGTCACTAATAAGAAAAAGAAAATCAAAATTTATATATTAAAGATTTAAATATTTAACACAACCAATAAATAAAAGAGTTAGAAGCTTAAATAAATGACAAAATGAATTTAATTTTGTAATAAGAAAATGATATGTAGGCTTTTTAAGTAAAATATAATTTATATTTTAAAAAAATTAAAATAAATTAAAATATTTAATAATTATAATTAGGAAAGACTTATAGAAATAAATTAATAAATAGAAGAGAATGATTAAGATAAATTAGAATAAATAGAAGAGTATTAGTCTAGAATAGATATATATGAAAAAGATCTTAAAAAAATGAATGAAGAGTTAGAAGATTAAAATGAGTTATATTAAGATTAAAAGGGTGATAATTCAAGATTATAAAAGTAATATGAATTAAAGGTCTAAGAGCTATTTGTAGTAAAAAATAATTTTGAAAACATGAAAATAGAGAGATAAAAATTACAGAAAAAGTATGAAGAATTATAGATTTCGTTTAGATAATAATAGCTAGCAATGGAGTAGATTTCTGAAAAATATGAATTATAGTTCATTGATTTAACTGAAGAAAAAAAGCATATATTAAGGGAAATGGAAAATTAAAATAAGCAATATGACTAAAAATATTAAGAATTAGAGAAAATATAAAAACTTGAAATTTAAAGAGTAAATATGAAATACGAAGAATAATTCAAAATTTAATAGAAAAATCATCAAGAAATAAGCGAAAATTACAACAAAGAATTTGAATTAGAAAAGAAAAAATTAATATAAAAGTATGAAAATTTAATAGAATCATTAAACATATAAATAGATAATATATAAAAGAAGCATTAATTAGAACTATAAAATATGGATTTAGAAATTTAAAATTAAATGAAGGCTAACTAAGACAAAATTATTGTAAAATTATAAAATAAATAAATTATTTTTTATAAAATATTACATTTTAATTTTCTTTATATATTAGACTTTAAATAAGGCAGGAGACCATACTTTTAATTAACAAAAAATTAATCACGAATAGGAAATAAGCAAAATGAAAGTCGGATAAAAACAACTATTGGAATAAATAGAATCATTTGAAAAATTAGTATATGAAATGAAGTCTCAAATCGAAAGATATAAAAATGAAATTATAGAATTAAATTAAAAGATTTAAACTAAAATTAAAGAAAATAATTTGTTATAAGATACTTTATAAAGGCAAAAAGAATAGATTTAGGTTTTATAAAGTGATTTGAAATTTGAATAAAATTAGATACAAAAATAAGAAGAACTTATTAACTTAAATGTAAATTAATTTTATTTACATAAAAACTAATGATATTTTTTTAATAAATTAGAGAAAAGAACTATAAGAAAATAATAATGAATTGATAAGTTTGAAAGAAAATATAACGAAATAAAATTTATAAATTATTGATTTACAGGGTCAATTAAAAGGTTAAATAGACAAATCTACTTTTTAAGAAAGTGAAATAAAGAAATACTAAAATTGCATCAGGGAATTATAGTAAAATTTGGAGCAAAAAGAAAAAGATATAAAGAGCTTTGAATTAGAAATACCTCTAATGGCCCAGAAAGTAAAAAATGAAAAGGCATAAAAACAGAACGAATATTAAATTCTAGAAAGCAATTACAATAATATTAAAAACACCTTTAACACTCTTCAAGAAGATTATTCTCATCTATTCTAAAAACAAAAAGAATTGGAAGCCATATTATCAGGAAAAGATGTGGAAATTACTTCACTTGTAAAGGATTTGAATCATCACCAAAATAGAATCAATATGGTTTTGTAGAAAACTGATGACGATATACACTCAATGAAAAATCATGTTAATATTGAAAAAAGTAGTTACGAATAGAAAAGAGGTAAATTAGAATAGTAAATAAGAACTCAAAACATCATAATTGAGTAGAGATAAAATGAAATATAGTAACTAAAAATTTAGATTGACAGATAGCAAAGAGAAATAGATTAACTTAAAGCCTAATTAATTAATTTCTAAAATAGAGATGTACAATAAGTAGGTAGAATTAAAGAACTTGAGGGAGTTTGTAATGGGTAACCTTTTATTATAATTAGCAATTAATTTTGAATTTTTAATATATGAGAGAATTATATTATTTAAATATATTTATAATAGGCTTAATTCCGAAAAAGACATGGCCTTTATGTTTAATAATACGAAGGAAAACTAGTTGGTGAATATGTCAAATTAATTTCAATTTTTATAAAATGAAAATGATCATTTGAGAAAAATAATTGCTGACAAGAATAACTTTATTGAAAGATCAAGCTCCCCACTATCAGGCTAGCGATTTGCTTCTCCCTATAGAAGTGTACCCCCTCCTCCTCCTCCTATAAAATCTTTATATTATGGAGGATCGCCAAGGAGTGGATCTCCAGGTGGAAAATTATATTACTAAATCGACGAAAATGATAAATTGAATGATCGAATTTTAGAAAGATGCAAAGATATAATTAGTGGATGAGATGTGTATAAACATTATGATACCGCAACTATTTATGCATTCATAAATAACATATGTAAATTTAACACTCAATCAAATTAATATAAACATAAAAAAAGTTTATATAAATATTTATATTATTTTTAAACAATCTACTATAAAAAATTATATAAAGGGCTGATTATACATTTTTATAAATTTTATTATTAATATTATTATAGTTATTTTCTATATTGTATATGTTGAAAAAAAATTTTTCATAATTTATTAGTATATTTTTGCATGAAATCTTCCAAATTATCCTTTATTCCTTTCATTATCTTTTAAAATTAGTACTTTTTATTCTTAAAGTCTTTAATCATTCCTAACATAATTATTCTTTTAGGAGTGAATGGACCAAATATCATAATACCAGTATCAAATCCATCCTTTGCCATTATAAAATCATCTTCATATTACACAAAATAAACTAAAAAAATAAAATTTATCAATTTTTCATATATATTCCGCTTTTATTTTCATTATTTTTATAAATACATGTCTATTTAATTAGATGAAAAGATGTCTTGTTTATTTTTTCATACTCCTATAATAAATCATATAAATCTAATAATTCTCCTGAATCTACATCTTCAAATATAGCTGTATCATCCGATAAAATCAAAAAAGGAGGTCGATATATAACATGGTAATCTTTTTGCAAAATCTATAAATGATCAATAATGAGATATATATAAAGCTATTTAGTGTTATAAAAATAGTACTTTGGGAATAAGCTTAAAAAATTCTGTTTTTAAAGGTGGATATAGAGATAAAAAATCATCGTAAGTAATTTCAATTTCCATTTTTTATAATAATGTTGATAATTGAGAAGAAGCTATTTATTTTTTATTATAAATTATTATGTAATTAAATAAATAATATTATTGTATATATATTGATTAATTATGAGAGTAAAATATTTATAAAAAAACTATTTAACTGAGGTTTGCGCGAAAAATAACTATATTTTAATTTCTTTCAATAAAAATTACTAATCATTTTAATAAATTAATATAGTTTTTTTAAATTAAATTTAAAAAAATAAAAATTGAAAACTAAATATTAATTAACAGAATTTTTGTAAAATTAAATTGGAATTTGTTTCAAATTTTAATCAAGCTAACATAAAAATAAATATAATAATATATTTATTAAATGATTTTAAAAAAATTAAAAATAAAGTAATTTTCATATTTTTAATTTAGGATGGAAAACTTCCATATTAATTCCACATATTCCTTATCCACTACTTATCAATATTTTAGCATACCCATTCATTCCCCAACTGGTTCCAAATGAATTTTTTATAGTCCAAGCATTTTCAGAGTTATTGTAACCAACAATTAAAACTTACTAATCAGGGAATCCCTAAAAGCAGCTACTGCTTTAAATAATACCAGAGGAATATAATTAAAAGATCATGCTACTAGCGTCAACTAAAGCTACTATTGGTTATTTGGCTACAGCCTATTTCATAGCTGTTACATTTGAACTGGCAACTTATGTGGAGACTCCAGGTGAATAAACTGGGTTAATTTTGGATTATTAGCAAGGAGCAGTCATGGGATTAACTTTAAAAAAAATGCAAAATTAAATTTTTAATATTTAAATAGAGATAGTTTATATTAGTATTAATAATTATATTAAAATTCATACATTCCTAAACATAAGGATATTAAGCATCTGTAGAAAGTCCAGTTTTATTAGCATATTTTATTCCTTCAGTGCTATAACCAATTCCATCACACCCATAACCAAGGCCTGGATTAGTGCAAGATAATATTTGTTGACTAGATAATTTTTATAATAATCCTTGCTCGATAAATCTAGCTCCTTCAGAAGCACCAGCTGCAGAGATAGCCCAAGAAGCACTACAAAATCCTTAGTTCATAACAGAACTTACAGCACCAGCTTATACCCAGTCGACTGAAGAGGGAACAGAAGTATTTTATAAGGGTTTTTGAGCTTTTGAGATTTAGACTTTTTATTTTTTATGAGTAGAAATTCTAGAAGATTTATATTCTTCATTAGTCATAGCAGCAAATTCAGTTAATCCCAAAACTACGTCACTTTATTCAGCATTGAATTTTTGAATTAAGTTGTAGTTTTCGATGAAGATAGCATATCTATACTCATTTTCAGATTCATTATAGTTTTTGTTGAATTTCTAATAAAAAATTTTTAATATTTTTATAATCTACCATCAATGCTTAGATTAAACAAAAAAATTACAGTTTTCCATTGTAAATAGGTGTTATATAATTCTGAGTCTTCAGCAGCTTTAAGTGTTAAAGAAGAAGATTATTATCCTTAGAAGAATAAAGCAACTCCAGCTATGGATAATAATGAAATTAAGAGCAATTAAACTTTCATTTTTTTTTTTTTTTTTTTAATTATTTTTTTATTATTAATTTTATCAACATATTGAAATAAATCAGCAATATATTGAGTGCCTTTTGCAAATTGACTAAATTAATCAAATTTTAGAACTTTTAAGTATCAAATTAATTCAATATATATATATTGCTTAACTAAATCTAACATCTCATTACTGTCTTTAAAATAATTTAAAAAAAATCTACCCAATAAATATTGAAAATCTATATATTTCAACGATGAAANATAAATCTTTCGGTCTGTTTTTAAAGGTAAAAATATGGTATCAATCTATAAAAATATAACGTTGTTCTACAAATTTAGGATCAGAAAATAAATATGGGAAATAACAATTAACTTGATTAAATTACTAATAAAATGAATTAGAATTAAAGATGAATAATTGAAAAAATAAATTTTAAACTAATAAACTTTATTATAAAAATTATGTTTATATAATTTTAATGTGAAATATAATAAACAATTTATGGACTTAATATTTAATTTCTATTTTAACATAATAAAGAAATAAGATAAATTTCTAANGNAATATATTAGAACAAAATTCAATAAGAAATTAACTAAAAAAAAACTAATTCTATATCCTTTCTTTACATATATTTTCATTTTCATTTTAGAAAACTAAAATAAAGTAAATGAAATCTTTATTGTATGGGGTATTTTTTTTTTTTCTTCAAAAAGAATTTTTAAATATCTTGTTTAAAATAAAATTAACTTTTATATTAGAAAATAATTTAGCAAATAAAAACAATTTTGAATTATATATTATTATTTCACTTAAGTTCTTTNATAAATTATATATAAATTAAAATTATCTTAGTTGATATATATTACAAATAAAAAATATATATCTATAAATATTATGAGGGATTTGCTTTATGACAAGTTTTAGTATGAAAATTAGTAATAATTTTAATTATAATTTTAGAATTTAATAAGCATAATTTTTATAATAAGCAATATTCAAGCTTTTTTATTATATATTTAGACTTAATATTATTATTAATGAATCTCTTATTCTCAAAGTTATATCCTTTTTGATATTTAATTTACCAAATCAATATTTATGATCTATTTATTAAATTATGATAAAAAGAATAAAAAACCCAAAATATTCTTAACTTATTTAATCAAAATTTGTTAGTTATAAATATTTATTTTAATAAATATTCTAATGAAAGAATATAATATTATTATAAATAAATATTAATATTAAAAAATATTAATAGCAAGAATTAAACAATTCAGTAAATACAAAAATACAATTAATTATGGTTTTTTAACAAGATTGGAGAGGGATAAATATACATGCATGACAAACAAAATTTATACCATGTATAAAATTTTTACAAAGTTCCTTGAATATCAAATTTTATGAGGCTAAAAAACTATAAAAAATTTAATGATTATGTTATAAAAATGTATATTAATTTATTCTAAAGTTCTTTCATATAAATTAAAAAATAAGATATTTAAAAGCAACTATTTTATGTTAAACTATGGATTAATATAATATATAAAATAATTTAAAAACTAACCATATTTGAATATTGATGATATGTCTAGATATAATTAGACTAGTATAAAAAATCATTAAATAAAAAATATTTTGACTCAAAATCTTATAGGTGCATACCTATGTATACTCATTGAAATCATTTATATAAAAATTACTATTTAATATAAATGAAATTAATAATTTTGTTAATATTACTTTCTTCAAATAAAAATTATAAATAAAAATTTTAATGATAGATTTTTTAAGAATTAATTATGTATCTATAGTACATGCATTAATTAGATGGTATTTATTTAGTATATTTTATATACTAATTATGATTATTGAATTAAATAAAACAATTTTGGTATTAAAAAAACAGATTTAAAAACATATGTATTATACATATATTTATAAATTAATTATTTTTTTTATGAAAAAATTATTAAGTTGGTTTAAAAATAAAGTATAGTGTTCAAAAAATAATAAAAGTACTAATCAAAATATGTAAAAGAAACTGAAAAAAACAAAATTAAACTATTAGATACTTCTTTGATTTGTAATTATTTTTCAAAGAAAGTAATAAATAATATTAAAAGTAAATTATAAATGGATCTGATATGATTTTAAAAGTTAATTTTTTATTAAGATATTTATATATGTGTATTTTATAAATATTATAATTAAAATTTCTAATTTTTTATATTAAATACCATAAATTTATATAGTATAACTTTCTTAAAAAAAAAATGATTAAAAAAAAATGGAATGCTAGGTATTTTAAGAATTAATTTTGTTACTATATGGTTTAATTTTCTTGAATTTATTAGTCCTTTTTGGTAAAAGAAATATGAGTATCAATGCATCATCAAAAAAAAATTTATTTTTCAAAAAAATAGATTGAAAATAACTTATAGTTTATATTTATTTAGTAAAATAATCATTTTTTTTTCAAACAAATCATTAATTTTCTAAAAAAAATAAACTATGTGTTCACAAAATAATAAAATCACTAATCAATATATACAGAAAAATGTGAAAAAAACAAAATAAAACAAAATCAAAATTTTTGAAAGTATATTTTTATTCATTTTTTTTTTGAAGACAGTTATACTTTAAATATTAAAATTATTTTTTTAAAAACATGAAATAAAATTATGTGTTTTTTTTAAATATGATTTTCTGTGTAATTCTACTTATCAATTTTATAAAATATTGGAAATTTTTAATATATTTATAAATATATTTTGTTTTATTTCATAATATCAAACTCATAATTTAGGATGAGATACATCCATGTTTATTCCACATAGTCCATTACCTTATTCTATAGTAATTTTAGCATATCCTTACATTCCCCATGTTTATCCCCACGAGTTTTTGAAGGTCCATGAATTTTCTAAATCATTATAACCAACTAATAATACATAGTGGTTAATATCAGTATCGCCATGACAATTTGATATGACTCCTGATTTGTATAATTAAAAGGCAAGACTACCAGAAGCAATTGAAGCTACTATAGGCTATTTAGATAGAGCTTATTTCATTTCATTAGGATTATTTGCTTGAATAGTGACAAGAGTTCCTGATTAATATGAAACAGGTTTTATTTTATTTTTATCACATGGCAAAAATCTTGTTTATTCTATGAATATAATTAATTTAATTTTATTATATATATATAAAAAAGTTAAAAAAAAATATATACATTGTTAAACAAAAGGATAATCTAATTCGGTGGATATTCCATTTTAATTCATATAGGTAATTGCATTTTCTGCATTACCTCCTCCACATCCCAAAGATAATGGGAATCGGATACAAGAAATAAGTTGTTATTTTGAAAGTTTTTCTAATACATTTTATTTTATAAATCTGGCTCCTTCAACAGATGCGGAACTTGCAAAAGCATACCCTGCATCACAAAATCCTTATTCACCAGCTTCAGTTACTGCTCCTGCTTATACCCAATCAACAGATAAGGGGAGTTATATGGTTTCTTTGGTTTATTATACAGATTTTTTTTATGATTTATTAGGGACATTAATTTTGGAAGACAAAAGACTTTTAAATTCTTCATTGGTCATAGCAGCAAATTGGTTCAATCCTAAAACTAGATTTTTAGATTCAGCATTGGCTTTTTAAATATAATTATAGTTTTCTTTGAAAGCTTCAAATCTATATTCTTCCTCATTTTTCGAATATTTTTAGTTGAATTACTATCATAGATATTAGAAATTATTAATTTTATAGTCTTATTATTATAATATTTAATTTTTTACTTATTTCCATTAAATAAAAGTGTTAAAGAGGTCTGAATCTTTAGTTGCCTAAAGGGATCGGTAGCTGTCTTATTCTTAGAAGAACAAAGTAAATCCAGATAAAGTAAGTAAAGATATTAGGAATATTTATGTCTTCATATTTTTATTATTTTTGTTTTTATTTATATTTTTTCTTAAATTTTTTTTATTATAATGAATTAATTAAAATTATAATACTTATATAATAACAGTATTAATAAATCGTATATTTAATAATTTTTGAAATAAATTAATTTATTTCTAATTATATTGCATACTGATTTTTTAATAAATTATTAGAAATTCAATTCTTTTGGAATGAATTAAATACAATTAATTAAATAATTTTTATTTATATCACTTAATGATTTATGAGTTTTAAAATTAAATTACCAATCATTATTAAATATAAAANACATAAATTATAAAATAAAAACTAATATCCTTTATTTCATATATTATTTTAATTTATATCTCCCACGTTACTAAAAAATTTAAAATATACAGAAGATTAATTAATTTTAAAAATTATATAAATATATTATCATCCCCATTTTTTTCTATAAGTACTAAAAAAAGGAATAAAAAGATAGATTAACAATATCATAATTTTAATTAAAATTTAATTTGGAATAATTAAAAATGAATATAAGATTATAATGCATGAATGAAACTTATATTTATGGCGAATATAAAATATAGAATAAGTAATATATTAAACATTTTTGTTTAATAAATATTAATATTAATTTTATCAGTTAAAAATATTCTATAAATAAAAAATTATAGAACTTAAATATTCTATTAATTATTTAATCATATAAGATATGACTAGATATTAAATATAGAATGGAAATTATACCATTTAGAACTCAAAATTATAATATTTAGATTCTATCAAAACAGTAATTTTATATTTTAATTTGATATTGAAATTGTTTAAAAATATGTCTAAAAATAATTTTATGATAATAATTATCTTAGAAATTTTTTATTTTTATATTAAATTCAAATTTTATCACTAATTTTTATATATATTAATATATATATATTTTGAGTATAAATATTTAATTATTATTCTTTCTACATATGTAATTGATAGAGTATCAAATAGTTATAAAAGTTTAGAATAATTTAATTTACACGAATGTGATATATAAATATAAATTATGGTAAAAATAAAAATAAATTACAAATTACAAATAATTTTTACAGTAAAATATTATATATCATTATATTATTTTTCGTTTGATTATATTAATTAAATTTAGTTAAAATTTATTTTTCGGAGCTATAAAATAGAAAAGTTAAAAAATTTTATAAAAATAAACATCAATATATTTTAGTCACTATATTTATTGAAATGATAAGTAAGTATTTAATTTAATTCTATTAATTAATATTAATTTATTAATAAATTATATAAATTTAAGTAATACTTTTTTTTAATTAATAAATAACCAATAGCATATATTTAGTTTTAATTAAAGAATTTATATCATTATAACCAGTGAAAATAATTATAAATAAAAGCTTTACTGATAACAATCATATTTTATTTCTATACATTATTTATTTATTTACAGTAAAGCACAGAATGGGTAAGGAATATGTATTACTACTGCATAATTATTGTTGATAAGTATGTTAAACTATGAAATATAGATATCAGACTTAAATAATTCCTAAAGAAGAAAGAGCCTGGCCTTTTGCTAAATTAAATAATACTACTGTTTGAATCATATAATTATTATTATATTTATATAATGTATTGTTTTCAATTCAAACCTTCTATTTTTAGTATTTAAATCTAGTATATAACTATCACACAAATGAGATTATATAACGAATATTTAAAACACAAAAATTGTTTTGCATCAACCAGGAAAATAAATTAGACTATAAAATCAGTATTAGATTTGATAGATAAAAATAAACTTTAAATGATATGGACATAATGAAAAAAGTATAATACTTAAAAATCATACCAAAAAATTTCAACTTATTATATCATTACAGTTAATATTTCTGTAAATGTCATAATAAATGACTTACTTATAAAGAAATTCTTATACATAATAAAATACATCCAGAGATATACCTTGATAATCTAACTAGCGGGATTTTACAAGGTTACAAATTCCCCTCAAACAAAGATAATAAGATAACAAAGAAGATTAGAAGAAAGAAAAATAAATAGAATTATAAATAATATATTAAAAAAATTGATATATTTAGAATTATAATTTTATAAATTATATTAAATTTTTAAATATATTTTGTATGTGTAGTTAATATGGTCAAAAAAAAAAAAAAAAGTATCATATTTAATTTATTATTGATTATAATAAATAAATTCGTATTATTATTAGATAATTCGAATATCATTTTACATTAACAGGAAGTCATAAATTTATTTATGAAATGTGAATTTTATAAACGTACAAATATTTTTTTGTTAATATTAAGTGAAATAATAAAATAACTGCATTTTAGAAAGGAATACAACAATTATTTAATAATGAACAGAATAAAGAATAAGATAAACCCATTAAATATGCACATTATTAAAGGATAAAATAAATTTTTATGAAAGTTAATTTATTAAATATCACTTATATTCACACAAATAAATGGTAATATATACTTATATATAGTTATATAAACTAAATTATTTATTAAAATATAAAAAATATCTATATTTCAATTATCATAGGTAGGGTACATAACATCCATATTAATTCCACAAACACCGTTTCCCTCAGAGATTAAAATTTTTGCAAAACCTTTGTCTCCCCATGATTATCCCCAAGAATTTTTTACTAACCAATAGGGGTTTTCAGTATCATCTTAATAACCATAAGCTGTAATTTCATGATTCAATTTAGTACCGCAGTATTATGATTAAAGGACTCCAGATTTATAAAATTAGAAAAATACGGACCCAGCATCAACAGAAACAGCCAAAGGTTATTTGGTTAATTGTAATTTCATAGCTTATGTATCTTCTGGTGTAACTTTTCCATATCCAGTGTTTTAGAATACGACATCTTATTTATTATACTTACAGTGAGTATCAGTTACATTAGTTTCTTATAAATAAAAAATTTAAAGAAAAATAATTACAAATATTTATATAGTCCTTTACAAGCATTGGTGTAAGGGTAAGAATCAGCAGATTAAGCTCCATGTTTTTAGGTGTAAGCATAAGCAAGTTAAGAATTAGCTCCTCTGCACCCAAAAACAATGCTGGGCATCATGCAAGAAACTAATTACTATTGAGAAAGTTCAATAAGATTACCTGTAACTATTTGATTCAGTCCTTCCAAAGCTCCGATAGAAGCAAAGGCCCAGCAAGCACCACAGTATCCTTGATTTGCAACAGGAGTAACTGCTCCTTTTTTATTCCAGTCAACTGATTTAGGAAGATCATTAGATGACTTAGTAAAGTTGGTAGAGGTTGTATTGAAGTTTTATTTGCTATCAATTCTATTTAACATTTACTCTCTGTATTCAGTATTAGTCATATCAGCAAAGCTTGTTAACCCAAGAGTGATATCACTATTAATGGCGTTATGACTCTCGATAAAGATATAGTTTTCTCTGAATATAGCAAATCTGTATTAATCTTAAATTCCATTAGTATTTTTTCCTTATTCCTAAATAATATCATAAAAATATTGTTTATTTATATAACAAAATATAATTTCCTTTTTTTTCTTTAAGAATTACATTTTTCCATTAAGTATATGCATGCATAATTTTCTGATCAAATTAAGTTCTCAAAAAGGAACCAGATGTGTTAGCAAAACCTTGGCTTTAGGAAGCAAATAAAGTAATTCCGGCTAAAGATAGTATTGATAATAAAGCTATTTGTAGATTCATTTTTATTGCAAATTTTTTATATTTTTTTTTTAATTTTTATTTTATATATTATTCCTAATGTTTAGTAAATATATCAATTATAATCTTGTCAATAAGAATTTTAGCTGTTTTTATTATTGTAAAAGAATATATATAGTAATTCTAATAAAAATTACTCATTTAAAATTTATTAGTTTAAGTACAAATATAAAAATAGACAAATAACTAACCAAAAAAATATAAACAAATCCATGTAAAATTATGTACTATAAACAAGAAAAGTTTTCTTTTTAATTTAAACCATATATATCAGTTTATGTTATATAAATAAATATTAGAAAATAAATAGCAGCATTTTACACTAATTCTGAATAAATTAATTTATAAAATAAAAATATTTCAGAATTAGTTTTAATTATACTTTAATACCCTGATTTTTCCTTGTTTGATATTTATTTACAAATTTTATTTATGAATGTAATATTTGAACTTACTTAATAAATAATGACAATAATAAGAGATATTGAATAGAAGAACAAAATTTCATAAATTTAGACTATTTAAATATCTAATTTTAAACTAATTTCTAATATTTTCAAGCTTTTATAACAAAATATATATTTTATATTCTTATTTAAATATTATCAAATAGCCTTTATATAATTATTGCATAAGTCCATAAAAAATTAAATTATAATGAAAAATATTTCGTAAAAAATTAAAGATTTAATTAAATTAGTTTAATATAATATTACATGGACCATATAACTGACTATAAGCCAGTGCTATATAATATAAAATAAATAATCGAGATTAAATAGTTTAAACTTATTGAATAAAAAAAATTAATATATTATCATTGATCACATTAAAATTCTACTTTTTTTTTTTTTATTTGTGAAACCCAATTCTTGTAAGTTCACATTTTTCCTTTAAAAAATTCTTTTAATTTATCTATCATTCATTTTATGGTTTGCATTTCCGTTTTCTTCTATTTAAATTCTTTTTTTCCTAATAAAGTGATATAAAATATCTTATATTTTAATTTCAGTGTTCTAATATAATTTTAGAAGATAACTGTTTTTTTTTTTATGGCATTTACACATTTTTTATGAATGATAGAAAATTTAATTAATATTGTCTTTTATAATACACGAAAACGAATACTATATGATAATTTAAAAATTAGTTTACATTCTCGGAAATATATAAACACATCAATAACAAAATATAAAAATAAAACAATAATTACAATTTATGCATCCTATAATAAAATCCTATTATTTTATATAAATCAATTATTACTATCATCAAATTTATCATATTTATATATCAATTCTATAGTATCATCAGAAATTTTTTTTTGTTCACAAAATTATAAGCAAAATTCCTCTGCTTTTGTCAAATATCTCCCAAAGCATTTTGTTTTAAGATCTTTTTCGATAACTATTAACAATAAGTAATTACATAGTTTTAATGGGTTTTTATAAACATGCGATTAAATAAATTTTTCATCACTGTTTAGACGAAATTGGTAATAGTAAAATGTGTCATTTTAATTTTCTGAAATCTTCCTTTCTTCAAACAATTATTATAATTATTATGATTGTTTACCAAAAATACCATATTCTTATAAAACAACAGCGTTTTTATCGATTATATTAGCAATATCCTATATTTTTGGTAAATAATCTGAAAATTTACTTTCATAAAATTGTTTAAAAACTAAAGTTTGTAGATCAGTTTTATTTTAGTCCTTTAACTTATCATACGTATTAATATCAAATATTTATTTTTAATTGACAGATCTTTCATTACTTATAAACAATTATTATTGTTGTTCATTAGAATGGGCAGTATTATGGAGTAAAACAATTTTTTTACAACTATATTAAGTAATACTTTCAACTTCATCTTCAAATTGTTACTAGCAATTATCTTCTATTATAATTACACATGTATGAGATAAACTTAAACAAAAATTAATATTATTTCTTTTTTATTCCTCATTTTAAAATTTTGAATTTTAATAATTGTAAACAATTAATCCTATTCCCCTATACTTATAATATTAAATCGGTATTTCAATGTTGAAATTAAGAAAAGGTATCTTTTTATTATTATTTATCTAGTGATCTACTATACTTTCTATACTTTATTTAGTTTAACCTATTATAGTCACAAAATTAGAAACTTAATATAGTTATAAGTTTTTTTCTTATAAAAGTTGTTTATAACTTTAGCCTTAAAATTATAAAATTAACTTTTATTTTTCAGTTTCCTTTTATACAGCTTTTTACATAGTTTTTTCTTCAGACTATTATTTTTATTTAAATTAACTAATTTCTTCTTGTAACTATTTATCATTCTGGTAGTTTTGTTCAATTTTTTGTTATAGTAAACATTAATTATTATTAAACTACTAAAAAAAAAAAATTGATTTATTATTATTTATTTTAATTTAATTATTTATATGACAATCTAAAAAAAATTTTATCTTATTAAAAATTTATATTACTTTTTTTTAAAATACATAAAAATAGGTGTTTTATTTAAAATATACATTAAAATTATTTCAATATATATTGTAAAAACTAAATTGATATGTTTTTATGAATTAAAATAAAATTTATTGTAACTTAATTTATGATTATAATATTATTAACTGATCATTAATATACCATAAATATACTACCTATATACATATTTACCTTAATATTTTGCTCTTATTAATGACATGATTATTGCAATGGTATATTGTTATTTTAATTTCTTTCTTAAGTCAAATAATCATTATTTTACCCTAAATTATAATTAGAATAAATAAATAATCATAAAAGAAAAATATATAAATAAATCAAAACTATAAAATTATTATATTATATATTAACTATAAATAATGTATATTTATACAATAATACTTTAGCACATATGGATAAAGTAATTTTTTTATTTAACATATTTTAAAATTTAAATTTTTTTTATTCTATATTACCTATATTCACATTTTTGCATTAATAGCATTAATTCTCTTAAATTTTATTCATGGTTGGCTGCTATTTATCATATAATATCAATTTCTAAAGCCCTTTTAATATATTTAATTCATTTTAAATAGAAAGATGTTACAATTTATCATATTTCGAAATTTTTTTTTCTATCTCTTTCAGAAAAAAAGGCTTGAAGTCTTTTATAGAACATTCGTCCATTTTAGAGATTTTTTAAAGATTAATATATATATTTTAAATGTCATCACTATATTCTTTTTATTTAAACATATTTCCCATTTTTTTTTTTTTTAATTTTTATATTTTTTGATAATTTATTTATATGTAAAACCTGATTGAATTAAATTGGTGATATACTATTACCCATTTTGTTATTATTGCATTTATTCAATAGTTAGGAATTATATTTTACCTTTTTTAATTATAAATATGGCATTAAGTGAGGTCTAATTATTTAAAATATAAATGATAGTATGAAATTAAATTACTTATTATAAGTGATAGTATAAAATTAAATCACTTATTATAAGATACTATCAAACATAAGAAATAATGACTCAAATATTTAATAAAGTTCAGATTTACATTATTCATTATTGACAGTTTTAATAATAAATATACCTTATAGTGGTTTCTGACTTTTTAATATATAAATGATAGAGTATTATTAATTATTATTCAAATATATAAATAGAAGTTATTATATATATTTCGTCTTTTTATTATAAAAATACATTAAACGGTGTCTAACTATTTAAAATAAGTGTGGCATTAAACGTCGTCTTACTATTTAAAATAAATATTATACTAAGAAATTTAATTGCTTTTTATGATATAGTTTCATATATAAGAAATTCTGATTCAATAATTTGTAACTTTATTTAAATATTTTCATTTCAACAAAAAAATTTAAACTAAGGTAGTAATAATTAATTTATTAAAGTTGTTTAAATATTTTCAATATTAGAGTCAATTTTATAAAAAAGTGATTCTATTATTTAATTTTTTGTAATAAACAATATTTTTAAAACTATTAATACTTTCCATTTAATCTTCACATTATTTTCAATACTATTGATCCTCTTATGTAATACACTAAATCAAATACTATATAATCATTTAATAAATTATCTTAAATTCTTAATAAATAGTTAAGATAAGTAATTTCACAAAATTTCAAATTTTCATAAAAAAGGCTCTAAATTTGGAATAAAATTTCATAAATTGCCTATATTTATCATATCAAGATTGAAAACATTAAATTATGTAAAAATATGTTGAGAAATTATGTACTAGCGTACATTATTGGAGTTTTCATAAGACAATAAAATATGAACTATTAGATGTACTAACTATATACATAGTAAACATTTTAAATAGTAGGTTATATATATTATTTAAGGCTGAATATAAATAAGGATATTTAGTCACTATATATGAATAATAAATTATCAAAAACCTGAAAATAATTAATAATTAAAAAATTTAAAAAAAAATAAAAAGGCCAAGAAAATCTATAGTTATATAATGGGTAGTCCAAATTATAAAAATTTATATAACACTGAGAAAAGTGAAAACGAACATTATTAAGAAATATATAAAAAAAAATAGTAAGAATATAATGAATTAAATGAAAAAAAAAAAAATGAAACGAGAAATTTAGAATAACAAAAAATAAATCTTGAAAATAATTTATAAACTGAACGTAACATTTTCTAAAATGAAAAATAATAATTACATTAAATTATGAATTCTAAAGAACATAAACTATAAAAATTCAATAGCTTTTATGATAATATGTATTAAAAAAAATCAAAAGATAAATATGACATCCAGTTATTATATACTCGATTGTCTGATTTTGCAACAGGGTTTAGAATAATTTAAAATTAGGAAAAAGATATTGGAGAAAAAAAGGCATATTTAGTAGGTATATTGGGAAATTTCAATTCTGGAAAGTCTTACATACTATCTTAACTTGCTGGGTGTTTGTTTGAATAGGGAATCGATTAAACAACTGAAGGATTCAACATAAAATCTGTAAACTATAATGGAAAATAACTTATCCACTATATTGATACAGCTGGATGCGGAGAACCTTTGTAATTCTATTCGAAATTATAATAAAATTAAGATGAGTTAAAAAATATGAGAAATACTATCAATAAATTAAAAGATTAACAATTTTAGGAATAAATATAAAGTGAAAATTTTTTATAGGAATATATTATTGAACGCTGCCATTTCGTTATTGTCTCTCTTGATGTAATGAATAGAGAAGATCAAAAATTCATCAATGGTATCCAAAATAAAATAGCAGATCGAATAACTTAACGGAAGGTAAAACTTATAGTTATTCACAATTTCAAGGCCTTATCTAAAAAAGAAATGGTTGAGCAAAAAATATAAAAAGACATTATAAATTCTTTTTGGGTAGAATAAAGAGATGATGAAGTAGATAATAAAATTGTGACAAGATTCCTTGACTATACTTATTACGAAGATAATCCGATAGTTCATCTTGTAATGGCAATGGCCGATACAGAAGCTGGGAATTATTACAATGAAAGTACTATTAGTTATGTTAAGAGGAGTATTCAAGATAAGGAGACTAAATTTGAAGAATACAATATATTTAATAATATATATGAATATTTGTCAGAAAATATTAAGAAATATCTTAAGTTAGATAATAATAATTTAGATACTAAAAAAATGGAACTGAAGTAGGGGTATGATAACAAATTTTACTTTAAAGAGTTAAGAGAGATTTATGAAAAAAATTAAAATTAGTTATAATTAAACTATATGCTTTTCGATTATTTTGGAAGAGCAGTAATAAGTAATACAGACTATATAACTCCTAATCACAATATCATTAACAGTGAAGATGGTTTTTGCTTAATCGTTGACTTTCCTGGAATATCCCCCGAATGCTGGGAAAAAATAATAACCCATTAAATTACTAGATAAACTATAGATAACTAAAATATTCTTTGTATTGAGGTTAATGCTGATAGAAATTAAAAATATTATAATGATATTATTCCAAATAATTATTAAATTAAATAAACTGATGTTGTAGTATAAAATAATTAAATAAAGTATGGTAACTACCATCTTAAAACTGTTCTTACTAATGACAGTGATATATATGATCCTAAATCTAAAGTTGTAAACTATATAGAAGGATAGTTTATATTATCATATAAAAAAAAGAAATAATAAGATAATTTTTTCTGATAATTATACTTATATAATAATGAAATGTAATAATATTTTCTATAGATAATTATTTTTCAAAATACTCTTTTATTAAATTGTTAAGAAAGTAATATATCTATGTATATAATGTTTAAGAATTAATATAGTTAGCTACTAAAAGACTTTTAATATTTTCTTGATTATTTTGATTAGTGCTTTAATTATTTTTCAAGCACTATATTCTTTTTTTGACAAAATTAATTGATAAATGTATATATACGAATAATCTATTTTTCTATAAGATTTATTTGAAATTTACGAATAGAAAATAAAAATCATAAAGTTTAAACATATACGATTCATAATAAATTCTTATGATACTTGGCTTGCATTTTTTTTATTTTTTACATATAATTCTTTATAGTTTTATAAATTTTGGTTCATGTATTAACTTATTATTATAATTTTCTAAAAATTAATATGAATTATCTACTTTTGAAAATGTATATATTATAATATAAAAGATAATAATAAATTTATACTTAAAATTAAATGAGAAGTTAAATATCTTCTAATCATATTAAACAAATAATAATATCCCCCATATGAATATAATCAATGCTTGTGTCAAATCAGAATTTTTATCTCTATTTAGTAAATGATTTATTAGCTTTAGTTTTGAAATTATTATAAATTAATAAAGTCTATAGTTTATATAAGTTTTAATAATTTTTAAAATTAATATATTGATATTTTTTAAAAATAGCTTATTTGTATTAATTAATAGGGAAAGAAATTTATCCATGGACAATACATGACTGTTTGTCTTGTCTTTCTTTTATTTATCGCAAATAATCCTCTGTTATTAATTGTATGTTATATTGGAATTTAGATACTCATTTAAATAACTTTCTTTTATTAGTGCATTAAATAAGCAACATTAGATTCACATCCCTATTTTCTAATTCATTAATAATTAAAAATAATAAATATAAATATGTTAATTTAATTAATAGAAGATATAAAAGGTTTATTCCTCTTTTTATATTTTTATTTTAATTATTAAGTAACTTCTTTAAAATTTATTTTAGCTATTATTATAACATTTTTTAGATTTGTAAATCTAGAAAGAATTACTTTATAATTTATACTTGGGAGTTATTTCCATTAATTTAATATTATTATTAATTTTATTAAAATATCATATTTTAATCAGTATATTTTTATTATGCTTTAATTTTTAGTCATCCTAGGATTAAGAATTTTTTTTTTAATTTTTTAATTAATTTTAATATTTCTTTATCTTACCATTTGTTTTATGTTCTAAAATTACATATAAATACTAATGATTCTCTGTAATCTCTAAGATATTGATTTTATAATCATTTACTTTAGTGATAACCGAATATTATTATTACACTAAAATATACGAGTGAAAGAAAAGTAAATAAATTATTAAATTATATATTACTTATAAAACATAGATTTTTAAAATTATATTTATAATTAAAACTAATATAAAAACAGAATATAAAGTAAATTTTAACTTTCATTATGATAACAATAATAAATAAATATCAGATCATTTAGTATTGATTGTTAGATGAATATCCCTGAGAATTCAGTGCAACAATAGCATATTTTTCTACCAAGTAAAAATAATAACTACAATCTATGTAAAGAAGCTTAAGAAAAGGCCAATAATTAAAAGGAATTCATATCCTATATCAACAACTTTAAACATTTATATAATACCAAATCTAAACATAGAATAAGATTAAATCAAAAAAATAAAAGTGGTTATAATCATGATTTGGAGATAATTTCTAATCTCATCAACTCTAAACTAAGAACCTCTGATAGTAAACTAACATTTGATAAAATGAAAAAAAATAATTCAACATTCTTAACCCCGAGAAAAGGGATAGAGACATTATGAAAAGCTACTTAGATGATTAGGATTAAATAATTGCTCAATAATAACTAATAAATTTAAATTGTATTTAATAATTAATATTATTATCTGAATAAAATGAATGTAAAGATATCTAAAAACTTAAGTTTCCTACCTTATTATAACTACCCAGAGAGACAGTATAAAATTTATAAAAAACGATGAGAAGAAATAAAACGGTAACATTTGACGGCTATTCTGATAAATTGTTCTACTCAACAGAAAATTGGAAGATTATTTCGAATTGGTGGAACTAAAATACGATGGAGTAATTAACTTAAGATATTTTTGAAGCACGATTAATCCCACTTAATAAAGTTTGGCCAGATTTACCTAAGAAAGATTAATTCCGACCAATCGTAGTTTAAAGCCAAGCATATAAATGGTTAGAGCTTAGATTTTTATCTAATTTTTAAAATTATTTGAAAAATGATTTGGATATCAAATAAACAGGATTCATATAAGGTTGTGGAACGCATGTTAACATCTAATTTCTACTTTCAGAAATTAACAATTTAAAAAAATCATAGAAAATGTCTATTGCCTACATTGATCTAAAAAGTGCCTATAATACAGTAAATAGAAATAAGTTATTTAATAATCTAAAAAATAAAGGGATTCCAACTGAACATGAGAGTTAATTCCTATAAACTCTTAACGATAAAATATATTTTAAAGCTCAGGGAAAAAAAATATATCTAAAAAATGGTGTCCATTAGATAGCCACATTGAGCCCTGCAATGTTTAACATTTACATGGAAGAAAACAAAATTTCAAAAAATTTTGGTCTAAACAATATGCAGACGATATGGTAGTTATTTTAAATCATAGACATCTAAAAAATCCATAAAAATAATGGTCTAATCGTTTTAACAAGAAGGTTTAATATTCAATCCTAAGAAAAGTGTTATAGTTAACATAAAAAACCATAATAAAAAATTTGAATCGTAATTAGTATATAATATACCTAATGTACAAAAATACACATTTTTAGGAATATGGATTGATGCAAAAGGATCAATTCAAAAGTAAATTGTTAAAATTAACCAAAGAAGTAATTAAATAAGACAAAAATTATACTTTATTGCTAAAAATCTAGATTGGGAAAATAAACATTTGTTATGGAATGCATATATACGACCATATTACATTTACACTTGTCCTATAATTAACACACAAAAAAGAAAATTCTAAAATAATTCCATAATAGTTGGAAATAATCTTATAAATAATTTATGGGAATTCCTAAAAATATTGCAAATGTAATAATTGATAGAATTTTTGAAAATACTTTTAATACCACATTATTTTAAAATAATAATACTAATTTTAAAATCAATTAAAGATTTGGTTACAATATTTATAGCTTTTAGGAATTGGAAAAAGAAGAATAAAAAAACATTAGAAGAATTCCTAACAATATCAATTAAATTTTCTATCATTCTCAAAAAATATGCAAATGCCACAATTAGCACCTTTCACCAAAATTATACTAGAACACTGCAATGAGAATTAAGATAATTTTTTTGAAAACCTTATTAAGAACACAAATGATTAGTTAGAAGAGAATTTGAATACAAAAAATAAAATAAAAGATAGATAGATAAGTCAAAAGACTATACAATAGAAATATTATGAGGATATAAGAAATGGTTTCTTAAATTGAAAAAAAATGTTTCTGACAAGTTCAATGATATAATATAATAATATTAAATATTATACTGTAATTATCTAATTATAATTATATATCAATAGTACTGGTTTATATTCAGTTACGTGGTACAGGTTATGTTATGTTATTTATAATTAAGGGTTAGGATTTATACATAGATTTTTTTATTTTGTTTTTTAAATAATAAATATGGCACTAAACGAAGTCTAATTATTTAAAATATAAATGATAGTAAGAAATTAAATCACTCTTTTTAGAGAAACTATCAAATATATGAAATTATGACTCAAATATTTGATAGTAGTTAGGACTTCATTTAAATGATAGGAAGAAACTAAATCAATTTTTTATATCAGATATATAAAACTATGACATAAAATTTTTAAAAAATGTAATACTATTTAAAACTTATAATATCTAATAATAATTATAATAAAGAAATAATTAAGCTATCATGAAAAAATGAATAAGTAAGGAGTAGAGTTAAAAATATTAAATTTGGACAGAAATATGTTGAATATTTTAAAAAGTATTATAGTAATGAATATCATTAATAATAATACATTGAAAATATTGCTAATATTAAAATAGGAAACTATTAGATGTTCCAACTATATATATAGTAATCCAGATAATAAAAAGATATATAACTACGATAGAAAAAAATTTACTAAAATCAGATGATTTATAAACTAAATAAAGAAACATCATTACTTTATAAAAGGTAAAACAAAAAAGAAAAGTAGATATTCTCTGATAAGTTAAAAATTAATAATATAGTTTTTATTATTTCAAATATTTTGAATAAAATATAGTAATGGAGTACCAAGAATTGATATAATAATTATAAAAATGCAATAATATTATGAATTCTAAAGAACATAAACTATTAAATTTCAATAGTGTTTATGATAATATTTATGAAACAAAATCAAAAGATAAATATGACATTCAGTTTTTATTTACTCGATTATCTGATTTTGCAACTGGGTTTAGAATAATTCAAAATTAGGAAGAAGATATCGGAGAAAAAAATGCATATTTAGTAGGTATATTGGGAAATTTCAATTCTGGAAAGTCTTACATACTATCTTAACTTGCTGGGTGTTTGTTTGAATAGGGAATCGATTAAACAACTGAAGGATTCAACATAAAATATGTAAACTATAGTGGAAAACAACTTATCCACTATATTGATACGGCTGGATGTGGAAAACCTTTGTAATTCTATAAGAAACTATAATAAGATTAATATTTATAGCAATAAAATTATAACAAAATAAAATAGCAAATCAAATGACTTCAAGGATGTATAGCTTATAGTTATTCACAATTTCAAAGCGTTATCTAAAAAAGAAATAGTAGAGAAAAAAATATAAAAATAAATTATAAACTCCTTTTGGGTAGAATAACAATATTAGTATTCCAATGGAAAACTGGTAATAAGATTCCTTGACTATACGTATTCCGAAGATAACCCAATAGTACATCTCGTAATGGCAATGGCCGAAACAGAATCTGGGAATTTTTTCAATGAAGGTACTATTGAATATATTAAGAGGTGTATTTAAGAAAAGGAGACCAAATTTGATAAATACAGTATATTTAATAATTAAAATGATTACTTGTCAGATAATATTTAAAAATATCTTAAGTTGGATAATATAGATTTAAATTCTAAAAAAATGAACTGAATAATGAATAAAATAATAATGGAATTACCTTGAAATATAAATAAAATTTATTAATTATATATATAACATAATATTAAAAATTTTTTGTTGATTTAGCTATATATTTGTATAAAAAGAAAGTTATATGCATATTTGATACCGATTAACTAGGGATAAAGTTTTATTACTTTATGGAATTATATAGGTACTATAATTTATTCCTTGTTAATAAATTAAATAAACAGGGATTACATTTGGTAAATATACCATTTTTCTTAATTTTAATTTATCATGATTTTATTCAATATCATCAACTCTTTCGCGATTTACACTTCTACTGCTCTCTTTCTAGGTATAGCATTTTAAATTTGTTTATTCTTAAAATTGAAAGTTATCCTTATAAAATACCAGACAGCAATACTCTCTCAATAAAGGAAATATCGAATCCTTTTGGGAATTATCGAAGCTTTTTTATATCATGAGTTTTAAGAAATTTTTATTATTACTTTAAAAATTTATAAAATTACAAAAATTTTCATCATCATACTTATTTTTTAGTTAACTTATAAGTTGTAATGGCTGTGTTGTTCCATACTATATAGTTTTTAATTAAAACAGAAGCGTAATTGGTTTCAAGTTTTTTTTTTGTACAGTATTTTATAAATATATAAAAGGATTAAATTACTATCATTAGAATCATATTTTGGTATGAAACTTATCCATAGTCAATATGCGTTAGGCATATATGAATTTCGTTATTTGTATAAATTTTAATAGGTAGTCAACTTTTTCCCCGTCAATAGTATAATAGTTAAATTATATAATGGAAATTTTAATAAAAATATTATCATTATATTACATCATAAAGTTTGATTAAATACAAATCTATTTAAAAAATTATACAATGTTGCAACATATATATAAAATTGGTATATTTTGTTATTTATATAAAATTTAAATAATTCTGTTTAATTTTGGATAAGAATCATGTTAGTTCCACAAACTCCATCTCCTTCGGTGATAGCAATTTTAGAAAATCCTTAGATTCTCCATCCAGTTCCCAATGAGTTTTTGATAATCCAGTAAGGATCAGATTGAATGTTATATCCAACAAGGTGATGACATGGTTTAATTCAGTTCCATATTTGGTGGAGTTAAAAATATCTTTTTTGAAAAATTAGAATTGGATGGAGGTAGCATAAACAGAAATGGTCAAAGTTTATTCAACTAATTGGGATTTCATGGTTGTAATATCATTGGTGGGGACTTTTCCATATCCAGAGTTTTTTAAGGCAACTTTAGATTTTTCATATTTACAGTTGGTATCGGTAACTTCAGAAGCTATCATGTAAGTTAAAATATAAAATTATATTTACCTCTATTGATGTAAGGATAGTAAATAGTGTGCTTGTATTTAAAAAAAAAAATTTGTTATAAAATTAGTATATTTAGTTATCTATATCAAATTTAAATAACTCAGCTATGTCCATTTTAATTCTAAAAACTCTATCTCCATCAGTGATGGCAATGTTCCTTTTAACAATTCAATTAAATTTTCATTATTAAATTAGTTTATTACTTCAAATGTGGCAACAGAAGCGAAAACGCAGCATGATCCACAAGATCCTTGATTCCTCAAATTGTAAATCGACTAAAATCAAATTTGTATCTTAATTATTCATAATTTCAAGGTTTTTTTTATTAAAATAATCTGATATTACATAACATTTTTTTTACAATAAGGAAATAACTTAATTTATAAATGATATTAGAAAGAGTCCTCGACTATAGTTATTCAGAAAAGAATCATATAGTACACCTCAAAAAAATGGTCGATATAAAAGATACTATAAATATAATATAATTAATTTATATGAAGAATAGAATTTAAGTTAATGAGATATAAATAGAATATAAATTTATGATAATATAATAATGTGTCCGCAAAATATTACAAAATACCTTAAGGTGAATAATAATTTATAAATATTTAATAAATGGAATTCCTCTATCTGAAACTTAATTATTATTCTTTATAGAGATAAAGATATGCTAATTAAAGAAACTAAAAATAACCATAATATAATTTTTATTGTAATTTATGCTAAGATACAATTGTATATAATAATATAAAACAAAATATGGTATAATAAGTACCATCCTGAAAATGTTCAAACAAAAATATTGATATAAATGATATTAAAAAGAAATTTGTTGAGTGAGTATAAAGATAGTTTATAGTAGCATAAAATAAAATAAAAAAATTTGATTAATTTAACTAATAATTTTTTAACTAAAAGATTTTTATTTATATAATTATTTTTAAAAAATGTAATTGTATTTAAATTTAATTCTATATTCATATATATTTCAGGTAGAATTATAATATTTAATACAATTCTTGATACTTTTCGATTGCATTGTAAACGATAAGAAAATGAAAACTATATCTATGCTATCAATTAAATTAAGGAAATGTTTGTATCTAGCCATGTATATTCCTCTATTCAAGTAATCTCAAGATCAATCCATCAAAACCTAAATTCTAAGTCTTTTTACAAATTAGTACTTAGGTAGGAAAAAATAAAATGATACTGTAATTAAATAGTAAATAAAAAAATTATACATTTTTGTTTAATTTAAGATGTATACAATAAAATTCATCAAAATTAAGATAAAAATAAATAAATACTAATTTAAAATTAATTTTTATATTTTTATAATTAAATTTGGCTATTATTTTTTATAAAATTACCTCTAATATGCTATCATAAATTTTAGTAAATAATTATTTTATTAATTTTATTATATTTTTAAAATTTTTTTCTATTTTAATATTATTTAAATTATTGCATTTATTTATGGTTTAATCTACCATTATTAATTTGAAGAATCTTTTCTATATTTTTATATATTTTAAATATACATTTTTTATTTATTCATACTATTATAATTCTAAAATTGATTCTCCTAACAATTTCAATGTAAAAGGTTTTCTGATCTTTACATCTTCTAAATCTATAGCAAAGTTACAAAAAAAATTTAGTATTTAATTTATTTCAATTTTGGCGCTATTTTCTTAATAATTTAAGATTGTGTGCAATTGTTTTAATTTTATTATTAATTGTTGATAATTCAAGCTATTTATTTAAATGATTGCATAGTATATTATTTAATGCATTATATAAATGGGTTATCACTTAATTAATATCTAACTAAACTAATCAATTGTTAACAAATAGACTCAAATGTTGAAAACTATTAGACTACCTTGAAAAATCAATACAATTTATAATTATATATATAACATAATTTGATAATTTTTTTGTTGATTTGCTATATTTATGAGAAACTTTCAAAATAAAAAAATATAATTTAAAGTTTTTTATTAGATATATTATTTCCCATTTTTTTAAATCGGGTTTAATAGTAAAAAAATTTTTATATAAATTATTATAATTTATTTTATAAGTAAAACATAAATTTGATGATCACATTTTGATATTTATTTAATAGTTAAGATTTATACTTTGCTTTGTTTTATTTTGCTTTTTAGTTAAATAAGGCATAGAATGACTTATATATATTTTAAAAATAAATTAAAGTAAGATAATAAATCATTTATTATTTGATACTATTAACATCTGAAATTATAACTCAAATAATTAATAAAAGTTAGGGCTTATATTAGTAATTTTTTAATTTTGCCCTTCATAATTAAAAATATGGCACAAAGAGGAAACTAACTATTTAATATTGAAATGTAGTAAGAAATTTAATCACCTTTTATATCAGATATATAAAACTATGTCTCAAGTTTTTAAATAGAATTTAATACTATAAAAAAGTATTAAACTAATGAATACCATTGGAGGTTTTATAATAAAATATTAAAAATATTGCTAATATTAAAATATGCAACTATTTGATGTTCCAACTATATATATAGTAATCCAGATAATAAAAGTTATATAACTATAAGATAAATTAAACTTAGGATATACAAAAAAGAAAAGTATATTAGATTAGATAATAAGTAAAAATAATAATAATATAATTTAGATTATTACAAATATTTTGAATAAAATTAGTAATTAAGAACCAAAAACTATTATAGTAATATGAATCAAACAAAATCAAAAGATAAATACGATTTTCAGTTTTTATTTAATCAATTGTCTGATTTTGCGACCGGATTTAAAATAATTTAAAATTAAATTGTAGAACATAAAGGAAAATAACCATTGCTAGTTGGTATATTAGGCAATGTCAATTCTGGAAAGTCGTACATACTATCTTAGCTGACTGGGTATTTGTTTGAATAAGGAATTAATTAAACAACTGAAGGATTCAACATAAAATCAATAGAGAAAGATGATAAAAAATCTATTATACATTATATTGATACAGCTGGATATGGAGAATCTTTGAAATTCTATAAAAAAACATAATAAAATTAAAATATATAGCTATAGAATTAAGATGAGTTGGAAATGATGAGAAATGATATCAATAAATAAAAATACCAGTAACTTTAGGAATAAATATTGTATGAAGAAATTTTATAGGGATATATCATTGAACGCTGCCATTTTGTTTTTGTATGTCTTGATGTAATGAATAGAGAAAATCAAAAATTCATAAATTGTATCCAAAATAAATTAGCAGAACGAATAACTTCACGGAAGGTTAAGCTTATAATTATTCACAATTTCATGGCTTTATCTGAAAAAGAAATGGTTGAGCAAAAAATAAAAAAAGACATTATAAATTCTTTTTGGGTATAATAAAGATATGATGAATTAGGTGGAAAATTAGTGACAAAATTTTTAGACTATACGTATTCAGAATATTATCCTACAATACATGTTATAATGGCAATGGCCAAAACAGAAGCTGGAGATTATTACAATGAAGGTACTATTAATTATGTCAAGAAGTGTATTTAAGAAAATTAGGAAAATTATGAATAATACAATATATTTGATAATTTAAATGAATATTTGTCAAAAAATATTATGAAGTATCTAAAGTTGGATAATAATGATTTAAATTCTAAGAAAATGGAACTCGTGTGTGAATAAAAAAACAATGGAATTAAAAAATATTACTTTAAAGAATTAAGGGAGATTTATGAAAAAAACTAAAATTTGTTTTAATTAAATCATGTTCTTTTTGATTATTTTGAAAGACCTTTATTTAATAATCCATAATGTATAACTCCTAACTACACTATCATTAATAGTGAAAGTGGTTTATGCTTAATCGTTGACCTTCCTGGGATATCCTCTTAAGACTGGAAAAACTAAATAAGCCATAGTGTTTCTAGAAAAACTATAAATAACTAAGATATGCTTTATATTAATATTTAAGCTAACAGAAATTAATAATATTACAATAATATTATCCCAAATAACTACTAAATAAAAAATGCTGATATTATAACAGAATAATATTAAATAAAGTATGGGATCCACTATCTTACGATTCCTCTAACTAGAGACAGTGATTTATATGATCCTAAATCAAAAACTATAGACTATATATCAGGATAATTCATATTATCATATAATAAAAAAAAGTATTTATAGGAAAAATTATATTGATAATTTGCTTATATAATATACAAGTTCATATAACTCTTATATTTATATTTTTATTTTTAAAGGTACATATTTATTAAAGTATATATAAATAATAATTATTGACCTAAAAAATTCTTTTATATTATGTTTTAAATTATATATAAATAATAATTATTGACCTAAAAAATTCTTTTTTATTACTATTATACTTAAAAATACATTATATTATAATTTTATCTCTTTTTTTACGTATATTTATGAGCCTGTATTTAGTCAGAATAAGATTACTTTTAAATATAACTTAAAGATATTTAAGTAATGCAACATAATGAAAAAATGATTATAACAATTGATCTATAGTTTATAATTATTTATTTCTTAATCTATATATATTTTTAAAAAAATAAAATACGTAATAAAGAAATTTAAAATTAATATTTTTAAATCAGCTTATCAATGTTAAAGTCTAGTATAGCTTCTTAATCTATTACAGTGAAAAAATTAATAATTTCTTTAATTTTTAAAAATTTTATACTATTATGTTTTAAGCTTTTAGATATTTTTTAATTTTATCATTAGATAAAAAAATTTGTTACATCTTATATATATATAAAATCTGTATATTTTGTTATTTATATCAAATTTAAATAATTCAGTTTAATTTGGGATAAGAAACGTCCATGTTAATTCCACAGACTCCGTCTCCTTCGGTGATGGCAATGTTGGCAAATCCTTAGAGTCCCCATCCAGTTCCCCAGGAGTTTTTGACAATCCAGTAAGGATCAGATTCAGTGTTATATCCAACAAGGGTGATGGCATGGTTTAATTCAGTTCCACATTTGGTGGTGTTAAGAATTCCTTTTTTGTATAATTGGAAGTAGATGGAGGCAGCATCAACAGAAATGGCCAAAGGTTATTCAACTAATTGGGATTTCATGGCGGTGGTGTCATTGGTGGGGACTTTTCCGTATCCAGTGTTTTTAAAGGCAACTTTAGATTTTTCATATTTACAGTTGGTGTCGGTTTCTTCAGAAGCTATAATAAAAATATAATTTGTTTAGAGTTACATTTGGCACATTTAAAATAAAATAAGAAAATTATATTTACCTCCATTGGTGTAAGGATAGTCTTCAAGGGTTTCAATTCCGTATAATTTGGTGTAAGTTAAAGCGAGGAAGGTGTTGGCTCCATTACATCCGAAAGTTTTAGGAGTCATACAAGAAACTAATTGTTATTGAGAGAATTCAACTAAATTTCCGTTTTTAATGTAGTTTAATCCTTCTAAGGTGGCGACAGAAGCGAAGGCCCAGCAAGATCCACAAGATCCTTGGTTGACTACGGGGGCAACGGCTCCTTTTTTAACCCAATCGATAGAGTTAGGGAGAGATCCAGCTCTTAAGATAGGTTCAGCTTCGAATTCTTTAACTTCAACGGGGTTTTTCATGAGCATAGAATCTCTGAATTCTTCGTTAGTCATGGCGGCGAATTTGTTCATTCCTAAAACAAGTTCTTTGTCTTAAGCGTTGTGTTTTTAAACGAATTCGTAATTTTGTTTGTAGATGTTGAATCTGTATTCATCTTCAGATCCATTGGTGTTTTATCCGTATTGCTAGTTAATTTAAAATTTATTATTCTTTTTTGCTTTTAATATAACTAAATATGTGTTTATTTGAATAGTGACGTATTATAATAGCAACTAGATAAAAAATTAGTGCAAAACAAAATTATATTTTTACATTTTTCCACATGACATAAGATTTGAACATAGCCATATCGTTGGAGGATTAAAGAGTGGAGAAGTTGTTTTCTTGGAAAAACAAAGCAACTCCGGCAAGAGCAAGGAGAGATAATAAAGCGATTTAAACTTTCATATTTTTTTTTTTTTATGGTTTTTTTTATTTTAATATATTTTTTGTTTTTTTATTTTAATTTAAATTATGGTAAATTATTATGAATTGTTATAGTATAAAAACAACACTATAATGGCCGTATATTATTTAATCACCATATTGCATCATCGTGCAAAAAGAATTAATCAAAATATTATGTATATTTATTACATTCCCTTTTTTTTTTAAAATCTAATCATTTGATTTTAAGACATTCTTTGCAATTTTAACTTTAGAATATTTTCTTGATAAATTTGAGAGTAATATATGATAATTATTAAATATATTAAAATAAATATAAGATATCTTATATTTTAAAAAGTTTGGAAAATTATATTTTATATAAATAATATAATATCATTTATAATTTTGTATAATTCATTGTTTTACTCAGATTATTTTTTACTTTAAACTTATCATTTATCAGTACATATAAATCAGAATAAATTGCATATTTAATTAAATATAAAAAGGTGTAATATTTTTAGTTTATAGGCTATAAGATCATTAAATATGATTAATTTAGAATTTAAATAAAAATTTATTAAATTTCATTATTCCAGAAAAATTTTGATGAAGTATTTTTCAATATTTACATGAAATACTGACTTAATATGGGTTATTTTTTATAACTAAACCATATGTATATTATAAATCATACGAATAAATTGATTGCATAATATAATTATAATGGAGTAATATAATAGTTGGATTATCTAATTTTAGAAATATAAATATAATCATACCATCACTGAGTTTTAAATTATTCTGAAAATATACAAAGTGTTTTACATTGATCCATTTAAATTAATATGCAATATAAATTCTGATAGAGATTGATTAAAATTAAAATAAAAATATAGTATAATTATCCTAATAAATTTTAATTTTTAAAGTAGAAATAAAAATATTATATTATTATTATATATATATAGATTATTGCATATCAATTTTAAGAGAATTTTTATAATTGAATTTTATTTCTTTTAATATTATACATGGCTTACTAGTTACTTTTAATCTAATAATTAGTAATATTTTTTAAACTCTAAACACACTAATATATATAAAAAATATAATGGAATAAGAAAATACAGCAACAGAACCGGGAAACCATCCGACAATTATACCATAATAGTCAACTAATTAAGATATAAAAGGAAATGTTACATTTGGAAAAGGTAATTAAATAATAAAATTGCATTTCTATTAAAATTAAGGTGGAATTTTAGATTTATTTTTTTAAAAGGATGTATAGTAACTCCAGGATGTTCAATTATAGCAGATAAAGATGCAGGCCCTATTATTTTTGGAGATTATAATATTATAGAAGTATAAAAATAAATAATACTAAAGCTTTATTTCATACAATTACTAAATATCAATACTCAATACAATAATAAATATAAAATATTAACATTTTAAAACAAATAAGGAAAGATGCGTTATTAATAATAGAGTACAAAAGGATGGAAAACCTTAAAAAACTATGAGAATAGGATCATACAATATATTTGAAGTGGATTCAAAAATTAATTCTTCGGATATAGGAGATTATAACCATTTTGAGCATTAAAGTATAATAATTATACCATAATTTAAAAATACTATATTTCTTTGTAATAAAAAATAGGTTAAGTAGATAGAAATTGTGAAATTCCTAATACATGTACTATCGGCTCTACAGTTTAATTGCCAAGAAGTAAAATATAAACAAAAAATAAAATAATAATGCTTTTTTAAAAATAAAATAGATACAAAGCTATAAAATAATACAAAAGTGTATTATCCTGACAAAATAGCAAAAGAATTAAATTTTGATGAGGAGTCATATAAATAGCATGTCGTTGAATTATATGAAGCATTGGCTTCTCAGATTCCAAAATTTACAAAAATTACAAAATTAAATAGTGAATAATAATAATAATGAATTACCATTTTCGTTTTTTATACAATTTAAAATTAATTATATTATACACCCATATATTATATAAATAATTCAATGTATTTTAACATTTTAAAAAGTCTGGCAACAATTATTATAATTATAAGTATATTATTTGCTAATATTATATTTTAATAAACTAATTGAGTTTTATGTTTTTATTAGATATTTTAAAATAAAAAAAAATTATATATTTTCTAATATAATTGTATATAATTAATTTTTGATGGTTGCTCATTTACAGAATGACAGGAGGACTATTAGTCTGTAAAATATTTTTAAAAGTATATGTATCTATCTATGTATAGATTCTTTTCAACTCAAAATATATATAAGAATATAAAATCTTATTTTTTAAGTATAATTAAATAAAATATAAACATATTTAGAATTTATTTTTTTTAGACTTAAATCTAATGATATATATATATATTTTGTTTAATTATTCATGAAATAATTTAAAAAGAAAGAGAAAAGGTAAGAAACATATTTTTTTTTTGTGTTACTTTGTTAATAAAGTATGGTATTCATATTAAATTTTATAACTTTGTTAAAGTAGTGAAATAAGTTATAATTAATTTATAAATTTCATTTATTAATGATTCAGTTTTAGAGTTTAGGGGCAACAACGTCCATATTGATTCCACAAACTCCGTCTCCTTCTTTAATTAAGATTTTGGCGAATCCTTAGAGTCCCCAAGTGGTTCCCCAAGAGTTTTTAACGGTCCAGGTGTTGTCAGCATCGGTGTATCCAACTAATAAGATGGCGTGGTTTAATTGAATTCCACAGTTGTCAGATTCAATAACTCCTTATTTGTATAATTGGAAGTAGATGGATCCGGCATCAACGGCGATAGATAAGGGTTAGCTTACTAAAGCGGTTTTCATGGCGGTGGTGTTGTTTTTAGTAACTCCAACGGGAACTCCGGATTTGTAAACGGGTTTGATCAAACTAGAGTTACAAGCGGCGGTTTTACCGTCCTCTAATGAATTAAAAATAAAAATTAGTTCTCAATTTTGCAAAAAATAAACAGTTTTTTTTGAATCTTTACTTTCTTGGACATAAGGATATTGAGCTTCGGTGGAGAGACCGGTGGTGTGGGCGTAGTTGATTCCGTTGTAAACGTTTCCTCCTCCACATCCTAAGGATAAGGGGAATTTGAGGCAAGAGGTTAATTGTTGGGGGGAGAGGTCTTCTAAGATGTTTTCTTCGATGAATCTAGCTCCTTCAACGGATCCAACGGTGGAGAAAGCCCAACAAGATCCACATTGTCCTTGGTTTTGGATGGGAGTAACGGCTCCTCCTTTAACCCAATCGACGGATGAGGGGAGTTTAACGTTTTTGGTGGGGTATTATTCAGAGGGGGCAGCTCTGGTGATGGCGGATAATTGAGAAGATTGGAATTCTTCATTGGTCATGGCGGCGAATTGGTTCAATCCTAAAACTAATTTGGAAGATTTGGCGTTGTGTTCTTGAACGAATTTGTAGTTTTCGGCGTAGACATCGAATCTGTATTCGTCATCAGCTCCATTGAAGTTTTGGTTGAATTCCTATGATAAAATGATTTAGATTAAAAAAATATAACGGGGAGGCAATTGCATTTAGGGTAGCAGCGAAGGTTTTAAAAATATTATTATTTATTTTTTTTCCTTTGCTGAAAGTAAATTTAAACAAAAAAATATGTGCTTACAGCTTTCCATTAGACGTAAGATTAGAAAATGTTAGCATCTTAGGATTCTTTAAGAGCAAAAGAGTCGCTTCCTTAGAAGAATAAGGTGACTCCGGCTAAAGCTAAGAGGGAGATTAAAACTAATTCGGTTTTCATTTTTTTTTATTATTATTTTTTATTATTTATGTATTTTATTTTTTTTAATTATTATTATATTTAAATATTTGAAGGTGTTGTCTATATAGCAAAGCAAACAGAATTAATGCATCCATTTTGCTAACCATTTAATTATATTTCTAAAATTATAATATTAATAGTTTTATGATATTATAATATATTTTGATTTTAATATATACATATATTTGTTAGAAAAGGCATTACACTTTAAAAAATAAGAAAAATATAGGATTTAAAAGAATAAAATTTTCTTGCTCCAATAAAATATATCTACTAGATATTATCTAATAGAAAATAATTTTAAACTTTTTGGCTTTTTAAACACAATTTTAAAGTTTACTCATAATATTATTCTTTTAAAAATGATAAAAATGCAGGAATCATTAAACCTAGAATCATCATAAAGATGATAGAACTTATTTTCTTTTCTACACAGAAAAATGTAAAAATTTGTAAAAATATTAGATAAAGTAGGCATAAACATTTTACTACAAACATTTTAAAAGTTTTATTACGTATTATAAAGTAAACCTAAACTATTATAAAAATAAAATTTCGAAATATTCCTCACAAACTTAATAATTAAAGCCTATTTAAAGGGGAACTGTAAAAAACTGAAATATTTATTAAAGGTTTTTAAGGTATTATATTTGTGGATATTGTTATATTGATATTATAAAATAAATATAATACGTCATTTATTATTAATAAAATATATTAATATACCAATAAAATTAAAAGAGATATATTCTGATTAATTTAATAAACTTTTACAAAATAAACAAATTGGAATCGGTCAGATAATATTTACTTACTATTGATTTGTGTTATATAATTTATCACTCTATAAGTTCACTCAATAAATATGGTAAACAACCAAAGGGATGTATAATGAAAACTTAATTTAGATATTGATTAATTCATATTTATTTCATGTTTTTGTGTACTAATATTGTATGTTATTAAATAATAGAAGTAAATTTAAATTTTTCTTAGAATTATTAAAGAAAAGTTGCTATATCCAAAATAAAATATAAATAGCGAAAACCATAATATATTTTTAAAATGTTTTATTGGTACTAATATAGATATGATAGAAGCATTTGTTACTGAATAAAACTGGTATATGGAATTTTTTTATTTATGCAAATGTATTTTTTTTATTTATATTATCAAAGGATATCATATCGATAAATATGTAAATATTAATTTGTGCTATATAATTAATTATTATACTTAAAGTAATTAAATTTTTAATATCTATGTCTTTTAATGCCAGATTTTAGTGAGATACATCCTATTTTAAAAAATAACTAAAAAAATCCTAAAAATTTCAATTGCTCATCTATTATAAATATCTAATAATTATAATATATATTTAAAAATAAATTTAGAATCAAATTTATATCGATGAAAAATAATGGGTATCAAAAAGAATTAAGTAAAAATTAATTCTTATTACATTAAAAGTAATTTCCAAATGAAAATAAATAAGAGTATTAATAGAAACAAATTATATCTTTTATGATNNTATATTTAATAAAAATATTTATAACTTAATTTAAATAATAAATATTAATTTGGATAAACAATTAAAATTAAAATATCACTTGTCTTTGATAATAGTTAAAGTGTTAGATCAAACCATTAATAAATATTTAATGGTTTAATGAATAAAACACTATTTTTCTGGAAGTTTTATATACTGAGAAATGAATTGAAAAAAGTTATTTACTTTATCAATAAATAAATGCATTGCAAGATTATTAAATGTATAAAAATATATTTATGAAAAATAAGTTTGATTTTAGTTTTTTTGTATTATACTAATAAAAATAATAATATATTTAATAAATTAAATTTCATATTAAAAAATTTTTTGTTTCCATACATATGCTTTTTACAATATTTTCTGCAAAATTAATATTCTTTGAAATAAAAGAATTCAATTTATATATAAGTTCGATTAATTTCTGAATTAAAATTACACAATAAAATTATTGTTTTATATATTATAATCACATCTCATATAATATTTCACATATAACTAAAAACAAACAAACAATTTTAAAAAAATTAAATATATAAGTAGAAGAAAATGAAAAAAGCTATGACTATGATTCACTATTTTGTTCCTGAAGATTTAGATGATTAGGAACAATTAAATGGTTTTTCGTAATAGAAATTTTATATAAAATCTGCTTTTTTTATAGATATTGGGATAAAAATTAATAAAAATATAAAAAAAAAGTTAATTTAAAATTTTTATTTTAAATTATTCATTTTTAATGAAAAATAATAATATATTATCGATAACTTTATTATAAAAATACAATTATATACTTATTTTATATTAAATAAAAAGAGATAATTCATAATTTATATTTTACAATATCAGAATTCCCAAATCTATTGAAGAAATTACAATGAAGGACATTTAGTAAAGATTCCCCCTTCCTGGATAATATATATTTAGATTTAAATACGCAATAGAAAAAAAATAATATATATGGTTAGATATATCAGAAAAAGCAGATTCAGTGCCAACAGCAGGAAATAAAATTATAATGAAAGCTACAAGAATATCATGGGAACCAAAAGGATAAAAGAGTACATTTCATAATTTATTATTCTTTTAAATATATCATAATTTTAAAAATAAAGTATTAATATTTTTATTTTCGAAAAGCTTAAGCGGCTTAAAAACACTAATTGCAACACTCAAACTCTGAAAAAATGCATAATAATTAATAAAGCAACAATAAAACTTTACCAAACTAGCAATCTCACCATACTCATAAAGCTATGCATATTCACAGTGATTCTGATTTGATTGATATGGTGCATGACCATAATGTAATGAAAGTATAGCAATAATATAGCTAAAATAACTAATAGTCCCCCCAAAAAAACAATTAAAACTTTAATTAATAAAGTAAAACCCATATTTATTAATAATAAGAACATAATAATAAATAAAGCGATTTAATGGATTTTGATAACTTTCCTTCTTCTAACAATCACAGCAATACCAATAACAATAAATAAATCAATGATGATTTATTAGATTTTTGAATAAATTTTAATATTTAAAAGCAGATGTATAAATCTTATTAAATAATAAAATAAGCAAAAATTAGTATAGATGTTTATCATAAAAATACGAATTATTTTTTAAATCATTTACTTTAAATATATTTAAATATAATCTTATTAAATAATCTATAAATATTAAAATAATTAATAAATAGAAAAACAAGTAAATTTAATCAAATATCTTAAAATGAAGCAATTTTATGTGTGGCTTTCTTCCATTTTATTATTGACAAATATCCAGTTATCTAATTTGTTTTCGGAAAATTTTTGCATTTTCTTTTTAAGTTTCTTTTTTAATTTCTTTTTCTCTTCACTTGTTGCATTTTCCGGCATTTAGTTTTAATACTCTACTTTAAGATCTTATCTTTTATAACAATAGGGGAAAATGTACGTATTAGTTTTTTTAGCTCCTAAGCAAAATAGATGCAATATTAGTAAATTAGAAATTTCACATTATATTATGCAGATTTATAAAATTAAATTTTTTTGGTTTAATATACCTAATAAAACGACAGATACATAGAAAATGGTACTATCCTATGGATGGCAAACTTCTTAAGAAATAAGAATTTATTTAATGGTATTAAAATCTAGATCAGATTTAAATTCTATTCTATTAAAAACTTCACTTTCTCTCTTTAAAACTACCATATTTTTAACTGCCAGTGTTTCAGGATTACCTCCATTCTATTAAATTTAATGTAAATCTATTTTCAATTTTTCTTGGAGCCAATTATTTAAATTCTTATCAATCATTTTCTCTGCTAGCTATTTTATTTATTCCTCGCTAAAGGGGTTTTAATTTTATTTTTTTTAGTTTTCCTCTTCTTCTTCGATTTAATTTAATGTACTTTTTTTATCCTCTTCCATTTTGTTTACAATTTTTTATTTTATTCAGAATTTTTTTGTGTTTTAAAAAAATAAAGATGAAAATATAATTTTAATATTTTCTTGTGTTTAGTTTATTAGTCATCAAAATTAATCAAAATCAACCTGTTTCTAATTATAAGAACAATCCATAGAAGTATAAAACTCTTAATAAACTGCGTCATTATCGAATCCGCTAATAGCATTGTAGTAACCATCCAAGAATTTAAATAATAAATAATTAATAGTAAATAAAAAAATTACAACACTTAAATAAATAAGTGAGACAAAATATATTAAAGTGAAATACAATGAAAAAATTTCCTGTTGAGAGAATTAATTAGCTTGAGGCTGAAAAAATAGATGACGAATGTTAAAATATTTTGCAATAATAATTGACATCGTGTTTCGAGTTTTTTAATGCAAAAAAAATCAGCAAATATTAGCCTGAAATTAATTTTGTTGTCAACTTCTTATTCTTCAGATTCACAGTGGCGAAAAACAGGAATTTGCCTGGAAATATACTGCAAAACTTAAAATTTTCAGAAATCATCAAAAAGGGAAGCAAAGCCATAGTATCGACAAGAGGATTGTCATAAAAAAAAATTATTTTGTATTTCGTGGTTTAAGTTCTTGGAAAATATATAGCAGAAAAAATGAAAAACAGATTTCTTTATGATCAGTCGTAGGAAGATTCTAGCCAGTCAGAATTTGTAAAAGAGATGAAAAAATACTTTGAATGGGGAGAAAAAATCTACAACTTGTTTTCATTTGTAAAAAATACGTGTTTATTTGATTTGCAAATTAATAAATATAAAAATAATATGATGATAGGTTAATTTTGTTGACTTTTTGCTAACAGGAAGATATAGATCATTGTCATTGAGATTATTATAAATTCGAATGGTTTACATTAAGAAAAATGTGAGCAGAGTTCTAGATTTTGAATTATTAAATAGAACGATAATTTGGAGTATTTTGTCGGAATTCTTCGTATTCTTTTTGCCCTTTATGAAGGACTTGGCTTTATCGAAAACCTTTTAGAATATGTTTTTCGTGACTTCTTTTTTAGGTTCAATTAATGCCTCAAGTAATTTTAATAATGATGATAATATATGCTAAATTTGCCAAGAAAATGAAATATCTTTACCAAGAAAAATCAAATGTGGTCATATTTATTGTTACTACTGCATAACGAATTATATGAAAAATACTAAAAATTAGCAGAATGTTTATAAATGTCCATGTTGCCAAGAATAGTTCGCAATTACGCAGGAAATTAATGAATGATTCATTGGTAAATATTGTTGATATAACTGAATTTTTAATTTATATATATTAGTATTTATAATTTAACAATATATATTTAAAACTAATATTTTAATATAATTGATTTTTTTTATTTAATAATATACGTTTACTTATTCAAATTTAGCGTGAATTTTCATTTGATGAAAATAAGGCATCAATTTCTTACTATTATTGGGTTTGAATTACCATATTATTTTCTTCATTGATTTACTACTATTATTATTCTACTGCATCTTCTTATAGACAATTTTAGGAATCCTGTTTTTCCGGTAAAAGTGATTGACGTATTTGTTTTTGATTCTCCCTTTATCTTTTTTATTTAAGCATTTCTTCGAATGTTTCTTCACTCTCACTATCAAAGCCTTGATTATTTTTATTATTGGGATTAAAATTATCTTCGTAGTCATTGGCATCATTAAAATCGTTCTCATTCGGAGGAATATCCTTTTTATACTTATTTATAGCTTCTTCTTCCTCAGGGTTATTTAGTTTTTTGTGGGCATTTTCGAGATTTTGCAATTGCTCTTAATCTTATTGCATAGAAACTAATCTTTTATTCTTTAGATCCTATCTATGAATTTCTTCGATTTAATTTTCAGTTTCACTCTACTACACAAGTTCTTGTTCTAAATATTAAATTAATTTTTCTTGGTATAACTTGGCATCAATCTCTCTTATATAAACGGGGATTCTCCAATGCCACTCTCCTTGTCCAGGAGGTCTGAAATCCATGCATTCCAAAATCTATTGAACCAATTCACATTCCAATATATCGAATTCGTGTTTCATAATAGGAACTATTGCGTAGTCGTCAGCCATTCCCATATTTCTTCCTTGCGCAGAATACTGACTAATAATAGTTTAATATATGATTTTTGAAATTATTAAAGGGATATAATGTAGTTTACTTTTAAGGGAATTCGTGTAAATAATTTTTATAATTTTCAAACATGGAGCTGATGAATTGTTTAAATTCATTTATTGTATAAAGTTTGGAGGCTTTGGATCTTCTTAGAATAAAGACTGCTTTTTCCAATGATAACTTCATAAAAGAAAATGAAATGTTGTATTTTAATTTGAAATTTAAATTTAATTACCCTTTATTCGTAAATTTTTCTCATTTCTTCTTCTGCCATTTCTTTTCCATTATCAATTTTAAGCTTTTTTGCTCTTTTTCTTATCTAATTGTAGAAAACAATTATAGAAACCATTAATTTTTATCAATACTATATTTTTATACCTCATTTGCTCTTTTTCCATAAAAATTTAAATTATTGAATAGTTCTTCTAATTTTTCAAAACACTCATCACTTTCTTTGTAAATATCATAATTATCAACCAATGCTTTATCTTCAGCCATTGTCCATCTTTTCTTGTAACCGGTATCTTATAAATGTATTAAAAATTCACAATTATGAAATTATTATTAAAAATTAATAAATTTACATCCTATGTGGTCGTCATCTTCGTCTTAAAATTCTCCAATTTCATCAAAATTTTATTCTCTTACTTCTTCACCATTTCCTTCCAAGCTTTCATAGTTATTTTGTATATCTATTACTGTTTATCTATTATTAAATCTAAATAATGATTCAACTATTAAAAGAGGGTTTTTCTTTAATAGTTTAAAGTAGTTTTTAATTATCCTTTTAACGATGAAAATAAAGTTTTATTTAATCTCTTTTTAACTCTATTTTTTTATATAAAAAATAAATAAATTATATATTCGAAATGATTAATTTTATAATAAATTCAAAAAATATACTGTTATTTGAGGATTCGATAAAATTGTATTAAATATTTCTAAATAATCTATCTGGTAAAACATAAACTCAGCATTTAAGTTTACAGCTATTCTTTTTATATATTAAAACACAGCCTGGTTTAAATTCTAATCATTTTTCAATATTTTTTCGTCTTTTATTAAGTAAAGCATTTTAGAAAGGGTTTCATATTAAACTATTCCTGCAAAAACAGTATTAATATTCATCTATATTTCCTAATTAAAAATATTAATATAAAATATTGAGATTTTAATTAAAAAAAAAAAATTACTTAAAATTAAATTTTGTTTTCATTTTCTTCCTCATCGTCATCATCTTCTTCTTCAGCATCATCATCATCTTTTTCTTAATCTTGTCCATTTTTTTCTTATTGTTCTCCTGTTTTGAGTTTTAGTTCCTCCTCTACCGTTTTTTTTAATTCTTTTTCTGGATCATAGTCTCCATCACCTCCTTCTTCATTTTCTTCTTATTCAACGAAATTTTTTAGATCTTCATCATCATCTTCACCTTTATTTTTCTTTTTTTACTCTTTTTTCGATTTAACCTTTTTATTTCTTAGCTTTTTATTGGTTGTAACTGTAAAAATCTTTCCTTTAGAATGGACTTCTAGCAATTCAAAATAAAGCCCTGTCAAATAAAAAAAAAAATTTAAAATTGTATATTTTGAATTCGATTTTCTCTACTTTTTTATTAAAAAATTACCTACTACTTCAGCCAGTGTTTTTAACTATTCATCTTGCAAAATGCCTAGAATTTGAAAACTGAATCCAATCTATAATATATTTGTCATTTCTAAGGAGAAAATATTCCCCAAAATAATTTTTGCGTTTTATCTATTTTTGGTATCGGCATCATTATTCATCAGCTTTGCAATCTGTAAGAGCTGTAAAAAGGCTGCCATTGTGGAGTGAAAAACACGATATTTTCTTGACTTTTTATTCTTTTTTGTCACTTCTTCTATCATAAATCTGTACATAAGCTCAAATTATGTTAGTTCTAAACATAAATACAAATCATGTGCATCAAAGCTTAAGGAAGGATTTTTATTTTTTTCCTAAACGAATTTAATTCTCCCGAATTTCATGAAAAATTCTAGCAATACAAAGTAATACACTTTTCTTTCAGTGTATTCATCGTCTGTTTAAGAGCCATATATAATGTCATACATTTTTTACATTAACGGCTTTCAATTTTATTAATGTAATGTAATGCATTTCATTTTATGGTTATAAAAAAAATAAATTTTTTTACCTAAAAAGAACTGGAAAGAAAGTTCTACGCAAATTTCTACATATAATCTTTAAAATATATATTGACTGAATTATTATTATCATCAATATCCTCCATAATAAAGCAGTCATTTTAAAGTTGTTTCTTATAAATAGAAGTATGTTCTGAAATTACTTTTCTTTACATAGCTTTTACTGCTTTTGATTTTCCTGATTGGTTGATAGAAATTTTATATTTTTAAATATTTAAACAAAATTATGAATTAGAAAAATTAAAAAAAAATACCTTATAATATAAGTTTTTCTTTTTGCTGATACTATATTCCGCTATAAAAAATTTTCTTGTATTCATTTTCATGTTATGCTTTATAATGAAAAAATATATTCCTATTAAATCTCGTATGTCTTTTTTCCAATGTCTTGTTTTGTTTTTTTTGTTCTTGTTTTTCCTTTGCTATTAATTCGGCCACATAACTTAACTTGGTTTGTTCACTTAACAGCCATTCAGGCTATTTTTAAACAATTATATACATTTATTATATTTAATAACATATTATTTTTACATTAAAAGATGAAAAAATATGATAAAATAATTCCAAATAATCAACAATTTATTCATTATCAGAATTATATGGTTAATTAAAATCTGAAGATAAATATAATAATGCATCCATCGCTCCTTCTTTTATAAACTAAATCAAAATGTTAAACTACAAGTTTTTTTTTATTTCATCTGATTCTTATAGCAGTTCACTTAAGTCTGGAATTTAAAGCAAATTTTTGAATATTCCAACTATGGCCACAATGAATCCTATTTATGCCTTGCTTTTTTCTCCTTATTCTGATAAACAAACTTAGAGATGATACACAAGAGTTTTGATTACTTTAAATTAAAAATAGTATTTTATGTTTTTTTTATTTGATTTAAAGAGAAATTAAAATTTACCATTGTCTTCTAAAAAACTAGCTTTGTATTCTCTTAGTTTTTCAATTAAATAGTCGCGGTTACTATTATCTGGCTTGGGACTTTCTGTAATGTAGTACAGAAGAGTCACCAAATAAAATGATAGCAACTTATCTTGCGGCTATGTAATTAGTAATTGAAGTAAATCATTCTTGACAATATTCCATTTTCCCAAGATCTTATTGGAAATCATTTCTTCATTATTAAAATCTCTTTTACATGCTCTAAAAAAAAATAGCAAGCATTTAATTATAAATTTAATTTTTTTCTTTTTATTTTCTTCAGAATTATTAGTTACCTTAGTAAATCTTTTAAACAATCTAAACAATCTTTACCCTTATGATAAATTTCAATTCCATTATCCATACGCTTTCTAGCTCCTAAACCTTATACAGCAAACAATAGTTCATTTTCTAACTTTTCATGATCTAATTCTGTCATTTCTTGATCAATAAGTTGATCAAGGTCTTCTAAATCATCTAATTCACGAACCTCTTGGTTTTCACCCAAATCTGATTCTTTTTCCAAATCTATAAATTTTTCTGTCATTATTTTCAAATCTTTCAATACTTTTTTTTCGAATTATATTAGTCTTTTAATTAATTGATCTTCTTGATTTTAAATAAAATATTTTTTCTTTTGAATGAAAAATTCTCGTTTATTTATTTTGTGATATCAAAATTACAATTTAATTGGCGGTATATAATTTTAAGAATAATTAAATTAATAACTAACAATATATTTATAAATATTTCTAATACTCTTAAAATGTCCGCCAATAATAATAATATTATATAATTTTTATTTTACAATATAAATTTTTTGATTAAATAATTGCTCAATAATTATATATACAAATATTTATAATAATAATCCATAATATGAGTTATAAATTATATTTAGTATTTTTAAATTAGAAATTTATTAATTTTAACATAAAAGTAATTAATTAATTAGCTCAGAAAACCATTCCAAAAAAATAGAGTTTGAAAAATATTATGAATATCAACTAAAATCCGCATATCAGTCCATAAATTCCATATTTCTAGTTTTGAGACAATTCATTTAATTATCTAAAAATTTAAAAAATGTAAATTTTAGGTTTTAATTTAAATTTTTTCTAAACTATATTATTAGATTTTTACTTTGGTATATTCTTTATCATAAAATAAACTGAACTTAAAAATCCATAAACAACTAGAGCCCAATGCAGAGTCTAAAAAAAATTAATTGTTTTTTTAAAAAAATGTACTATCATGCTAATTATTTAATTTACTTCAGACGGTAGAATGCAAAGGGGAGTTACAATTATGAAGCATGCCATAGAATATCCATATAGGCAAATTGTCTATTTTAAAATAATAAATTAAAAAAAAAGGATAATTTTTTAATATTTGTATTTTTATATCATAAAGGTTTATACTTAAATTAAATTTAACGGAGATTTAAATATTTTCATAAAAACATAAAGTAAAATTGGTTCTATTGTTCCTATTCCATATACCTTCAAAAAATAAAAAAAGTGTTCAAATATTTAAATAAGGGGATATTTTTTTTAGAAACTTGCAATAAATTTACAAGTGTGGTTGCTTTAGGAATAAAATTGTAGTTAAAAGAGTATTTCTTGTTTGAATCACTTATGGCATAATCAAAATAACTATTTAAATTTCCAGAGACTGCTATAAATAAAATAATTGTTGTATATATCCAGAAGGGGCCATATAAATCTGGCTACTCATGCATAACTTCTGTAAACTATGGATAGTGAATTAATGAAGATTAAAATCTCGTTATTATTTCTGAAGAAGGGAAATCAAAATACTATCTCCAATATCTTAATTTAAAGATGGCAAAAAATCCGGTGGGAACTTTTTATTGTTCCTTTCTTTTGCCTTCAATTTTATCCATTACCTATTCATTATTATAATTATTAATCATTGCATTTTCAATTCATTTAATGTAGAAATACTATTATCTAATATTAAGAATAAAGTTAAAAAATAATATCTATACTTAAAATGATTTATCAATTAGAGTTTCTTATGTCGCCATTTTATTTATCAACACTAAAAAGTTCTTTAAATTAAAATGCCTTTTCTTGTTTGTATGTGATTGGCAAAGTAGCTTGCTATTTTTTGGATTTATCTGCCACTATTTTTTAAAATTGTTTTTAATTTTTAAGAGTGTTTTATTGATAAATAAGTCATTAGTATATTAATCATTCACTACATTACAATCATATTATATTAATCCATTAAAATAATATTATTAAGTTTATATTTAATTAATAATTAATAAAAAGGTGAAAATCATACCTTCTTTTGAAGTCTTTATTTATTCAGATTATATTGGATTCCGGGAAAATTCATAATTTAATTATTCAATAAGCTAATTATAAAAATAACAATCATTTGAAAAGTAGATCAAAAAAAATCAAATAAATTTAAAAAGCTTTTTTAAATTTAAAGCACATGGGAAAGGAAAAATTCAGCAAATTGAGCAAAGAAGAAAAGAAGAAGAAATTAAAAGAATTACAGGAATTGCTTGATGATGACGATAGTGAGTAAAGCAGTGAATAGAGTAGTGATGAAAAAAAATCCTCCTCTAAACAACAAAACAAAGACAAAAAAAAATAAAACAAAAAGGAAAGTAAGAGTTCTGATAACTCTGAAGATGAAAATAACGAATCTGATAAATCAGAACAAAGTAGTGATGAGGAAGATATTTAAAAAAACAAAAAAAATAATAAAAAAAGTTCAGAAATGAAAAATGGAAAAAGATAAAGAGATGGATCCTATCATTTTGACGTAATTGACTCTCTAAATTATTATTGGATGTGAATTTAATTACATTTTTATAAATTTAGTTGTAAGATCCTAAAAAAAAAGTGGTTGTATAATAATGGAAAGGTATAATTTTAATTTTTATATTATAATTATTTCTTAAATTATCTATTTTGAAGTAATACTTATAATTTCTTATTATAACTTTTTTAACTAGGAAATGTTTCTGTATCTTTTAGAGAATACTACGAAAAAGATGAAGATTATTTACCTACTAAAAAAGGTATGCTCATTTTTATATATTTATATTTAAATATACAACATTTTTTTAAATATATCATTTTGCAATTTTGCAGGAATTTAGTTAAAGCTGGAATAGTGGAAACATTTCAAAAAAATGATATAAGAAGTAGATGAAGCTATTAAATCATTTGATTGAAATATAAATATATTATTTAAAAAATTATTTTTTTTCTGAGTAACTATTATATAAGTGTTTTAACAAAATTATTCTTTGAAAAAATTATAAATTTGTTTTATTTTTAATTTATTATAAATTCATATCTTTGAATATATATATATATTTATTTATTTAATATTGTATCATTATGAGTAACAAAAAATATAAATATTCATTAATATCTAGCATAATTATTATTAATCCAAAATAATTAGTTATATATTTAAAAATTAATAAAATAATATACATATTACTTCAAATATAATCTAGTAAATACGAAAACAAATATATAATTTTGATATATACTTTATTACTTAATGATGTAATTACAAAAAATATTAATTAAAAAAAATAATATACTCATTAAATAGAAGAGATTTCAATTAAGTTATAGAGTACTACTGTTAAAACCTCCATTATAACGTTGATTACCATTCAATCTAGCATTGTCTCTATTAGATGGAGTAACAATATTTTGATTTGCTAAACTAGCATAATTAACTCTATTAGAGAGCGGTTTTATATGAGATTAGCTAGAGCTAGGGGTCATTCCATTACTTCCAATAACTTATCTTAATATATAAGGGTTTTAAACATTTCCTGGAATAGGATTTGTCAAGGGATTGTGAGAATAACTGGCATAAATAGGATTGCTTTCTATAGGCTTAATAAATAAATTAACCAATAAAAAAGGGATAATATAAATGCAAAAATAAGATTTTTATTTACTTAAATTTACACATCACTTTATGCTCTTTAGTATTACAGTTTTTGTTCTTCTTTTTTTTAGGTCTTTTTAATAAAAGATAATATTTTAAATCATTTAAAATCTTATATTATTAATACTTATTATAGTTAATACCTATTGTTTTAATTCTTAATAATATTTATATTATTCTTCTCTTTTTCTAATTTCCTCCTATTTCATTGCATCTTACAATGCTAAAGTTGACTTTTACATATCCCCATAAGCTGATTTGTTTTAGTCTTTTTCCTTTTCTTAATAAATTCGTTTTAGTTACATCTAGTTTTTTAGTCCATCTCTATAATCTTATAAAGCCTTGGAAAAATTTTCATTTTTAGACATAAAAATACAATATATTTTTAAAAATTTACTTCTTCTTTCTTTCTTTATTAGTTATAATAGATTTACTCTTTTTTCTCTCTTTCATTGTCCAATTATTTTTAAACAAATTAATTAATAACTTCATCTCTATTTCCTGAAAAAGGAACAAATTATTTTGCTTGCTGCTATTGTACCTCAGAGAATTGCTGGTAGTACTTTTTATTAGTATATAAAAAAATAAGTATAAATCAAGCTTTTAATTATTTAATAGATGTATTTACTTTTTTATAATTGTCTTCTTTTTGTTTTTGTATGGCAGCTTATTCTTATATTTATCGCAAATATATTTCTCTAATATTTAAAATATAATATTAACTTATTGACTCAAAAATTTAAATGTTTTATATATTTTTACTTTTCTGTTTCTTTTTCTACTTTTTATTATTATTACTTTATCTATTATCGGTTAATATAATCAAAATATTATTCTCTCTATTAATTTTTCATATTTTAACGTAAATCTGCTTCTGTTTTTAAAGTTTATTGTACTTGTTATAATTATTACTATTCTTCTCTAATTTTTTGTTAATTCTATGAATTTATAAAACTTATTATTTATTATAGTTAATAAATAATTAATTTTTAAGATTTCCATACCAATACATCATGTTATTTTTTTTATTCTTCATTCTATTTATTGTACTAATCTCTAAGCATATTCCTAACAACTAATTTTTCTTTTTGCTATTATTAAAGCATTTAGCTAAACTACTGCTATTAATGATTTAAGCTTTCTCTTTCTTAATTTGCCACAGTTAACTTTTATCTCTTCATTTCATTTTGTTGATTCATTTATTATTGATAACTATCACTATATTAATAAAAAATCAATATTGACATAAAATTAGGAAATCATAAAATTCAAAAATATGGATAATATTAGCTTAATATTTATAAAATTCATTATTTTTTATTTTAAGATAAGGTTTCATTTTTTCATTAACGATACTATTATAATTAAAATTAAATAAATGATATTACTATAATGCCTGTTTCTTCAACTAAGCAATATTATATTCTTATTGTTTTAATTGATGGTAAGTATCTTGTCTGGCTGACTGGTAATTTGATGGCGCTTCTTTATCCAAAAACTTAATGCATTTTAATTTTTTTTATATTTACTATTATTTATATTTATCAAATAGTTTATTTCTCTTTATTAATTAAATTTTTAGAATAATTTTCTTAATGATTTATAATTTATAAATAATGACATTTACAGATTATAAATTGATAATAAAATAACTTTAATAATAAAAAACCTTGTTTTTCATATTATGAATATCAACAATTTTTTTTTATTTAATATTAAAACTTTATGTAATTAAACTATTCCTTATACTAATATGTTAAAATATTTTACAATTAACTATATAATTTCGTTTAAATATCATTTTTTTGATTATGATTTTTTTTTAGAAATTGTTTTATTTAGCCCTCTAAATTTCTATTTATCTTTATTGCACATTTTAGATTAATTCCTTACTCCTTCTCCATTTTCCCTGCAAATAATTATTAGATATTAACTATAATAACATTATTATATTGTTTATTACCAATGATGAGCTTTATCATTAACTTTTGTTAATTTTCCATTACATTTAACACATGTGTTTTTAAGAGCTTACTCTTTTCCACAGAATCTAATATTACATGTTCAATTTAATAAAATATAAGTAAATAATTTAATCTAAATTTTTACCCACAAATCATAGACTTTGCCAATAAAATTTCATGATCTTTAGTTTCCTTATTAGCGTGACATATATCACAAGGGTAAGCCTTACCGCAACAAGGAAATCTAAAGTATCTAAAACTATATTTATAGTGAGAACAAACTCCATTTCCAGGTAAAGGATGTCCTATTTTAAAAATTCCAATTTTTTTTTTTTTAATTGCAGACTAATCTCCACTTTATTGTTGCTATTCATCTTTTTTAGAATATTTCTCCACTTAAGTTCCCAATTATTTTTATGACTATATACCAAAATATTGAAAAGAAAAATCTCTAAAGCACGAATGACATTTTCCCATTTTTTTCTCACCAGAAACATAATTTTTTATATTACAAATTTGATTGCAATCTTGACAGTTTAGTTCAAGAGTCATGTTTAAGGTATCTAAAATATCCCAACTTGGTGACCCCATTCTAATATATAAATATAATAAAATTAAAAAAATATAATTTTAATAAAAAATATAAAATTGCCTTGATATTATTGGTTCTTCATAAGGATGAACAAATATTCTCTTTAATAAAAGAACTGCTTTATGATTACAATTTACGCAAACACTATTGTTAGTTAAAAATTCATCAGAATTTGGGGAATAAAATTATTTCACTGTCAATTAGCTAGGGTATTTACATAGCAAGCATTGAGTCGATAAAACACATTCTCTGACTCTACATAAACTAAAACCTGTCATATGGAAATCCTTTAATGTGTTGACTATATTAAATTCGATACTAAACTTCATATCGTCTAAAATAATATATACATATAAACTGTTTAAAAGTAATATATTTAAATATATATTTTAAATTTAATTTACTATCTTTTTTTTCCTCAATTTATGTTTTTTCCTCTTCATCTTCACTATCTGAAATTTCCTCTCCTTCCTTATCTTAGTATCCATCATTTTCATACTCTGATTCACTGTCATCATCATCATCTTCTTCTCCTGAACTATCTCCCTCTTCCGAAGATTCTTCTTCACTACTTTTCTTATTATTACACTTGTCTTGCTTTTACTATTATCTCTTTAATGCTTATTCCTTGCAATAATGGAATCTTGCCAAACATTATTATATATTTTTAGTTTCTACAAATTATGATATTTTTTCCCATTTTTCTTCTTTATCTTATATCGATTTGTAGTATTTTATTCCTTTTTTTTAAGGTTATTATGAAAATTAATTCAATAAAATTAAATGTAATACCTTCTTCTAATAATTTTTATTCGTGCTCTGTCCATGGTACATTAATTTCCTCAATCAGTTTATTTTTTTCTTATTCTAATTTTTATTGAATTCTTTTTTACTCTTCAGTTTCTCTCAATTCCATTATTTCTTGGGTTTATTTAATAAAATCATTGATATTGTTATCTAAAAATCTATAATAAATAATTATATTTTAAATATTTCCAAATTATTAATTTTAAATGTATTTTACCTAAATGTTTTCTATATTGAATTATTGAATTTTTTATGATAGTATAATAAAACATCTTAAAAACAATTTTTAAAGAAAAATGGAATGCTTGAATTTAATAATTTGAATTCTGCAGGAGAAGATGGGAAATTTTTCATCAGAATAACTTCAAACCACAAATATCCTTCGGCTACAATTGTTAATAATACTTAATAATGCTAATTTTATTAATTTAAATCTATAATTTTACCAATATCAAAGTCTAAATGAGTCAAATCGGTTTTTCTTACTACTGGAGAATGTTTAAATTAAAATACCTTCGCATCCTTTATATCTCTATTTACCCATTTAAAGGTAGATAAATTTTTTCTTTGAAACTAGGCCAAATCCTTTTCCCAAAAATGTTATAAGCTATTGAAATATTCAAAATAATCTCCTTTAAATAATTCTTATTTGTTAATTTCTTGCTATTTTTTCCCATCTTCTGTATTTACAAAACTTTTAAAATATTATTAATTTCCATCTTTTTTTATTTCTCCCACAATATTAGGTATAATCTTATTTTATTCTGCTTTCTCTATTTCTTTTTATAAATTTTTACAATATTTTTAATTATAAAATAGGCTTAATATAAATTTACTTTATTTTTATTCTTCTTATTTAGAAATTTGTTATAATATCTCGCTTTTTTAAGATAATTTTTTTCTAATTTATTTATCTAAACATCTTATATTTATTATAAGAGTTCAGCTTCTTCATTTCTGGAAGGATGAATGTTAGATTAATTTTGACCTTCATGTACAAATTTACATTCTGTTCCAAATCGGCATCTTCCTTCTGTAAACAATCTGCATACTTTAGGAGCATTATTTCTTTAATAATAATAAATTATGGGTTATAAAACATTAAATCTTTAACTAAAAATAAATTTATAATATTCATATTTCTTACCTTATGTGATCTAATTAGCATTTATTTCCTTTTTTGCAATTTCCCTTTAAATAAAAGGGACATAATTTCTTTTAAGTATTTCTAATCATTTGATATTTTATTAAACTTATATTATTTTTGTTTTTTTACACAAAATAAATAATATTATTCAATTTATTAATATATTGTAGATATTTATAAAAGAATTTATAACAAAATTAAACAATAGTCTATGGAGTGCTATATTATAAAATATTTTTTAAATTTTATATCATTTATTATAAAAGTATTATTCAGATTATTAATCATTAGTTTTTATTAAAATATTATATTATATATGTAAAAAAACAATTTATAATAATAAATAATTTTATATAATTTATAAACAAAAATATTTTCAAAAATATTTAAATATAATATTATTTTCTTTTACTAAGAGCTTTTTTAATTATTTTTTCCTTTCATCACGAATTTTAGCTCGAACTCTATTTTTCAAAGCTTATTAATATTTTTAAGCTTAAATTGGGTCTGCTATATTAAACAGCTTATTTTCAAATTTTGAGATTGTGGGATCATCTGAATGTTTTTATTAATAGATTTTTTTCATATCTTCTCTATCATTTTGATTTATATGAGAATTTCTTAATTTAGAATAGTCTGGGTGTAACTAATAATGTTCTCTCGATGTGTTTTCATTTAAACTATTCATATTTTAAATAAAGAAGTGATCTTCATTTTTTCTATTTTACTATTTAATTGTTAAAGGTTAATTATTCAAAACTTATCCTCTATTGTTGCTACTACTATAAATGCTATTATAATAGGACTAGGATAGTCTAGACTGGTTTTTTTTATTTTGTTATCCTTTCAAAGGGGGTTCTATAGATTTTTTAAGTGGGCTGAAATTCTTTTTCTGCTCATTCATATAAAACGGATTTATATTTTAATTATTGTTACTATTTTATTGGCAATGCTAAAGTTTTAAGCTTATTTCGTCTTCATATGACGGGTATTTGTTGGGAGATATAAATATTTAATGCACAGGTTTCACTTAGTTATTTTGAAAATTTTTTTATAATTCACTTCTTATATTCATATTTTTATATGGCTGGACAATATCTTTATATGTTTTTTTATCATAAAGTAACTTTTCTTATTCAGGACTGTGAAATTAATTACTATACTGTTCTCTTAAACTTGACTCCTTATAATTATTGTTATAATTAGTGAGATAAAGGTTGTAATTTTTTCTTTGATCTTGTAACTCTCTTTTTTTTTGCTACTACTAAGGAGGTTAAGAATCAAAAAATTTGGCATATAACTATTCACTTTAATTTATGTACATTCTACTATTATTTATACTATTCTATCCTATCTGTTAATTTCTCCCTTGTGTACTATTACTATTTGTTTGATTTTAATCTTAGTTAAATTTAGAATAATCATCAAAAGGAGAATTTTAGTTTTCATTTTTGCCTAAAAACCTATTTGTTATCCATCCATTTTTAAATGAAGTTTCATCTTATTTGTTTCTATTATAAAGGTCATAATCTTTTTAATATTGCTATAAATAACTTTAGCTATTAGAATTATAGTTATCTAATTTTCCTGAAAAATGATTACTTCGACCTGTCTCCTCGACTTAATTAAACACATTTTAAAAAGGACCGCTTTTTTACTAATATTATTGATTATCCTACTTTAAACTATTTATCTTATTTTCTGAATAGTCTTTTGTTTGTAAGTTTGTAACTGAACTTTAATTTTTATGGTTTAAATTTGAATTCATTTTTTTCAAATACTCATTTTTGCCTACATTTTTGGTTGTGTGAGGGGTAATATAATTTATTTTTTCTCCTTGTTACAGAAATATGTTCTTACTTTTGTTTTCTGAATTATTTCTTGGTTTATATTCTTCTGGATATACCTGGGCCTTGTCCTATTAAAAATAAGGATTTCCATCTAAACCATATTAAACATTAGGAAAACTTATTAAATTTGTATTATAAGCATTTTTTTCAGAAAATTGATATAAATTGTATGACATTTTTATGGGTAAGTTAAGTAATGTTGATGATGTTATATTATTATTCTATTATAATAATTTTTTTTTTTTCTTCTAAAACAATAGATTGATTAATAGATGCTTAATCACAAAATAAATTATAGATTTTATAATATTTATTGGAAAAAATGAATAGTAATATTACCAATATGGAAAAAAACTATATTTCCAAAAAAAAATAGTAATTCACATATATAAATTTTTATTTTATAAGAAATATTTAAAATGACTTTAAATATTTAACATTTTTTAAAAGCAAATTAAAATATTATTTTATTTTATTGGTAGTAAATCAATATTATATATGTTGTAGTAATCGATTTTGTTTTTAATTAAAATATAATATTAGTTACTTATTAATTGATGTTAAGAATCACAAGAATAATCATTATATTAATAGTATTGTATTATATTATTAAATAAGAATTAAAAGGTTTCGAAATAAAAGCATTCTTATAAAAATAATATAATAACATTTTGTAATAGAAGATGAATTCCTTTCAGGATAAATTAAATTTATCTTCCCTAAATATTAGTCCTTAAAAAAATGTGTTTTAAGTTATGATGGAAAGATAGAAAACAAGAAATATTGAATTAGTGCAGAAAATCATTACGATATCATCAATAGATGAATTATAAAAATTCTTAATATAACTTGACTATGACCCAGATTAGTTTAAAAATATTATTAGTCTAGATTTAAATTGTTTTTTTATGCCAGCCAAGCCTTCTCTAGCAAAAGCATTAAAAAAACTTAAGTTGCAAAAATTTGGAGTTAAATTTTAAGTAAATGAATTTAAGTATACTAATTTTATTTTTATTTTTAATAATCCATAACATAATATAATTTAGAGAAAATTTTTATTGCTCAAGAGAATAACTTTAATTATTTACTGAAAATGCACTAATTCATTTAAGATAACTTAACACTTTAAAATTCAATTTTTAGTAAAATATTTAACCATTTAGTTTTATATTAATTTCTCTTATTTTTTATTTGATAAGAAAGTCTTCTATTGATGATGATGGATTAATTTGTTTATCCAAAAAAGGACTTAAATAGTGCAATTAATTAGAATAATTTTCTATAAATCTGAATAATACTAGTATTTCTGATTAAGGATTCCATGGACTTTGTTATTATTTTTTTCAAAGGGATATCAAGCATTTAAAATAATTACATTTCAGTATTAGGTATTCATAAATAAGTTTTTTTCAGTCCATATTTATCATTTAAAAATGAATTTTAGAAAAACAAAAATTAAACAGAAATCACTAAGTGACGAAATGTAAATAGTTTTATCCAAATTAAGCAATTTATGCATCCTCAACATAGAACTTGAGTAATTGTCTTTACTATTATTATTTTAAAATAATATTAAATAAAATATAATTTTTAAAGTCAAAATATGATGAGTAACCAGTTTTTGGAAAGTATTTCTAGCAATACATCATTTTTAAATCACTTAAAAATTTTTAATTTAAAATTTGATGAGTAATCTATACTAAATTATACTGCTGAATATATGTAAATTATAGTCTGTATAATATGTATATATTCAATTGGTTAATAAATAAAAAACTTTTATATAAAGAAGTGGCCTATTAATAACTTAAAAAGGAGTTTAATAATTTGTGATAAAATTATTTTCTGGTTTGCCTAATTTAAAATAAATTCATATTTCGGGAATGGTCAAAAGCAATAATAATATATATCATAGTTCTAGATTTTATTTGAAATAGATATCAAAATTCATGAACAAATATCTCTTAGAGAAATAAATATTATAAATTGTTGGATTTTAAATAAAAAATTGTTTAGCCATTAATTAATCATTTCGTAAAGAAATTAAGTCAGAAATTATAAATTTAATAACAAAAAGCTGTTGAAAAGAACACTTATTAATAGATATGTTATTAATTTAATTTATTTAATTACTTATTTATTTATATATAATATAAACAAGTACTTAAAAATGTTTTAAATACCAAAATTATTTATTAAAAATATATATATATAATCACAAAATCATTATTCTACTTTGAGGTACTTATGCTTTAATGCAATCGTTATAAACAGTTCTGTCCATTTTTGGTGGACCACATATATATACTTTTGAAGGAGTTCCATGAATCTATAATTAATTTTGGATAAACGGGAATGAAAATCTACTGTTTGTAGTTGGTAATAGTGATTATTGTAGATTATTTCCCTTACTAAAATTGATTAAGCAGTCAAATATATTTAAATTATACATTCTATTCATAGTAAAAACATCAGAAATTATTTTATATCCATAAAATTCCTAAATTAAATGATATATTATAATTTATTAGAAATATTTTACATACATAATATTAATTGTTATTATTATTATACCTCAACTGTAGTAAATGATCCATAAAGTATTATTTTGAAATCTTCAGGTAAATCTTCTATATAATTTTCATGGAATGGATTCATAACATTAGCATCTTCATCACCACATTTGTCAGCTAAAACTGTGTATACACATTTTCTTAAAAGATAATCAAATAAATCTAAAAATGGCAAAATTCCAGTTCCTGCAGCAAATATTATATGAGTTCCACGACTTTGATTATTTAGTTCCAGACCTAACCCCTTTTTTTTTTGTTTTAAAAAAATTATAATTGTATTTATATAAGTAATATATTTATTGTTACAAATGGCCCTTCAATTTCATATAAATTATGAGAAGAATTATATATAAACTTAGAAAATCCTTTTTCAATCTTTGAAGTAGGCATATTTTTAATCAAAAACGGGAGAGTATCTGAATAGAGATCCGGCATTTCAATACCATTCTCATTTTCAAAATCATTGCCTTCTCCATCCATTTATTCTATCAATTGCATTTTATTAGAAAAATATTACATCATTTGAATTCTGAAGTCTATCACAGCACGTTAAAAACATAAAACTTAAGAATACTATCTTGTATCAACAAGCATTGCATGTGAATGAGGTCTAAGCTTTTTAAAAAAAGGAAAATTATATTGTTGGCAGAGTGATGTACAAATATAATATTAATTATTACAGTATAATATCTAGCAAAGTACTATAGTCCAGGCAAGAAATTTTTGATTTTATAATGTTCAGATGCAAAGTTAAATATTTTCCAATTTCTTTGAAGAATTACATCTGCATCATCTTCCCTTTAATATCTCCATACATTTAAAGGTCGTGCATTCTTATTACTTAATGAAAAAAATAAATATCAATTACGAATATTATACAAAACATGTGGTATATAATACTTTTTCAAGTCTAATTCTCTTTCCACAAAAGGATCATATTTGCTGTTATTAATTGTCCCAATATATTTAGTATTCAAATAATTTTAAGCATACATTCTATGAGTGTGGGTAGACATATTAAACTGTTCTAGAGAGTACCCTCCAAAAAAGTACTTAGCAATATCCTTTCCCTTAACATATGGCAAGATATATTAGCCTCCTGGATGAGGCATGTCTGTAATATCATAAACTCGGTTTTTCAATATACAGTAATTCAAATCGGGATTATTTTAAATAATTTCAGCCTGAGGAACTTTAATATTATTATTATGTTAGTTCGAAATATATAATTTTAAATTTATATTTTGTTTTTATTAATTTACCCTAGGAGTTAAGATCATTCATTAATTTATCGTACTAATCAAATTCATCTAATTCTTAGTAAACTATTCGTTTCCTTCTTTTGACAAAATCGGGCTCACTTCTATAACAAATTTCCAAAGTAATGAAAAATACTACCAAGAAAGAGTAATATAAACTCATTCCTACAGTAAACCAATATTTTTCACCTTTATATCGTCCGTAGTATTTATCTTCCCACATGTAAACCCCAATTATTAGTGTAGTTTTGGTAAACAAATATAACTAAAAATAAAATTTAATTTTTAAAAGTGTATAGATAGATAGTACCTAATATATAATATTACCATAATTCCTACAACTCTGTGAACTAACTTAATTTAATCGACTGTAAATCTCTTTCTACTACTTTCTTGCCCAATTTTTAACACTACTCCTAGAGCATGTTATATAAAAACTAAAAATAAAATTATGATTCCAAATATAAAGTGAGTTAGCTCTTTTTCATATCCTTTTTCGTCTAAATTTTTAATTTTTTCTTTGTCTAGTTAATAATAAAGGATTTAAAAAATTAAAAAACTAGGGTGAGACTATAATTTAATTATTGTTACTAATATCTATCATAAAAGAAACTAATAAAATAGTCATTGTATTGATAACAACAAATATCAACCCATGAATTCTTAAATAGGCAGAGTTTCCTTTGAAATACCTATTTATTAAAATGATATAATAAATTTAATAGTAACTATAAATACTTATCAACTATATATTTTTACCTGATAATTACAATAGAAATATCAGACATCGGCCCCCATAAAATAAATAAAAATAAAGTATGGGATTTTCTAACAGCTATTTTCCACCAAGGATCATCTTTTATTTGTTTTTCAATTTTTAAATTTGCTGTGAAACTTACATAAGGAAGAGTAGCAAAGTTTTTCATTGTCGAATCTGCAACATCTAATATATATATTAAATTTTAAGTGCCCTTCGTAATCACATAATCAAATGCATCTCCTGTTTCCATTCTTCGTCTAAATTTGATTTTAATTTTTTAATTTATCTCATTGAAATCATAACCCAATAGCTCAATATCTTTAGTTCCTCCCAAAACTTTATCATAATCTGGTACAGTTTATTTATTGTGAGAATACATGTCATTAAATTCTATTCGTTTATGCTTGATTCTACCCAATTAATCATAGTAATATTTAACCTACATTCATTATTGCAATTACTTATTTGTTAATAATTATAAATAAAAATATTTATTATTATCGTAGCTATTACTTGAAATACTAAAATATCTTTTTTATCAAAATCATTTCCAAATACTAGTCCCACAAACCCTACAAAGGGGACTTCAATCATAAAATCTATATAGAAATTTGTAACATATCCCCACCAAATAGTGAATTGACTTTTTGTTATCTCAAACTTAACAGGAAGTTCAGCAATATCATTTTCATGGCAGTATCCATCTGATAAAGAATCATTTGAAGATTTACAACTTAAACATTAATTAGAAAGTGGGCCTCTACAGATAATACATCTTTATATATAATAATAAATATTTTTCTCACAATTTAATTTATCTTATTTAAATTTAACATTTTTACTTATAGTGACAATCGTATTTCCCTAAATTATCATAGAATGTCGCTGTAGTAATGCCAGAACTTTAATGCACTTAATTGGATGGATTATCACTTAATGCCCATATAATATCTATCTTTTCTCCTAACTTTAATACACTGTCAGAGGGGTCTAAAGATTTTGTAAATCTTTTAAATACTCCTTTAATAGTTGTACTTGTTATAGCTCCTAATTAAGGAACTATATCTTAATATTAATCTAACTATGGTTCAACATAACCTTTACTATATAAATCTTCTACTAAAATAGAAGATCCATCTTTTCTTATTCTAATGATATCCGTATTAATCATGCTATCTCCAAAACCTATAGCACACCAACTATAAAATAACTATATTTAAACACTTTCATTATTATGAGTTTAAAATAAAATAAGTTACGATTTGCATTCACATGTAATTTCCATATAGATTTCAAAACTAGAGTCTAGTAATCTATAATCTATCGTAATTTTATCTGTGAGTTTGATTTGTGTGAGTTGCTGACATCTACTTTGCATTAAACAGAAAATAAATACGAAATGTAATCCTTAAACTAAACTAAACTGTTGTTTCATTGATATAAATCTCTAAATTACTTATATATTTTTAATTTAGGTTTTTGGTAAACTCTAGTTTTTTTATTTTAGTTTTAAATAAATATACAAATAATAATTTATTTATTTCGTATATTAATAAAAACTAATGTAATTTTTGTAATTGAATTTGTTTGATTATTTATTTACCCATAATTGAAATATGAATAAATAGAAAGAGATGGAATGCATGGCTTTGAGAGTAATTAAAAATTTTAAAATTAAGTTTATTAACAAAATAGAGATAATTATATTAGTGACTATCAATTCTAAAAGTATAATATTAATTTATTTCATAATAATAGGGTTAGTGATTTAATAGAAATAATATAACCTATTAAATCACTTTTTATAAATGCTTTAATAAAATAATCGAAATAGTTTTGTTTTTAAATTAAATATTCACTATTCCTTTTTATTTATACTTTAAATAAATTTAGAATTAAGTTATCTTTCTACTGTATACTATAAATCTTCTACCTTTAATTAAGAAATAAGTTCTTGTGGAATGTATTTATTATCTAAAATAGATTAATCTTCATATTTTTTTAAGAATTATTTACACTGTTCATTAGTTATTTTACATTTATTTATATCTAAAATAGCAGCCTATTTATTAATTATTTAATATTATATTGTGTATTATTTAGTAAGTTTAATATATTTTTCTTAAAAATTTTTACTTATGAAGGAAAATTAGCCTAAGAGGTACCATATTTTAAAAGTTAATTTAAATAAGATTAGGGAATAATGTCTACATTATTTTAAACAAATTACAATATTTCAGTTTATTTGATTTCCGTACCTTCCAATACATCATAGCTCTGAGGAAGCTATAGTAATTATTCATTCATAATGTTTAATATTTTTTTTTTCATATAAGTCTTTTCTCTAACTATTTAATTAAAAATTATATTTTTAAAATAAAATTTTAGTTGTTTGAATGAGAAATATATACGTTTTGAGAAATTTTCTTATTGATAATTATCTGTAAATTAGGGATAAAAATCAACCATTTTGATCAATTATTTATTTAAGAAATAAATAATCTATCTCCTTATTTATATTTATATTTCCTTTAAGTAAGATTAATCTAATCCTTAATCAGATACTAAAATGGCGGAAAACTTTTCTACACTAAAAATTAATGATAAAAAAAATATACGATAATAACAACTATTATTTAATATATATACTCCATAATATCAGAAAATATATCCCATTAAAAGCTGTCACTATAAATGACCTTATCGTTAGAATCACGTAATTTCAACTATATTTTAAGTAATTCTTCATTTAAGTCATTTTAAAGTTTAGAACTATCAAATTATGATAGAATATTCCGATACAATAAAATATCTGAACTTTTGTTTTATTATGACAAAATTTATTTTACTATTTTACTGCACCAATCTATTAAAATGTGTTTGCTTTTTATCATATTACGATATTTAAAAAAAATTCAATAATTATTATTTTACTTTAAACTTCAAACTCAGTTACTTAATCTGCCAATTTATTTTCTTTAAGTACGTCATGTAAAAAATGAAAAGCAAATTAATAAATGTAATCAATTTTTTCCCCATCACTACTATCCCAAAAAATTGTCTCTTATATTCTTACATTATTCTTTAGTTTTAAATTCAGTTCAATTTTTTGTAAAACAGAAGTATCAAACTCTTCTATATCTTTCTTTTTGTAATATTTAGAACCTGGTGCATTGTTGCATATTATTATAGCAATATTCGGATTGAGTTAATTTACCACTTTTTTGTTATTACCTTTATTAAAATTAAAAACCATAAATTAAATTAATTTAATATTTTTAACATATAAATTTAAATACTATTAGCAGAGGTATTAGTAATTTTTTTTTTTTTAAATAAACAGCTCGAACATAGTTTTTATAGAATTTCATAGGGTACATTACTCTAGAATGGATTGAAAAATTTTTTATATCATATGGTGAAGATATATATATATATTTATTTACACATTGATGCACAAGCCATTCTTAAATTTTTTCCATCATTCTTTCTTTTTCTTTACTACTTTACAATTTTTTTTAAAGCCATAATCTAACCATTTCTTTGTCTTCATTTATCTTTAAAGTGATGAAAATACAATAAATAAAAATAAAATATTTATTTTTAAAATTTTGAAAGCATGAATTTGAAAAATAAACAAAATATTAAATATTTATTTTATTATTGCAATTATATAACAGTATAAGATAAAGAAATAAATATTTCTTTATTATATATAAAATCAACATTAAATATGATTACATAATCTGCAATATGGCTTACATCTACTTATAAGTATTTTAACATTCTTGAACTTAATTTTCGTATACTTTTATATCTTTTTTATAAAGCTTTGAATGATTAGTATTTTACTACTATTTTACTATCAATAGTTTCTATTAAATCTTATAAAATGAATTCTCCTGTTTTAGTCTCATCAATTTATTACTTTTATTATTTTTCTTCAATCGGCCTATCTTCATCTGAGTTGCTATCCTCAATTAAATCTTATTTTTCTTATTCAATTAAATTTATTCTCCAAGTAATCGCTGTTGGAGTTTGCATATACGTAAAATTAGGATTTTTCTTCATTTTAATAGTAAAAATATTTTTGTTTTAAAAATGAATAAAGGCTAATATAATATTAATGTTTTTATTTAATAATATAATATAGATTTAATATTTAATATAAGTTTTTTTTCACAACAACTTAATGATCTTCATTTATAATATTAGAGAACTATAATGTGAAAATGGCGGAAAATTATTAATGAATTAAATCAATATTATTTTAATTCTAATCAGTATAATATTTATTTAACAAAATTTTATTAAAGAATATTATATGGATATAATCTTTCATTAAAAATATTAAAAAAAACTACTACTAAGAAAATAATTATTTTAATATGGTATTTAGATTTATATACTAAAATAGGGGAATATATTCATAAAATAAAAATAATTAAATAATTTAATATATCGCTTTATATTAAGCAAATAAATAACTTAAATACATTTATTCCTTTAAATCATATTAATATTGTTTGGTATTTATCGTATTAATTAAGAATTTATCATATATATATGTAGTTAAAAAAAGTCCTAGTATATATATATATTATTGTTAAAAATATTATTATTTTAAAAAAAAAAAAATAAATTTAAATGCCAGTTATTGAATTAAAATTAATCTATAAATTTGTTTAGATTATTAAATTTTAGTATGACTATACATATAAGAACCTGTCTAATTTAAAACTATTATTTAAATTTTAATATTTATATAATTTTAAAATAAAAAAAATATATTTTTAACTAATTATAATATTTCTTTTTTATCTTTTTTTTTTATAATGAAAGAATTATTTTAATTTATAATATATAATAAATATCACACATCAGAAGGCAAATTCAAAATCTAATTAAATCTTAGAGGGTAAGGCAATTCTTTTTAGAAATTACATATATATATCTTCCCTTTATACTTTGAAATTAAGAGTAATAAACAAATAAGACGGATAATAAATATAAATAATAAATAAACACATTCACAAATATTAAAGATAAAGTAAAAGAATTTCGATATAATTTATTTATAGATATCAAAACCTTTAGTCATTAATGAATAGCAATCCAAATATAAAATAATTATAAACTGAAGAATAGATTCAACAGTTGAGAGAAAAATTTAGTATAGATTACTTGAAACCAGATAATTGGAAAATTGTTTCTGAAAAAATCTTTCACTTAACAAGCTTTAATGAAGAGGAAACTTTAAAATATATATACGATGCATATTAATTGACTCTTCTTTTAGTTAATACAGATGATATTAATACTGTACTCTCAGAACCAAAGATTAAAAAATATTTTTTAGAATTTTTCTTCTATAAAGTAAATATTCATTTTCAAATCCCAAAGTTGTATATATTGATTCATTTTTTATTAAAATTTAATAAATTTAAACCCAAATTATATATTGTTAAACTCTAAATATAAAATAAATAAATGAGATAAATTTATAACTTATTATACGGTTTATTTTTTAACAACCTTTTTAATTTATTATCCCCTTTTATGTTTGAGAAGCTAAACATTTTAGTTTTTTTACTATAATTAGAAGAAACTAGTATGTATATTATTATATTGATTAAATTAAAAATATATTATACACTATAAATTTATCAATCTAATAAATTATTTCTAATTTAAAAGATCGCTAAGGATTTGATTCTCAACAAATAATTTAAATTAGCTTAAGCTTATGAATTTAGTGATTATATTCTTACAAATATAACTCATATTGCATTTAAAGTGTATAGAGAAGATATTCCAAAAATGTATGAAGCTCTTCAAGTAGCCACTCAAATAAATTGCATATATTTCAAAAATCCTTAAAGCAATTTAGCTGATAGAGGATGGAATGTAAAAGTTTAATTTATATAACCCAGTGTCATTAAAATTTTTTTGTTTTCGTTTTATATTATATTATATTTTATCAGAAATCAATATTGGTTAATTAAATTGATATATTTATTTTAATGTTAAAGGTTCATAGAAATTAACAACCTAGTAAGGATTATATTAAATGGATAAACAACTTAAAGGTGGGAGATAAATGTGATGCATTTAAATTTTACTAATATTCATAACCCCGTTAGCCAAGTATAAAGATTATTTGGGCTCCTGCAGTTATTAAGGAACTTTCTGGAGTTTATATATCCATTGCTTTTTTGGATGATCATCCCTGCACAGATAGGTAATGTTTACAAATGAATTTAAAAAATAGTTTTTTATATTTTAATTCTTTTTTTAAATTGTATAGAAATACCTCTAAAGAAAATATGGAAATTTTCCCCCCTGGTGAAAAATGTGTTGATTTTGACTGGAGGTTTAAATTATAAGTAGATGATGAAGTCGATTGCTGTGATACCTAAGCTGTTTGGTACAGATCGACAATTCTGCAATTAAGAGACACTGTTGTAGAAGATGAATTTTAAAAAAGAACAATTAGAGAAGCCTATATTGTAATATATTATAAATAATATATAAAGATATTATAAAGTAAATAATATTCCTAGGCTTACAGATACTTCAGACCAGATGGAGAAAAAACTGATCTTGAAATAGATAAAAAATATTTTGGATGGTATAAAAAGTATGATGAATGGGTTCCGATTACAAGTCCAAGAATAAAAGTGTAATTAACACATATATATTAATACATTTTATTTAATTCAAATAAGCAACAAATCATTATTAATATCTGATTTCAATATAAAAGTGCTGGATATATATCCGACATTATTCCAAAATCAATTTCTAATAACTCAGAATTAATAGATGATTCTGTTGATGAAGTGTATAGCTTGAATGGAAAACCTGCTAAATTTATCCTAAGACAAGAAAATACAATAAATGGATAGGTGGGAAAGAATTTAACCGCTCTAAGAATGTTAGAAAACATGGATGCAAGAGGAGATTTCGACAAAATATTGGAAAGAATTTCAGACACTCAATAATGGTGTCCCGTAGAGATTGTGAGTTCTTTACTTACCTTTTTAGGGTAAGTAGTCATTTTTACATTCTTATTTTTTTTTTTATATTTTTTTATTTAAATAGACAAGTGCAAATTCACTTCAGTAGAGATTTCGCCAGAAGCTATATTCCCAAAATTAGAGATGCTGTTTTAAACAATTTGTTAAACAGTCCTGCACAAAATATTAGAAATTTCTCCAAGGAAAGAATTGAGGGAATATTGAAAGGAATGAATGAATTGCTAAAAAGAATAATGTAACCGTCTGAGAGAAAAAATATCATTGACAAATTAGAATTTTAAGTCGCTGTAATATGTTTCGAAAGTGACTTTTTAGAAAGAAAAATATATGGTTTAAAAAACTTTTAAGAATTATTAAGAAGTTCCAAGTATAGTAATTCCAGTGAAAATAAGCAATCCTAAATAGTAATTCTTATGCTGTAGCCATTAATTGCAAATTTTATTTCTAAAAATTATTTTTATTAATAAGGTTGAATGGATATAATAACACAATATATTTGAGAAATTATATAGTTCTAATAATGTAAATCTTATTGCTAGATCTACAGATTTTTTAAGATTCTTAGCTTAGGAAGAATTTTTAAGTATTTAATATATGGAATTAATTTGGAAAGGAACGAAAAAAAATGATTTAGAACAAAAGTAGGCCATTTATAAGGGTAAGCAACTTTAGTTTTAAAATAAAACATAAAACTAATTTTAGTAGTGTGATTAATGATTTTTATATTAATAAAAGTTTTGAATGATATATCTTATTCGCTTAAAAAAGAGCACACTGATTTTATAATTGATAATATTGTAAGTGTGAGTCCTTAAAATGTGATAAAGGATGAAATTGATTTACTCCAATCACTGTGTTAAGATAATGATCAGTGGAAAAAGTAAAGTGAATTCATCTGGAATTTGCTGGAAAATTCCAACTTGCTAAATCTTGATATGATCAAAGCTATTATAAATAAATTTAAACAATAAATGAGTTAAAACCACCTATAGCATTCATAGGAATATTATTTAAACAAATGCGTCGACAATATCGAAAAAGTAGTTTTTATAGCTTATTTTTATAGGACTTTTTTTGACTTTATAGTAATTTTTAAATTTTTTTTTAATAGGGAGTATCTGTTCTGCCAATGCTAACAGTGATATAAAATATTGTTTAAATGACTAATTCTTTCTAAGTTGGCCCCGAAAAATTCACTACTTCAAATGCGATGGACCTTTTATTTACCCAAAGAGATATAGTATCAACTATTGTAAAGGACTTATAATAATATAAAGAGCTATTAATAAAGAAATTGGAAGACCCTGTCAATTATAACGAAAAACAATTAGATTAAGCAGTGAACGAAAACTAACTTACTTACATTTAACATATATCATAAAGAGTAGTTTTCATGAATTCAAGTAAATAATAAAAAAAAAATTAATGATAATATTAAATATTTAATTTGAAAAATAAAATTACTAAAATAGTTTTTTCAAATTTGCCTAAAAATGCTACCTTGTCCTACGATTTAATTTCAAAGATTTGGGATGAAATCGTTATAAATTCTTTAATAAGTAAGGAAAAAGATATTCTCTACGTATGGTTTTCTCAAATTTCTAGTCAGACTGACTTGCCTCTTTCAATTGAGGATTTGATCCGGTTCTTCGATGAAAAAATGTGCCACAAAAGCAACTTACTTAACATTACAGAAGAAGGATTTTCCTGCTATTAGAGCGTTTTCTGTGTTATTAATGAAAAATTAGATAAACTATTAAAATCAAACAGTTCTCACAACTCTCAATAATCAACATTTTATTCGGTTAGATCTAATGACATTGGAGTTGAGAGATACAGTTTTTCTAACACCAACACTAATGATGACAAAAATACTGTAAATAAAATTATAAAAATAAGGAATAAATAAATAAAATTGTTTACTTAATTATTAATTTTAGCGAGACTTCCCCTATAAATGCAAGGTGGAACCTAAAGAATTACATGGTGTCAGTTTATTATGGGATCTTATATTACTAAACACTGATGATAAAGTTGTTTCTTCTGCTTTGCAATTCCTAAACTCTTTGTTCACTGTATTTAGAATTTATTTAAGTTGTCATATTTTTTAATGCACAATTTTAACGCTTTATTTAAAAAATTTAGAGTTTCAGTGATCAACTTGCCGGGAAGGAAAATGAACTAAGAATCGAATATTTGTAATAGGCATACCAACATTTGGAAAAATGCATATAAAACAATGAAGGGGAAAATAACTAGGTCAGATGCATTCAGATATTAGCCAGCATAATAGATGAGTCAGAAAAAAAGGGAAATGGAGGACTTAAATCGCTCACCTCTTTGATGAAAGGAGAAGAAATTACTTTAAAAATTACGAGTGAATTCGGGTATATTATAGTTTAAGTTTTAATATTATTATTTCTAATATATGTATAATTTTCTTATTTTTAAGATACTAACCGAATATTCCAAAGAACTTTTAAATTAAAGCACACATCAACTCTACCATTCTTGAATTAACTAAGCAAGTAGGTTTAGCGATAAAAACCTGGGGAGGAGAGTGTAAACTTACAATTAATGATTCTAACATTGAAATAAGACCTAATGACAATGGAAAAACATTGGCAGGTAAAAAAAATAATAAAAATTACTTGTATTTATTTATTTTTATGACTTTCAGAAATGAGAATTAAAAATGGGTAAAGTTTATCCGTTCATAAGCGAGAAGATGCTCCTGTAATAAAAAAGGCTGAATTAATTTTGGAAAATGGCGAGGTATTTTTAATTTTAATCTAAGTAAGTAACGATAATATAAATAATTTTTAAAGATGAACCCCAAAGCTTCTAAAATATTCCATTCCTGGTTCTTACAATTCAGCACGAAAGGAAAAATGAACCCCGAGTAATGCGCCAACTTTATCTAATCATGTACAGGAGATCCTTGCAAACAAGAAGACAACCGTGTCAAACAAGTTTTTTCCACATACAATGAAAATAAAGACGGATTTTTAAATGCCGAAGACTTCTAAAGGTTTTACAAGTCAGCTTGTAAGGATAGGGATTCTGTTGTGTAAATTATTAATTTGATAAATTGGTTTAATATTAAAATTTATCAATAAATAAAACACAGATGGACCAACTTGTAAGTGCATAACTACAGAAAGGATTTGCTGAGGTATGATGAAGTACCTGACGAATACGTCGAGGTTAAGGCATTGCCGAGATACATTTTATCAAGAGATGAAAAGTTTTTCAAACTAGTGTTCAATCTACTTGATTAAAAGGGAAGAACTGCAACAGAAACATGGAAATTAGTTTCAAGACTTCCCACCTCTCCCATCATTTACAATAAAATTGTGTCCCTGGAAGGCATAAGAGAAGTTGATGGGGAAAAGTAATTCATATCTTCTTAAATTTGTTATTATAATAATTGAGGGTTGTATATCTATTAAAATTAATTAAAGGGACTGGAATACTCTCCTCAATTTAGATCACATTTACAGCTTACTTTACAACCTCTATGTCATTGAATACTTGCTGGAAAGTGGACTGGAATAACAAACAGAAGAAGCCGAAAGCGACGCGCAATAAGACCAAGTAGAAGAATCTACTCTTTATAAAAACAATTAATTGGAAGATTCTGAAATTGATCCCAGCATTTAAAAATATCGCAAAACTTGGAGTTAGGACTTTATTAAATTCGGTGGATTCGACCATTTACTCGAAATCTTCAACTAATTGCAAAAACAAAATTTGGTTCAGGCTGATATTTTCACCAAGAGTGTGTTGTCTTTGGTTTTGCGAATTTTCCAAAGTTATTTGGTGCCGACTTTTTGTGTGAAGGAAAGATCTATTTACAAGGCCATTTAAAACACGAAGTTGACTCACCTTCAGTTGCATCAAATTCTTGAATTTATCATAAAAAGTGAGTAAATTTAAACTGAAAAAACAGATTAGAGTGGAAACAAGGCTGAAAACCAGCAATAGGGAACAAGTGGACCCCTAGAAAATGATTTGGAAAACGAAGATGAAGACGATGATGACGATGACAACAAAGAGGAAGAGTAAAACCTTGAAAGTGGCGGCCTGCAAAGAAAGGAAAGTTATGAAGTAATGAACACTAAAAATTTAAATGAAGCAAGCAAGTTCTTCATGAAGTTTGAAGAAACTGAGGTAATTTAGCAAATTTATTTATTTTTTATATTTTAAAATTTTTTAACATTTATTAAAACGTATAAAATCAAGCAATTCAAATTTTTGGTGGATTCGTTGAGTAAAGGACTGGGGAAACAAATTTTGGAGAAATTTGAATTCAAAAACTTTTTAAAATTGCTTTCTAAAATGTCTTATGAAATTTTGACGAAGATTAAAGATTTGGAATCTGAAGATAGATCCATATTAGAATTTTCTATTTTATTAATTGCAGCGATCCTTTTGTATGATTAGACCTTAATTCCCTACTTTTTCGAATAGATTCCCCAATCAAATTAGTTAATACTAACTGGAATTTTCTGTCCCAGTTCTCAAAACATCAGAAAGATTTTCAATCATATTTTCTTCATTGTGTGTCACGAAACTAAAGTAAAAATTATTTTTTTTCTTTCTTTTTTTATTAATTATTTTAAATTTCTTATCCAAAACAGTCAAAGGGAAATTTGCTTCCTACTAAAATCATATTAAACGAATTAATCTAAAATATTCCTCTTTGTTCAGACGTTGGAAAGTAAAACTGCACCCAATATTTTGAAATTGTATGTGCTATAATAGAATCTGCCTTTTATAATATCAAAAACAATTAAGAAGATGAAAGTTGGATAAACTTCGAAAGTAATTAAATTTTAATAATTACTATACACCATATCTATATATTTGTTGATTAATATTCAACTTTATAAAGATTTGATAGAAAAGATAATCCATTCAATTAAGCAACATAAGTCTTAAGAAGGCAGAATTTATGGGTAAAATGACAAGATTTTGATAGGACTCGTAAATTTAGCTGATAGAATTTTGTCTGTAAGAGAAGATTTAATCGAAAAAGTAGGTAAAAAAAGAAATGAAATAAGCAAATAAAAATTAAATAAAATGGTTATTTTAGCAGCTAAATCAATTTTTATATTTAGGTTAAAAAGATAAATACAATTTTGTTCAAGAAATAATCTCTAAATTACTGTTTGATATCAATGGAGAGCATGAATTGAAAGAAGAAGAAATGCGTGATTATGATCTAAATTATGTAAAATGTAAGACTAATGATTCTAGAGAAGCTGCTTTCCACCTTCTATTGACTTTAATTAAAAGTTGTCCATAAAATTTGGAGATTTTATTAGAAGAGGGTCTGCACCATTTACTAAACAAACTGCCTTAAGGAACCCATTACTACAACACTTATAATACTTAAGAGTGCAGATCTAGAGAAGGGTATTCAGGATTGAAGAATTTAGGATGTATTTGCTATATGAACTCGATGTTGCAATAGTTTTTCATGGTATTTTTATTATTTCGGATTCTTTATACAATTATTTAACGGCATTTAATAAAATATATTAATCTATAGACTCCCATCTTCAGAAAAGGAATTTTGATGGCTGATGATAAGAAACCTGAAAACATGCAAAAAGACAAAAAAGAAAAGATAGAGTGTGATGACAATATTCTTCACCAATTGCAAATTATGTTTGGATTTTTGGAAAACAGTGACCGAGTTGACTATAACCCTGAGAAATTCTGTTTCTCCTTCAAAGACTTCGAAGGACAGCCCGTCAATGTGATGATTCAACAAGACGCCTAGGAGTTTTTGAATATGATTTTCGACAAAATAGAAAACGGATTGAAGGAAACCCCCTTTAAAAATATTATCGATGATGTGTATGGAGGTCACACCTGCACGCAATTGATTTGCCAGTCCTGTTCCAATATCATTTAAAGAGAGGAAAGTTTCACCAACCTCAGCATAGAAGTCAAAAATTTCCCCACCATTTACGCTTCACTCGAAAAATTCACCTCAGGAGAAGTGATAAACGATTACAGTTGTGAAACTTGCGACAAAAAAGTATTAAATAAATAAATAAATAAATAAATAAATAAACAAATAAACAAAATTTATTAATTAATTTATTGATGATTTTTAAAAACAAAAAGGTTGACATTAAGAAACGAAGTTCTCTTTCCAGCCTTCCAAACGTGCTTATAGTGCACTTGCAGAGAATCATTTTCGATTTAGACCAGTTGCAAAATATCAAAGTTAACTCTAAGCTTGAATTCCCACTTGACTTGAATTTGGAACCTTACACTCTAGAAGGAATTCAGTGGAGAGAATAAAAGGAAAAAGACTTAGCCGATGGAGTTAAATCGACATAGAAGCCATACATGTTGCATCCCTAAGAATACTATGAGTACAAACTTGTCGGTGTTGTCGTCCACATAGGTACTGCTGAGTATGGACACTATTACTCTTACATCGACATTTAAAGATTTGAAGAACATATCATTAAAAATACGGATCTGCACGACTAGCAATGGCTCGAATTCAACGACTCCAGAATCAAAGACTTCAGCATAAAGCATTTGGAATCAGAATGTAATTAAAAATTATGGGTTTACTTATTTTTATCATCATTTTTATATAAAGGCTATGGAGGAATTTCTTCTGATGGAGGAGACAATGACTACTCTTGGAGCTGGTTCAAAAAAGATAATAGTAAAAATGCTTACATGTTGGTCTACGAAAGAAAGTTTAAGGAACCCATAAGGCTTACCTATGCCAATGAAGACTTAATGAGTTAACATTTAAAGGAAATCAAACTGCAAAGACAACCTACTTGGGAGATTTAAAACAACAAAAACGGAACAATTTCACTCATGGTCCCCTATTATGAAATGAATTCTAATAATTACGTGAATCCAAAAATCTATAAAAATGTTTGGGAAGACAACTAGAAATTCATGTTAGAAAGACATATTTTGAGTCCCCAATTCTTTAAGTAACCCACCTATTATTATTTTATTTGAATATTATTATACTCAACTTAACTTAACTTAACTCAACTCAACTCAACTCAACTTTACTTTTATTTTATTTTATTTTATTTTATTTTATTTTAGTTTCATCAAGAATATTTGTGTCAATACTGAATTGCCCGAACTTAATGCTTAAAATTGCGCTAAAGGTTACTACGAAGATTGGCAATCAATTTCTGAATAAAAGAGAAAGAGCTATAAGAGTTTGATCAATATTTTACAAAAAATAATGTTTGACCTTTTGGCCAAAATTTACTACAATTAGGTAAATTATAAATAAAACTATAGATCTATTTATATAAGTATTTTTGCATTTTTTTAGATGATTCATGAATTGTGTCAAAAAGTCAAATAACTTTTAATGTGTATGCCTGACTATGCATTCCAGTTTTTATAGGAATTTGCAATAAGAAACAACCAAGTTATTTATAATTTAATTTGCCATTCCGATTATGAAGTCAGAATATCCTTATAAAGAACTTTATTGGCAGCTATTAACCCTATTATAGCCTTCAATAACTTTACATTAGTAGCGTAATTTGATGAAAATAAGGTATTAAAATGATAAATATTATATTTTCCCTACATTATTAATATAATTTTTTATGCTAAAGTAAATTATCAATACTCTAGAAGAGTAATAATTGTACTAATTCTTGAACTAAATTATGAGCCAAATACCAGAAGTACACAAAAATTCTCTTAAAATGAAAGAATATTTCTAAGTAAAGAAAAAAATTATTTATTATATGTATTCCAACTATTTATACATTTCATTTTATATAGTTCTGGAACGGATTTATTACTCACGGACAAGCTTAATTAAACTTTGTCAAACAAACCTATATGTTATCAAAATTCATTGATTTCTTCCTAGGGCCTAACAAAACTCCATTAAATATCTATTAATAGCCACAATATAGTTACAATAGGACAATGGTATTTATAATTAAAATAAAAAATTGTCTTAAATCTAAAATTGAATTATAATTTTTTCCTAAGAATATCAATTACGAACCAGTTCTCAATGTTATATTAAATATACTTAAACACTCAAAACCCAGTTCCTATCCTGAGATAAACCCTCAATATTAGATTCACTAAACAGATATAGAACTGTATTCCCTGAACAATTGGGACAAAAAATGTTTGTATTCGATGAACTTCTGGCAGAAACTGTTTGAAATGAGGAACAATGATCACTCACACCATTCAAGAACCTAGGCTGATTTGTATACAAATATCGGGCGAGTTATTTAGCTTCATGCGTACAAAAATCAATATTTAAGTGAAGTGATATCAAGTTTAATTGTTAAACAACTAAATCAATTATCCAACGAGTATTTAGATGGAGTTTTAAATGGTAAAAAAATTAATTAAAAATTTATTAATTTTTAAACAATTTTAAATGCATTTTTTGCCAGGAATGAAATATCTCCTTTCCATCGATGATGAGTTTACCCAATAAAGAATTGAATGGGTTTTAGGGGTTCCTTAGTTTATTTGCGGCCACGGAGAGGATAACTTTAATATTGGAACCAATCAACTTTAAATGTTTAATGATTTGTATTTATTGTACCCTACCACTTTACATTTAGGTGACTCATTGCTGAACCAAATAGCATTATACAAAAAATGCAACACTGCAAGAGCTGTAACCTGTTTGAATTATTTGATTTAAACTTGTCACGAGAGCAAAGCCATATGCAAATATGTGCTAGATTTGGAATCCCCTTAGTACAACTTCGCGAAATTTTCTGATTTAATCATTTCAATCATCCAAATTTTCTAATAAGAAACCCAAAGGTCTGGATACTACCAGTACAACAAAGATGAATTGATCGCAGAATGTGATAAACTTATTAATAGTTTCCTTCCGCTTGTTGAAGAAGATCTAAAGCCCTACATTGAAAAGGGGCAGGAATTTGAGTAACTTACACAGCTACAAAAGTAGTAGAAACAAGATTCGAAGAAGCAAAATGATGAGAAAGAAAACTAATTAAATGATGTCGAACAATAAATACAGAAAAAATAAATATATAGAAACCAAGACTCAACCACTATAATAGGATTATCTGACCAAGAAGATGAAGAAAACAAACCAGAAAATGCTAAAATCATATCGTTTTTGAAGGTGTACAAAAAAAAACCCTATATGGTTGGAAAAACCGCTTAAGAAAACGAAATAGACCATAAAGTTATTGAATTACCATCTGATTATGTTCCCACCCGAAGTGATATCGCGTTTTACCAAGACAATCAGTGCTAGTCTAATAAATCTGATGATGAGGAAGAGGAAGAAGAGCAGGACAAGTCAAATAATAGTTTCATTTTGAAAACTTTGGAAAATACCATGTTTATTTCTCGTAGTGTACCTTCAGGAAGTGGAAACCTAGCTATTCCTAGTACTGTTGTACACAACAATTAGATTGCAAATGATATAAAAGAAGATAGCTACTGGGCCCATTTCTTTTAGAAAAAATAACAAGGGGATTAATACACTTTTAAATTGTTTAACAACAATAGTGATAAAAATTAAAACAATAGTGAAGCAGCAGCAGATTCCGAATCAACTCAAGATCAAACTTAAATTGCTGCAGATCAGGAACAGCTAAGTATTTTTATTTTATTTTATTTTATTTTATTTCATTTTATATAGATTAATAAATAAATTAATTATTAAATAATAATCTTATATTAGAACCTATGGAAAGTCCTTGCGTGAAAATCCTCTATATCGAGTATAAATTTAAAGATTTCGTGCATGTGATTGTTACCTTTAAATACAAAAATGTGAATGCGGAGTCTGCGAACTAACGCATGCCTAAATCGATTTCAGTCATATTGGATCCTAAAGAAAATCATAAAGTTATACTGGCTATGTAAAAAATCAATCCTGACCTTGATTGGAGCGAATACGATGTTAATGTTCGTTTCAATATTATTTCTCAGCCTTAAAGAATTGAAATTAAGTAATAAATTTTTATTTCCAACTTAACAGAGTATGATATGGGAGTTTTTATGTGATAGAAAAAATGAATTAATTAATATTACAAAATTTAAAATTAACACTGGATATTTCTATAAAATTATTAATTTAAGTGATTAATTGATTGAATAAATAAAAAAATAGAAACTAAATTAAATTTATAATAGAAAGAAAAATAGCAATATCTCATAACCCATTTAATAAAGTCTTTATTAAAAAATCTAAAATGTATTCTATAATTCTATAATATAAATAAAAAAAAATCATAAAAAAAAAAATATTTATCTATTAAATAGTAATGATAAGTTTGGGAATTTGTAAACTTTTTATGCTTAATATATTCTTATAATATTTAAATGTATAAAATATCAACAAAACTTATATCCACATAATAATATATTTATTCAAAGTAACTTCAAAAAGGATTAAAATTGGATTTACTTATATTTCCATTTTATCTTTTTTGTTATTATAGGTTACGATTTTGCTTTTATCTTTAGCTTTCATCACCACAATCTATTTCCTCTTCTTGATTACATGCATTTGTCTATATTTCTTATTAGGTATTGGTATCTACATAGTTCTTTTCTTCTTCCATTTCAATTATAGTCTTTCCACTGGAAAAGAATTCATTTTCTTAAACTGTTTTTGAAATTTCCATTGTTCCATCTTCTGAGCAGGTTAGTAGTAAGTCCTAATTTAAATATTTTGCGCAAGAAATTAATGACTTGTGGTTAGTTTTTATTTGCTTTTGAATGATTGAATTAGGAGTTATCATATGTTCTTCAAGTTATCCACTTTAAATTTATTTATTTAAAATTGAATATCTTTTAAATAAAAATATAATGTAATTGTATAAATTAATTTAGTGATACTTCTTTTTCGCCAATAAATATCTCAAAGAATTATCATAGTATTCATAAGCATCAACTAAAAAGTTTTAGTTGAATTCATTCTGCATAAATTAAAATTTTTTAATATAGTTTCAATAAACTAACAAAAATTATTGTACATGACATATCGTGTTAACAGTATGCATAATTTTAGATTCTTCCATATCTAAAACATTAATAGACTGAGTAGTAGAAACTGTGTATGCATATCGATTAGAATTTCCCAAGAAATCACATTTTTCAATGGCCTAGTCTTGCTTCATTACTTTTCAAATAGAAAACCACGTTATTCATAAATTAATTACTATGATTATTTACCGAAATCTGCGGCGTCTTCTTCACTTTCTTTTGTCAAATCGAAAAGGGCAATCATTCCATCTAAAGAACTTCCCAAAAGAGAAGTGGGTAAACTTTTATTAAATTTGACACTTGTTACTTCGTTAGGCAAAGTTTCATCGAAACAAGCTCTTTGCTTCATTTTTTAAAGATCCCTTTTAATTTAATTATATCAATTTTTTTGTCTTTTCATTTAAATAACTTTCTTACCAAAACAAAATTGCTTCTCTTTCTGATCCCGCTACTAAAATATGTTTGCTCTTAGAAATAGAAGTAAATTCATGAGGTTATGCTAATAAAAAAAGGATTGATTTGTTTCTCTTATTTAGTCGATTTTATTTTATTAAATTTACCTCTTAGTGTGTGGACTGCATTTAAAGAATTCAAATCCCATATCTTAACTGTTCCATCTGTTGAACTACTGTACAATACTTTATCTTCTACAATTAATTCTGTGATTTTTTTTTTATGTGCTTCTTTGATATTTCCGACCTAATTGATAAAAATAAATGATAGTTTATTTTGCAACGATAAATTTGCATAATACTATTTGAAAATCCACATAAAATTTTATTTTTTTTATTGAATCAGTTTATCTTTATGCATTACCTCTTTTATTCCTTCATTTGCAATTTAGTATATTTAAATTGACCTATCAGACATACTTGTGAATACAAATTCAGAATTTTCAGAAAGAGTCATAGATATCGGGTAAGTTAATTAAGATCTTGAATATTATTGGTGTTGTTATTAAAAATCTGGATTCTAACAAACACTTCCTTATTGCATCATTAATTGCTGCTATTATTTTTACTCTTCTATTGATTTAAGTATACTAGAATTAAAAGAAGACTAGAAACTGTAAAAGCTTTTATAGTAAGTAATTGGTTATTGCATTAAATATATGAATGTGTTGAAATTCTAATATATATTAGTCTTTTTTTTTGAATATTATTTTATTTTATTTATAATAATTAAGTAAAATTATAATTTAGTAATTTTAGATTATTTCTGAAAAATTTTAATCAAAGAATTAAATAAATGAAATATTATATATATATCTGATTAATTCTTTGGTTCTGTGAAATGCCGTATTGGTAAAATTTATTCATTATAATTTATTAATTTTATAATGAATTTATAAATTTAATGGTAATAAAATATTTATTGCAAAATAAAAAAGAAAATATTATCCATAATCATATTAGATAATTATATTTAAAGATAACTATTAATTAAAAAGTTTTTAACTTTTATTATTAATTTTAAATTAATATAAAAATAGGGGAAAATTTAAGTATTAAATAAAGAATAAAAAAAAATTCAGATAATTTATAAAGCAAAGCTATTTATTTAAAAAATAACTGAAAATAATTTTATATTTGATTGATAAATAGATAAAGATTAAAAATTCATAAATAATTTTATTATAGATTAACGAAAAAAAATAACTTCTCACAAATCACTGCACTCTTTCAGTATCTGTTACCTTAGTTTAGAGTTTTTTGAGACAACAGTCAAGCATTAAATTGTCTTCTTCTTCATCTTCCAAAAATTCGTTCATACTGAAGGCAACAGTATCTTTGGAGGACAATTTGAGTGTGGGCAGTTATTATCTCATTCCTATGATACCTTCAATATCATCAAGTGCATCTCTGAGCAAGCGGGCTCTTGTTCCATTGAGTTTTTCATGACAGTATGTCGAGAAGGAAGGGTCAGCGTGTAAAAACTGGAAGGCAGACTATAAATTAAGTTTTGTAAATAAAAACATTTAATGAATGAGATAAAAGTAAATCTATACTTGAGTAAAAAGTAAGTAGAAATGCCTTATGCTTTCTTCTAGTTTTTGGTGAATGTATTACAATTTGGTTTCTTTGAATTGTGTAGATATGGCATCTCGCCAGAACTCAACAAAGGTCCAATAAGTGTCGGGGCAATCAATTACTTTCTGGAAATATTTGAAAACGATATCCTGCTCTAAAACTCTGTCGGGGTAAAACCTTACCACGAAGGCAGAATATTCTCTAAAGCTTTTGAAAAGAGGAAGAGCCCCTTTATTCATGATCGTTACAGCGGGCATTTTTCTTAGGTCTTAATTTAATTAAGGATTCATATTTTGTAGAACTTCGATTTAGAGGTTAGATTTGATTGGCTAATTATTAATTTTTATAATTTTTTTTTAAATACTATTTGATTATTAAAATAACTTTTTTTTATAATTATAATTTACATCTTATATTTTTTTAATTAGATATTTTATTCCTGTTCTGTTGGTTCTTATATCTTCGCTCTAAAAAGAATAATAAATAATAAGATATACAGCGATCAATATAACTAATTACATTAATTGTTAAAAGTTTATCAGGTTCTCCTCCTTAAATCGGTAGTGGTTTTTTTCCTGGTTTGATAAGTTCAGCAAGAGTAATTTTTGTGAATCCACAACTCATTTCAAGCTTTAGATTTAATAAATTTATAATTTTATATGCAATAAAAATATATTTAGGGGGGGGTAATTTACATCAATTTAAGCTTTATTTTTGGTGCTTTCAGAAGTTTTATAATGAAGAACGAATTCAAAAAGAAGTTCAGTTTGATTTTTAATTTTTTCATCTAAATTTTTGACTTTTAGTAAAATAAACTATCTCTGGGGTTTCATTTTGTCGTAGAAATACCATCTGTCTTCATATTCAGGATCCCAAAGTGCCGGGATTCTGCATGTATTGCTTATAAACGACCCTTTGTTTTGATTGTAAAGGCTTACGTAAACTTCTCTGTACTTCAAGAACTCTCTTTCAATTTTGTTGGGGCCCTTTTCGTCGGGAATGGGCACTCCGGTGGCGATATCTAGTTTTATTTCTAAAAGAATTTCATCAGCTCCGGGCTCTTCAAGTAATAAATGAGAGTCACTAGGGTCATTTTTCGGCGGATAAGCCAAAGGAATATCCTCATACACACCTCCACTGGTTTTTACTTCGGGTTTGAAGCAACTGGAAGGCAAATTGTGGCATTTTTACAGTTTCGCCCTCAAAAATGAGCTTCTGAAGTGCTGAGGCATTCCTTTGAAAGTTGCCTGAAGATCTTGAAGAGACATCTTTCTGGTCGATCGAATGTTTAATAAGGCGCTCTGAGCATATCTAAATAGTTTTGTTTATTATAATAAAAATCTATTTTTATTATTATTATTAATTTACCCAGTCAAACCATCTTGGTTTGAATTTATAAATAGAGCCAGTTCATCGACATCTACTGTTCCACTTTAATCTTCGTCGATTATGTCGAATAGCTCGTTGAGTTCATATTGTGAAAGATGGATGTTAAGCTTTCTGAATACTTCACTGTTAATTTGATAAATATAAATATATCGTTTTATTATGGTATTTTGTTTATTATATATATTATTTTCTTACTTTAATTAGGACTTGTTGAGGTATCCACGTCCATTTATATCTGCAATTTTAAACTCTTTTATAAGATCATCTAAAATGTCTTCACAGGTCATCAAGTCACTCATCAATCTGTCAACAATGAACATTTTGAATTCTTAGTAATCTATTTTTCCATCTCTTGAAGAGTCAATTCTATATGAAGGGGTATTGCAATAAGAATTAAAGTAAATATAATTTATTTACTTTTTCATGTAGTATTCGATTTCGGTTTTGTCTGCATTAATTCCAATCTTTGAAAGCATGTTTCGAAGTTCATTTTCATCAATTCCATCTCCATTCTTATTTTTTTTAAAATAATAAAAAATAACATTTTATTTTAGTTAAATGATATATTACAGTGTCAATTTCATCATAAAACTTCTTAATGTCTTTTTCTATATTGGGAGGCGCTCTAACTTCTTTTTTCTTTTTCTTGGACAATGATTATTTATCAGCCGGATTAATGAAGATCAGTTTAAGTTCAGAAAGAGACAAGGTTCCACTCAGGTTTTTGTCACAGAAATAGAAGAAGTTTTCGAGCTATGGAAAAAAAATTTATTTTTTATTTGTAACAATATTATACTACTTTTTTACTTCTTTTTTGGGAATTGTGGGATCAACCTTTTGCATCAACTCGAAGAAATCTTAAGAAGTCAAGAGGATCTTTCCGTCGTCAGGGAACAGACTTTCTCTTAGGAATTCGAAGTCTCCTTTCTTTTGGATTTTGACTTTTGTATTGAAAGCTAGTTAATCATCAACCTTTTTTTTTTTATTTTTAACAATTTAAATTATAAATTCATTTAAAAAATTGAAAATACTTGGAAATTTCTGGCAACTTTTTATCTCGTGACTCCATGTTGTACAGCAAATTACTCTCTGTCTACTTTGTAGGGCTGATACTGTTGCGAAATATTTTGAACTCTCAGCAACCTTCTAAGATCTTCTACGGATATCCCATCTCTTCCTTTTTCTGTAACGAATTTAGCGAAATATCTAAAATCTTCATTTATAGAAATTCCATATCTTTTTTATTTAAAATAAAATTAGCTCAAATTTAATTTAACAAAAATCAACTATTTTTTATTATTTACTTTTTATCGCAAACGTAGAGGAAGTCTTGTTCTGACACGAATCCATTGATTCTTGAAATATTTTCAAATTCTCCAAACCCGTATTCTTGCACGACATCTTGCAGTTCTTCCAGCATTCTGTCGTGATTTTTCTGTTATTCTCTAATGGGAGTTTGCTTTCTCTGCCCCTATTCCGATCGAGACTGGTTTTAATTATAAGTATGATCATAATCATCATCATCTTCAGAGTCATAATTTTTGCTTTTGTTATTTCTGGTATTTTTGTTCGCCTATTCCTATTGCTGCTGGGGTCTTCGCTACTATTAGTAGTACTCTTCTTCTTCCTATTCATCGTATCGTTGTCTGCTTTTATTTTGTCTGAAGTCATCTTCCTACCTGCCCCTATTGTTGTTGTTGTTGAAATTGTTTTATTCGAAAAACTGACTGGTAACTGTGTCTCCCCCTAGTTTATTCAATTAATCCTTATCTGACAACTACCTTTATTCATCCTGTCTCATTTTTTGTTATTGATAGTGAAGGTCTTCCAATTATCTTATTTGTTCGTTAATTCGGCGGTAGAAATCGTCTTTTATTTGTTGCACAGGTGTATTTCGATTGAACCCGAATTATTGCTCCATATCCTCTATAGATAGACCGTCTTAGCGATCCAAGTTCCAAGAATTGAACATCATTTCCATTTCTTCTCTGTCGAAGCCTAGGTTCAATGCCTGGTTAAACTCTTCAAATTCTTTCAGAGTCCACACTCCTCCATTTCTGCCTACCTTCTGCCCTGTTTGTTCGATAGCGTGCTAGAAAAGGTCTTTCAGAGTCATTCCGTTTACACTCAAAATTTGCATAATAACTGACATCCAAGACAGAGAAGGGTGCTGTAATTTTCTTACAATTCCCATGAAGTTTAATCTATTATAGCCTTTTTCTTTGCTTGCATTGCTGTTTCTGTTGTTTTAGTAGTCATCTTGTTCTTAAAATCTGTTAAAAAATGATTTTTTTTTAAATTTTTGATATTTCTTTAATAAAGGTATTCTTACTGCAACCATAGGGTGTCGAAATCGTAGTCGGCTATTTCTACTCCGAATAAATCGAATACCTCTCTTAATTGATTTCTCGTCTAAAAGTCAGAGGTATATGTTATTTTTATATATAAATGCTAATTTATATTTTTTTTTTACATCATAGTGATAATCAGAATTGGCGGGATCATCTTTATAGGTGAATATGTCACAAATATTAATTCCAGGAATTTTAGCAGCTGTTTTAGCTATCTATTTAAGAGTGTCTTCGACTTCATAGAAGTTGACTTTTTTTTATTTCTTTTTTAAATCTCCTTTCGACACATTTTTAGATACATATTGAGGTACTTGTGCATTGGGATCTACATCAAGAATTTTGCAAAGAGTGCTTTAAAAAAATGAATTATTGATAAATTATTTAATGGGCAAAATTTCTTTACTCAAGATAAATTAGTTCTTCTCCTCTTCCTCCATAGCTTCTTCCATATCCTCCTCCTCTTTGCTGTTGATTTCTTCCAAAATTTCTGAAAGTATCATAGTCACAAAAGGCTTCAAAGACGCTCTAAAGCAATTAATTGAGTATATGATAAATATATATATATATTTAATTAAATTAGCTACCTTTTAGTGTTTAGAAAGATCTATCCCGTAGTTTTACAAAACAGTTTTCCAACACTTGAAGTCCCAAGGAAGTACATCTCTTCCTCCTCCGATTCGCGATCCTCTCAGTGCTCCAGAATCTTCTAGAATTTGCATGAAGAATCCTCTCACCGGTAGTCCGCTGTATCTTATCACTTATCTGAGTGCGTATTTCATGAACAACTCCGGGTGGATTTCATCGCCAGCTTCCTATTATTATGTGTCTCTTTCCCGCGGATGTTATTTTCTGCCCCCTTTATAGTAATCATCTTAATCGTCTTCCTCCTCATCACTGTACTGTCGCTGTAAGTAAATACGAAATATTTAAAAAATTATAAAGAAAAATAAACATAAATAAAGACCTTTATTATTAATAAAATATTTAAATAAAAAAAAAAAAACATTACCCTTCCACGTCTTTCTCTGTCTTCGGTATTTTCTGATTTTTTGGGAGGGTATAGGCAGATAAGTTTGCACACTTCCATGAAGCTCATCGGACTGTCTCTTCCGTGTTCTTAAAAGTCGGCGAAGAAGTTATCCACGTGATGACGTCCCCCGATGTGGATGTCCATTTCTTGGAAAATTATTTCCAAATCCATTGGATTCTGAATTTGAAATTGCTCTTCTGATCCAAGCCCTGCATCATCATAGGCCATGCTCTAATTTAGTGATAAAATTAAGTATTTGTAATAAATCTCGAATTTGGCAGTTTAAAAAAAAAATTTACCTGTTTCATTGATCCTTTTTTTTACATACGCTGAGAATCTTTTAACTGGTTCATTGTTTTAGTAAAGTAGTTCATTGGTTCGGTGAGCCTATAATAATTAGCAATCAATATAGATATATAATTATAATTAAACAAATCAATTTGTCTACATTGAAAAGACTTCGATTGGATGTTCCTTTAAAAATTTATCGCACTGATATCTAATTTGGTCTATATAGGCCTATTTATCATATTTGGAGGGAGTGGTAGGCCTTGAGGACTTCTTTTTTTGGGCTCTATTTTTGCCATAATAATCGTCATCATCTTGCTCTTGGTCGCTGTATCTATTGGCTCCTCTAGTGTGGCCGCCATCTCTGGGGTCTTTCATGGGTTTTTTCCCCCCATATTTATAATCGTCTTCATTGTTGTCGTAGTCATCGTATTTTTTCTTTCCTCTGTAGTTATCATACCCTTCATTGTCATCATTATCCCATTTGGGTCTTTCTTTTGGCTTGTTCATCTAATCATCTGAATCTAAGTGGGCTTGTGACTCATTGGCAGCTGCTGCGTGGTCATACTGAGGGTCATAGTACCTCGTTTACATTAATTTCAAATTATACACTTGGTTCCACTCTTCAGGACCTCTTGAAAATACGACTTGTCTGAAATTGTCTTCATTTACTAAACCATTCTGTTGCAAATCGAATCTAATAATTTTATTTATTTATATTTTTTTAAATTTCCCTCAAAAAATAAAAATTAATTAATTTAATTTTTACCTATTGAAGGCATCTTTGACTTCAATTGTTGACATTTTGCATCCTACCGAAAACATCAATTTGTCAAACGACTTGATACCCATCACAGGGGGTCTTTTCTTCTTGTTGGAAAACATTTTAAACACATCAATTTCGTCTCCTCTAGCTCTAATATTATGGGTGTCTTTAATTTTTTTAATGATATCCGAAATATCATAATCAGCTTTCTCCAGATGTCTGTCATATATAATTAGATTTGTAAATAAATAAATTAATAGTTAAAAATCTAAATTATTATCGTTTTTTACTTATAAAAGCGGTGGTAGTCGAGTTCTTTTTCCCTTCCTCCTTCGTCACAGTACTTGTTGAAAGCATTCTCGGCTTCAATTTTTGTGATATCGATGTCATTTTCGATGAAAATTTGGTAAAATTTCTGGAAAGTGAGCGTCTGGTGTTTGCCAGCACTTTGAGAAAGAAGTCTGAGGATGTTGATTTTGCCTAATTTTTTGTTTCTCTGCGCTATTTGCCTTCTGATTTTCTTAAGTACGTCATTGCTTTCAACATTTGATTTTTTCCCATTGACAATGATGTCTTAGAACTCTGCAAAAGACACCTGTCCATTGTGGTCTGTATCGATGTAATTAAACATTTCCTCGACCATATTTCTGTCGAAGTGGAACCCGACGGACTTCAAAAGACTCTCCATGTCCCAGTGCAGCAGGTAGTCTTTGTCTTTGCTGTATTGTTTAAAGAATTCAGAGTCTGAAATGCTGAGTTGGTTTAACTTTTCTTTAATTTTTCGCTTGATTTTCTCCACATTCAGGTGGTCTTCATCCAGTAGTTCCACGAATTAATCGTACTTGATGTGATTATCGACTGAAAACTGTTCGAAAACCGTTTCCATTTGCGGCTGAGTCAAGTACTCGTTGAACGCCTTCGAAAACTCTTTGAAATCGATCACTCCGTCCCCATTTTTGTCTATTTCTTCGAAAGTTTTCTTGATGTTGGAGGTGTCAACTTTCTTTCTAATTTTGTTCAACAATACTCTTTCATCCACCTGCTGTTTCTTTCCGCTTCCTAACATCGCCGCACTAAATTCGCTTAAATTGATTTGGTAGTCGTCGTCCTGATCGAAGGAACAGAAAAGTTGGTCCACTAACTCTTCATCTTTAACATCAATTATCACCTTATCTAATGTTATCGAAAAATAAATTGATTTGAAGCAATGATTGATTTATCATTTTCAAAAAATCCTACAATACCTTTATTGAACATAGAGACAAGTCCTTTTCGGAACTCTTCAAAACTGATGAAATTGTCGTTGTCTTTATCGAATTTTTTGAAGAGCGTCCTTACCTGGAAGTGGCCCTGCTGGCAAATATCATCTGCAGTTTCTATGATGCGTTTTTTTATTTTTTCAATTTCGCTCGGATCAAATGATTTAGTTTTCTTCATTTTCCACGACCTGCCTTTGCTTTGTTTCTTAACACTCTGTCTTCGCTTCCTGTTGTTGTTGCTGGGACTGTCTCCATAATCTTCGTCACTTTCCACATCAGATGAGGAGTAGTAGGTGCTGTTCGAGTCGGACGATGACTGTTCCGAATTGTACACATTGTAGTGTGATTTTCGTTTCTTTTTGAGATTTTAATCACCTTTCTTTTTCTTTTTATCTTTTTTAGACACTTTGCGCCCGCGACCTCGCCTTTTGTCGTCTGACTCTTCCGACGAATGTGAAACTGATCTGCGGTTCTTTTTCTATTTGTCGTGCTTGTATTTAGGGTACTCTTTGTCGCTGTCGGAATCCTTTGATTTGTGTGTTTTTCGCTTTCCATATCTATCTTCTTCTCCTTCAGAAGAAGAAGAGTTATTCCTTGACTTTTTTCCGAAATCTCTGATTTTGTCTTTTTTTTTGCCTTTTTTGTCTCTTGAAGTACTTCGGCTGCTGTTTTTACTTTGACCTCGTTTTTTGCTTTTACTCTTTTTGTCTTCATCTTCCGAGCTAAAAATCGATTGGGATTATTTAAATAAATTATAGAAATATTTATATTAATTCAGATATTATTTGTTTATATTATATATATATTCTTCATAAATTTGTTAATTTTAATTTTTTTTTTTTTAACATTTCGATGAAGGAACCTCTCACAAAAAACCTTACTTTATTAGAAAATTATTTTAACTCATATATATTTTTGTATGAATTTATATTAGAAAAAAAAAAACTTGATACATTAAAGTAATACACACACACATTCAATAAAAAAATAAATAAAAAATTTAAGATTCTCGAACTGCTCAAAAGTATTAGTAAAAATTAAATAAAAATATATGTATTTATTTATTTGAGAAATTCTTATTTATTGTAATATAAATATAGGTAAATAATTAAAAAAATTAGAACCTGTCATAATGACGCTTACGACTATCTCTGCGAGAACGAGAAGGAGGAGGTGGAGGGGGAGCAGGACAAGCAGCAGGTAAAAGAGGATGAGTGTTTGTAATTTTGAAATCATTTTCTGTTTTAAACTTTCTTCCTCTCTCCCTGCTACTGTGTATTATTCTCTTATTAATATTATTATTGATGCCACTACCACCTCGTAACCCCAACAATAATACTAATTATTCAGAATAATTAGAAAAAGAAGAAACTTACTACAACTAAAACTACTACATTGATTGGTTATTGTGAGGGAGTTCCATATCAGACAAACAACTTAATTATTTTTAGAATATTTTTATATTTTATTAATTATGTTTTTGTATATAATTGCTTTTCTTTCGTAGTCAGTGATTGCTTTATTTTTTTTTATATTATTGGATATACTTACTTATAGGTATTATCCCGAAAAAAAAAAAAAAATTATAAAATATCAATCAATCTAACTGACCGATTTCCAAATGATGATATGATATTATATTATCATTTACTATTGGTTTATATATTTACCTGTACATTCCCTTATCTTCTTTTTTCCTTAGATATTTCACTTGGTCTTCTATGTAATTGAGGAACTGCTTAACCACAACATCATCCCCATCCTTAGCCTTGGCTTTAATCGCTTGTCTAAGGATTTCGCTTTCCGAGACATCATCAAATCGCGACTTATCGTGCATATTATTGAGCGCTTGAGCGAAAATTTTCGGTCTTACGTAGTTAGTATCTTGCCCCTTTCTGACAGTGTTTTTCAGTTCATCTTCAAATCTGGTCCTGTTTTTCGCCAAGTATTTTTTCCATAAAAGCGATTTTTCATCCATTTCCTCTTCTTCTTCCCAGCTTTCCTTTCTGCCGAGAGAACTCTTAATGAATTTTTGCAACTTTTCATTGCTAATTTGCCCAGTCTCACACCCGTTTCCGTCCAAAAAACTCAAAAATTCCCTCATTTCGGTTCCATATTTCAACTCCAACTCGTCCACCAACACTCTGCGCACTTCTTCGGCTTCAATTTCGTTTCGCGCCTTACTGAAGCCCCTTTGGGTAAACGCATCGTATTTTACCCTTCTGTCTTTCATTCGTTGCTTTACCTTTTTCCCGTACTCGAAGCAACGGTCTTCTTCCTATTTGTCATGTGATTTTCGCATTTCGTCTTCGAAATCTTTGTCGATATATTGTTGCCACAAGAATTTGAATCGGTCCCAGTCAATTTGTTCTGAATTCAAAGCAATCTCTTTGACTGCTCGCGTAATATTGTACTCGTCCAAATCGAGGTTTTTCACTTTGTCTTGCAATAACTGAGTGAATTTTTTCGCTGCTATTTGGTTTTCGTCCACACTTTTTTCGAAAATGCTTTCCATTTTTTCTTTTTAAACCACTAAAGCCTTCTGTAATTTTTTTATAAATGGTCTCACATACGTTTTTTCATTCTGTTTTTTTTAAATTTAAAAAAAAGAATTAATTTATTAATTAAGGTTCATTCAATTAGAATACTTTATTTAGTTTGTTTACCTTTTAATTGCCATCCCAAAGAGCCTATTTAAATTCCAGTCTGTTGACCATTCCATCTTGGTCTATATCCATTCTGATAAACTAGTATTCGATTTCTTCTTTGCTGACGTATTCGTCAATTTTCAACAACATATTTTCGAATTCTTTCTCATTCAATTTCTCATCTTTATCTGCATCAAATTTATCGAAAATGCTAACCAAATAAAAAACAAATTAAAATCGTCATCAGAAGTAAGTTATTTATTTTCTTGATTACGTATCAACTCCTTTGACTTTGCAGGCGTCTTTGAGCCTCTGAAGATCTTTGACAGCTTTTTTTTCTTTTTTCACTCCATCTCGGAACTCTCTATACTGCACAAATTCCGTATTTTTCTTCAGTTGAGAGTCGATGAATTGTTTGTAGAATTTGTCTTCTTTGTTTAGCTGCAAGTTGAACTCCAAGTAGTCGCCAAAAGCCTTCCGAGTTATTAAATCTCTAATTAAAAATTAATTATTGAAATATTTATATTCAAAAACAATGAGTGAGCATAAACAAAATCTATTTAATAAACCAATATTTTACTCCTTATTTACGAATTCTTCTAACTTTTTTTCAATGTCTGGGTAGTTACCGATAGCTTCGTTGATTTTTTTGAACCAAATCACCTGAGCCCTCAAAAAGGAGTCGAATCCTGCTGCTGAATTTTGGAAAAAGTCGATGATTTCAAGGAATTTTTTCGTGTCTACGGTCCTTTTGTCCAACTCAATATCGACTTCGAGGAGTTCTTGCAACTCCTTTTCATACGCCTTTTCATTGACGTCCAAATCGTAAAGACAGTCTTTGAATTCTCTTTTGGACATGGAATCGGATTTAAAGATTTTTACTGCCTTGACTTCCTTTTTGTTGAGTTTAGAAACTATTTCCTGTACTAAACCCTTGTATTTTAAAAACATTTTCTTGTCATCATATCCTTGCGCAACTTGCTTTCCCTCGTATCTTGCATCTTCTTTCTCAATGCCGATTTCTCGCAGAAAGCGCAAACAACTGACTCGGTTTTGCCTGTTTCCGAATTTGTCGAACAGCATTTGCATTTGCTTTTCAGGACTGTTTTCAACGAACAACTTAACCATCTGAGTGAATTCTATAAAACTAAACTCTTTGTCTTCTCCTAAGTCCACCTCGAGGTAACTATACACTTCTTGAGGCTTAAATTTCTTTCCCGCATCTTTCAAATGCTGCACCATTTCCTTTATGTCTCCCCTGAGTTCTTTCACTTCTAAATCTTCTTTGGCGTCGTAGCTTTTCTGTAAAAATAAAAGAATTAATTTATTAATTAATTAGTTCGTATATTTTTTTAAAATAAACTTACATAACTTTTATCTCGAGGGTCTTGGAATACATATAAGTGGGTCGCAGTCAAACGCAACTTTTCTCCCCATTTAAGCAGTTTTCTCCTGAACTCCTTGTGATTTATATTGTCATCCATATCCGGATTGATTCCAAACCTTTTAAGTTATTTGTTTTCATTTTTTACAACATAAATATACACAAAATCAATTAAGTTTACAATGCGAGCAAGAAATCGATGTCGGCCGAGTCCATGTCAGATCTCAAGTATTCAAAGATTTTCAAGAGATGTTTTTTCGAAATTAAATTGGCTGTGTTATTAGAGTTGATTTTCTCGACTTCCTTCGCGAAAATCGTGCCCTTGGTTTCCATACGTTGGTAGAGATTGGGCAGCCACTTTTCGAGTTCCTGTTTAATGTGAGGGCGGAAGGCTCTGTACAGGTGGATCTTGATGATGTGGTCCTTTTTTTCGACATCGAATTTGGAAAACAGTTCCTCCTGCACCTTTGCGGGCGCCGAAAGTCGATTTTTGCTGAGAAATTGGAGGAAGGAGTGGCGCTTCATGACGTTGTTTTTCGAAAGCGCATTGAAGAAATTGTCCAAAGTCGTGTATTCTTTTCGAATAAAGACGTACACTTCTTTCATAAAGCTATCAATTTCTATGTCGTCTACCTTGTACAGCTTGTCGAGTTCCGCCAAAAAGAACTTGTAGTCGATATTCTTTCTGTCGGGGCATAAGAATTTGTTTTTCAAAAGTTCGAAGTCCTCATTATCCGGCGGCGCAATCCGGTTCTGCTCCAGCAAATCTTTGAAGTCCAAGTGGTGCACCTGTCCACTCGAGTCCCGGTCCATTTTATTGAACGCTCTTCGCAAATCGATGTCCTTCTTCCTTTCGATGTATTTCACCATATCTTCCAGCATTTTCTTCACTTCTTTATCATCTTTGGTCAGCGCCTTTTCCCTTCCCTTGCCTTCGCCATCTTTTTCATCTTCGTCTTCATCATCTGTGCACTTTTTTTACATAAAATCGAACATTTCCTTTAATTTCAAAGTCTGCGTGTCGTAGGGGTCCAAAAGGTAGTAGATGGATGGAAATTCCGATGTCCTCACCTCCACATCCAAATGGTCCAAAACCGTCTTGAAGTCAAAACGCGAAATGGTTTCTTCGTAACTATTGTACTCTATTTTCTTCTGATTGTCTTGGTCTTCTATCACCTATCGAACGCTTTTTTTCAACTTTCTTGCTCTTCTGTGCATTTCCTTTTTCATTTATTATATTTTTTTTTATTTAATAATAAATATATATATTTTTTTAAAGAACCTTGAACACCCGTTCATACACTTCTACGACATGTTTAGGCAATGCGTTTTAGGCATCTGAACCTCCACTAAAATCTTCAGGGGATTCTTTATACTAATACAAAAGCGCATCTCCTTAGATCGGAGTCAATCTTTTATTGGCGAATAGTACCATACTCTTCAAAAGTCTATTTTTTATGTTTTAGGTTTAAATATTTAATAGACAATATGTAAACTTATATTTATAAATTATCACTGTATTAAAAAACTTCCATATCTCTTTTCAATGTCTCTGGAAGCCTTTTTTCTTTGTTCTATCATATCAACTTCGTCACTTTTAAAGCACATTGCTTCTTCCTCTGTCATTAAATTTGCAGCCATTAATAAACAAACTCCTAAAGCGAATGTGTCTCTCAAAATCTGATTATTGACATCGTTGAACGAGGATTTTCCTGAATGTTTTATTTTTTTTTATTTTTTATTTGTTCATTATATTTATAATAAAATTACCTAAAAGAGATTTATTTTGATCTACTTCTGGAGCAATATATGCTTCTCTCTTTTTTTCTTTAAATGTTATGTAACCGCAGTCAGATAATTTCCAGTGTTCTTTAGTTGAATTTTGAATTATTTAAATAAAATTGTATTGATACGGATATGCATATATATAATTAATTATAATTTTACATTATTTGGAATACAAAATATTGTTAGGGTGAATATTTTTATGAGGAAACCCTAGTTCTTGCAATTTCGCCAACTAACTATAAGTAGATTTTATTAAATCTTTCAATTCTTTTGAAGAATAATAATTTTTTTCCTTTATTCTGTTTTTTATATCTTCTTGGAGAGAATGCTATATAAATAATCATTTTACTTTATAAGTTAACGATATTAGTATTATTATCATATTAAATACCTTTTGTTGCACCATGAAAATATATAATATATGTTATTTTTCATCTTTTTTTTCCTATGAATAGAATTCTGAACGCAATATATTCGAGTTTAAAGGTTTCTCTAAAAATTAAAAAATAAATTATTTAATTTTATTTTAAATTATATGTTAAATAATCCATAAAATTATAATTAAATCAAATTAATGCTGTGTGGACGAGTATACAAAATACAGGGGGGATTTATTGTCTATAATGTAAACAATATTTATTATTTGTTTTAATTTTTTTAAAATTAAGAATAAAGCTTTTCAATTCATATTTTTCTGAAACGTTAGTCTTATTGTATTAAATATTTATCTAAAATCTAATTTTCTCTTTAAATTAAATTATTTCAATCATTCTTATGTTATTTCCAGGCAATAAATCCATTTTATAATAAGAGTTTTGTTACATAATCTTCAACAAGAAAAACAATTGTTATTTTAAATTTGTTAATTCATTATTGCAATTTTAAAAATCTAATTTTTAAAAAGTTTAAATATAAAAATCATTTTACTTATAGATAAAACTTAGTTTTCATTGTCAATGACAAAGTCGCATAATTCTTCTTTTTCAAAAATGTATTTTTTTATAGCGTACATTTCTTTAGACTCATCGTCTTTTTAAAATCCAAAAAGCACTGTATCATCTTTGCTGTCAGGATATTCAAGTTTCCAATCCTCCAATTTCGTTTTTTCCAATTTAGAACTCATTCTTTTAAATACTTATTAGAAATTCTATTTTTTTCTCTTATTAAATTCTCTTTTTTTTGTATTATAGATTGTTGGTTTGTTTGTAGATTAGAACTTAATATTTTTTTTTGTTGAGAAATTTTTCTATTTATATTTATTTACTTTGTTAATAGCTTATTTACTATTTGTTATTTTCTGGGCTTCTTTATTATATTTACCAAACAAAAAGCTATTAATTAAATTTTCAATTCAATTTAATTTAATTCAATTGAATGATTGATCATTATATTGATAATTGATTATTTAATTTCTTAATTAAATTTTTTATTTTCCATTTCGCTAAAAAATATATAAAATATTTGTTTTCTACAATTACAAAAAAAAAATTTCAAAAATACAATTATCTGAAGGTTACTTAATTTGTTTGTTCATCCAAACGGTATTTTCATGAATATCAATAATGAATAATTTTAATAATTTAAATATAAAAAATAATATTAATAAATAAATATAAAATCTTATTTTTTTTAGACTCCTTAATTTTATATATATTTATCGACTATAATAAATATTTGAAAGGCTTCATAAATTCATGAATGCTTTGATAATTTTTTATTTTTTATTTTTAAATTTTAATTTTTACTTATTCTAAATTTTTTAATTAAAAAAAATTAATTCCATAATTTATCTTAATATTGTATAAAAAATGATAAAAATCCAATATATTAGATAAATTTGTATCCAAAAAATCTTATAAGCCATTTCCTTTTTTTCTAAAAATGCTATTTTATATTTATTAGTTAATAAAATTTTATTAATTAAGAATTAATCAAAAATCTCATTAAAATTTTAAATACTCTAACTAATAATATTATAAAAAATATAATACTAAACCACAGCATTAAAACTTGCTCTATTAAGGAAAAAAAAACACGTCAAAAAATATTCCACAAGGTGAGTACCTAAATATAAAAAAGGCGATACAAAATATTAAAAAAAGAAAAGAAAAATAGTTTATAAACTAATAAAAGAATGTAAAGAAATTATTCTCCGAAACAGTTTTTTTAGTCTGTTAGGGACTCGTCTCCTAAGCCAACTTACTCACTATCTCCTTCTTAATCTCCTCTGAATCAAAAGCCCTAATCTTATTCCCCAATCTGTTCAAGTCAAAAAAAGCAACCGAAATAAGAGTCTCACCTACTGCCTCCTCCCTACAGACAGTCGTAGTCAAATTTATAATAATCTCACTCATTGTATTCAATTCACGATTACTTTAACTCTGATTAAAAATGCGCAAATAACCACTAAAAGAACTAAAAATTCACTAGTCAAATACCGAAAGAAAGTCAAATACTCAATATTGACACAGAAGAATCTTCGCATAATGTCCCTGCCTTCACACCGTAAAGAATTGCCAGTCGTTCTTTGACTCCGACGTACTTCCGTTCAGAAAATTCAAAACCCCTCCATTGCTAAAGGGTTGCGAATAACTCCTTTTCTAAAAGTCCTGCAAATTTGTACCAATCACATGCTAATATTTCGATACAGCAATAACAGACACAGCAACTACCCATTTGCCACTTACCCATCACATTAAACAATAAAGATTAATAAAATAAAAGCCACAATAACAACAAAAATAATAGTAGAAATAGTATATTTATAAAGAATGATCAATTGAATATGTAGAGCAATAATAAATAAGAAAAGCCAAGCAATAATTGTGACACAATTAATAATGGAAACACTATTTTTACTCCGATTCATTCATTTATTGCTATAAAAAGAAGAGTAAACAGAGAAGAAGATAAAACATTGAATTACAGTGGTCCAGAGTTTACTTTTCTGGAATAAAATACCTAACAAAATTAGTTCAGCAACAGTAATGCAAATGTGAATGTTTCCTTCTAAAATGTGAGTAAATGTAGCAGGCTGACAAACAGTGAAAAGTTCATTGATTATTCACACAAACGTAACATATTTTTAAATGAAAAAATAGAAAATTCAAGCGCTCTCTTTGCGAAAAAAAGTTTAAAACCAGAAAGTAATGCTCATTCATAAACTTAGTCTTAGAACCTAAAAAATTCTCATTCTTTAACTCATTTAACAAGCATACATACCAAAGCAATAAGTAATCAATTATAAGAGCAAGTATAATAAGCTGCAGGTATTTCTTTATTTGAAAGCAAAAAATAATTATATGAAAATCAATAGTAAGTTGATACAGAATAAGAAGAAGAAGTGAAAACTCCTAGAATAAAAAATTAGAGCCTGTAAAATAATCAAAGTACTTAAGAAAATTACGACTATGTTCCTGAGTTATCATTTTCTCCCGATATCAAAAATAAAAATGACAACGAAATAAAAAGTGAAATTGAAAATAAAGATAAAAGTGGAGGATTTGATGAGGTCAGACTTGATGAATATTTCGCAAAAAGGGACCAATTAAAAGTAACAAAATCTTTTGAAACAAATTAAAGTCACAGTTTTTTGTAGAGTGAGCAAATAATATAACCAATATAGCAGTAATAATAATAACAACAATAAAATTCAATTTAGTAAAGTATAAATCAAGAGAATGGAGCCACTAAGCCTAGAATTACTTATAAAATAGTTGATTTGAGTAGGACAGAAATTGATGAAGCAGAACAAAAGTAGCTTATGAAGCAATTTTAAGGATCCTAGAAACGGGAAAGAGAAGATTAGGAAAAGTATTGGCAAGAGAAATTGGAAAACAAAGAAAAAGAAACAAAGCAGTAGATATTGAGTTTGATAGAAGAAAATGAAAAACTTATTTAATTTAACAAAAAGATGATTTCTGATAACCAGCAGTCATCGAAAACAATATCTAATTTAAAATAAGAGGTATTTATTTAAAATATCATAATTATTTACCATAAAGTACTTTTAAATATTAAAAAACATTTTTAGTTACATAGTAAATCGTAAGAACTTTCAAATCTCAAAGAAATCAATTCGCAATAAAAAAGCTAAATTGACTCCACACTGGTGCAAGAATTGCAGGAAAAATCAGAAGAAATAATTAATTAGAATGAAATACTGCAGCAGTAAATAATCCAAAAAGATGAAGAAATTCAGAAACTGAAAACACGCAATTTAGAAAGCATATTTGAAGTAAAAGTTTTATAAATTTTTCTTTTTTTTCATTTTTTAACCTCATTAAGATTTAGTGTAATGAAAGTGTTACCTACAACAAAGACTACAAAAATGAAAAGTAAAAACTGTAACTGGAAAACGAAATGCTTCAAGAAAAAAACAAACAACATCTGGAAAAAATAGTGCAGCTAGAACAGTAGTTGAACCAATTTGCTTCATTTTCAGATTCGGAAATGAATTCCTTGTAAAAAGAGGACCACAATTTTAATAGCAGCAATAATTAGCACAGTCTATCGTACTCCCTTCACCTAAACGACAAAACCATCACTTCTAGAAAAAATATGCCCTTTTAACAACAATATTAGCCATCTACCATGTCCTCTATTTTTAATAACAGTCCGATCAAAAACTCTCGTTATTAACAGCTGCAACAATAATCCCCACTGAAAACCATATCAGAAGAGTACGATTACGTTAAATCTACATAAAGGAAAAAATCTCTATCATGTTACAACAATAATAATAGTAACAATAATGGGGTACAATCAGGTGCTCCAGTCTCTAATTTCAACATTAATAACAATAATAACAGCGGAAATAGAGACTAGTTTTAAGCAGTGAACTTTTAGAAGTAGGTAGATATCAAATAAAAAGAAATAGAAGAATTGCAATTGCAAATGGAAATGATGCGAAAAGAATAGAGCTAGTTGTGTGATAATTTTAAAACAGAAATTGAGGATTTACGCAAACAAATTTCTGAGAGAAGTGTCCTCCAATCTGACTTCCAAGTAGTATTTATTAAATTTCATTTTTCATTTTTCATCATTTATTTATTTATTTATTATTTTTATTTATTTATTTATTTATTTATTTATTTATTTATTTATTTATTTATTTATTTATTTATTTATTTATTTATTTATTTATTTATTTATTTATTTATTTATTAGCAAAAATACGGATAGAAAGAAATCGAGGTGGAACAATAGAAATAAAAAATTAAAATCCTTGAAAAATTGAATACAGATGTCAACGAAAACTTAGAATAACTGGGTCAGGAATACCAGCAACTGCAAAAGGAGCTAAATAAATTATAACAAAAACACAATGAGTCTACAAACACCCTTTCTCAAAAAGGCAGTGCAAGACTCAACTAAAATTCGTGTAGAAATGAAAAGGAAGAAGATTAAAAAGAAGATGAACTAAGGGATTTGCTGGCAATTAAGGATGCTGAGCTGGACCATCAAAACAAGCAAATCTAACTTCTTAAATACAACATTTAAAAATTGTAAATAAAATTCAATGATAAATATAACTATTATTTACATTTTTTAATTTTTAGAAAATAAAAAAATAGTATTCATTAATAAAATGATCCGTAAAATCAATAGTAGCAATCAAATAGTAGCTCTAAAACGGTAAAAAAGAAGGATTATTTTGACGAATACTCCAAACTCACATTGGAAAATAACCAGCTAAAGCGTTAAATTACCAGATTTGAAAATCTAATGAAATCTTCACATTAAACTAATGACTATAATTAATAACAAGATATCTAGAAAACACTAAAACATTACGGTAGTACCCCACTTCTATAGCAAGGGGTTGGAAATAATGGATAATAAGACCACAACGAGATACCCAATAATAAAATTGGATCAGAATGGTTCAAAACAGATCCTATTTTCGAAAATGAAAGAGAAGAAGAAGATGATTATGATACGATTAGAATAACACCAAGTAAAAACAATAGCGAAGATGGCAGTTTTTCTAGGTCTGAAGTAGAAGAATTTAACGAAAATAATATATTTAATATGAAAAATAGTTTCGGTGGCGTATAAAACTAGGTCTAAAGAAATCTTATTGCTGAGGACAGTAAATTGATGAATTAAAAACAATCTAAAAAGCCTGGCTTTCACTTAAAAATGCAGGATTAAATAATTTAAAGGCAAGCCACTCAAAGACAAAACTCGCAACCGTAGTAACATTATAGTAATGGATATGAATATAGTTCTGACTCTGATAATTATTAGAAAAATTACTAATCCAACAAAAATTAATAGTAATTTGTGTCTCCCAGAAATTAACATCTTTAAATTTCCTCACCTTAATATTCTAATAACACTGTTGGCCTCGCTCCGAAAACAACGACAACAAAGCATAATAACTATGTATCTTCCAGAATGCCTTATTAAATCGGATCCTATTCCAACAGAAATCTATACTTTATCAAAAATTAATAAGAGAATTAAAGCTTTAATAGTGGAAACACACACAATGAGTAATTTTTAACCAGAGGAGGAAGAAGAAGTATCAGTTGTGAAGAAAGAGACCTTAATTAATTTTATTAGGATGACAAACAATTTGGCAGAGGAAAAGACATAATATAATATTAGCCGCTAAAACAGTAGAATTAATTCTTTAATCAAAAATACTGCTATACTGATAGTAGTCATGATTAAGATAATAGATATAACAATAATTATATTAATTATAATAATGTTGCTTAAAATTAGATAAATTTCAAAAGATATAATTCTCCCGTTCACGAACAACAAATGCTGTTGAAAAAATGCCAGGAAAATATTGAGTTAAATAATAAAGATAATAATGATATTCTTGAAAAATGCAAATAATTAGTAAATAAAAGATCTAAATATTGAGTTAAGTATATGATACTTTTCTAAAAGGCTTATTTTTATATTTTTTTATAGATTAATAATTTAATAGTAGTTTTTAAAATAATAATATATGTATATAACATTTATTAAATATAAATAAAAAAAGGAAAATAGGAAATTTTGTATTGTATAATTATTATAAAATTTTCTAAGTATTATTTATGTAAATAGATAAAATTTATTTTATTTTTATTATTCTTTTTTAATTTTATTTTATTTATAAATGCTTGTATATAATTTAAATGGAATGAGTTTTTTAAATTTAAATTACAAATTTGTTAAAAATTATATTTATCAAATAAAACTTAAAACTTTTTAATATCCCTACAAGACTTTGCCTAAAACCATATTGAGGGGAGGGGGCATTCTATCTACGAAACTTTTAGCCTTTTGTAAGAGTTCCCAATGAACACTTTGCATATTTCTGTTGACTTTATTTTTAAGTCCTATATATTATACCATTAAAATGATATGCAAAATAGAACTTAATCCTAAAAACACTCCAAAAATGGTGTAAAAGAGCAAGTAGATTTCTAATTTTTATTTCATTTGGAGGAAATGGCTTCTATTGGCCTTTACATAGTCAAGGAATTTTTTCAATGGAGCTAATCTGGTATAGGCGGCGTGATTAGTAGTGATCATATATTCAGCAACTCCAGAAATCATGTGGAGCCCAATAGGTAAGAACCATAATAGAGATGATCTTCCGGGGGGTACCAAAAGAGCGATAGCGTAAATAATGTTTCCTAAAAATTCAGTTGGAAACACTTTTTGAGCATATTCTATATTGAACTTTACCATTCCTTTATTATTTTAATAAAAAATTTTTATTAAAAATATTCATAAGATTTGTGTAGAATTAAAAATATGAAAATTATATATATTACCTTTATTTCTTATTATTTATAAGAGAGAAATGATTATTATCATTATTTTTGCTATGAATGATTGGCCGAAAAGGACTGAGGGGAAGAAAAATATTTTCGCCACTCCTTCTACATGATACAATACATTTAAAGGAGGCTGTTACTATTGCTAAGGTTATTATTATTATTGATTTTATTATTATTATTGCTAATTAGAAGAAGAAGATTATTGTTGTTGTTATTATTACTACTGCTATTCTTGAGATTGTTATTCATTTTTATCAAATTCTATATCAAACTAGGCATCTATATTTTTTTTATACCATTTTCTTTTCAATTTTTCCAACTATGGGTAAGTAGGAGTAGGATAAAGAGAAGAATAATAAGATTAATATGATTAGTCGCCTCCAAAGTTATATTTTTTATAATTTTCCACACTGCTCATCAATACTTTAAGTTAAACTATTTATAATTATTATATTACTTTTTTGATAGTTTTTTCTTTTTTACAAAATTATTAAAATATTATTAATAAATATTTATAAACCTACAAATTTAAAAATTAGTTTTTGATTATTAAATATAATTATTATTAGTAATGAAAAAATATTATAGCTAATTTTTAGAATATTCTCATTTGTATCAATAAATTGGGTTTTTTAATATATACTATTTAATTTGACGTGTTAATATTTACAAATATAAAATAAAAATAATCTTAATTAAAATTCTTTTTTAAAATTACTAAATATAGTTTAAATAAATTTATTATATTTTTTTAATTAAAAATATAAAAAGTATTTGATTTAAATAGTTAATATAAAATAAAATAAAAGTTTAAATTATTTCTCTTAACTTGATTGTTACAATTTAATATTAAATGAATCCATATATAATAATAATTTATATAGTAAATAATATTAAATAAAACTCAAAATTGTAATGGTTTTAAAGATTATATATAGTTAAAATTTAGTATTTTCATGATTATAATTTAAAGAGATTTACTCTTTTATTTTATAAATTATTTTAATTATTAGTATATTTTTATTTTTATAAATTTTTAATATTTAACTTTTGTTTATTTTATTTCCAACAAGCATAATTACTTTTATTTATTTATTTTAAGAATATTTTTTCTTGTTGTTATTCTTATTATTATTATTTTTTAGATATTTTTTTTTTAGAAAGGAAAAAAAAATGAGTAAATATAAAACTCAATTATATTTAACTTTTTTAGAAATTTTATTACAATACTCATCCGAATAATATTCTTTTAGTAATTTTATTTCAATATTTTTTTTCATAAAATCTTGATCTACTTTGTGAAAACCAAAATTAGTTAAAACATCTAGGTCTCCATAAATATAAACAGGACTTTTAGAAAATATTTTTAAACTCCTTTTGTTTCTATTCATCTTTAAAACCATCTAAAAAAATAAATACACATATATTAATATATTATTCATCTTATTTTATACTATTATTAAAAAAACAATAAAATTTACAGAGTTTTCATCAGGTTAGAATGATATCTAAGTTAAAGGAAATTTAAATATTTCCTCTTTATGATCTCGTTCATATTAACTGACAGTAGTTGAAACAGTATCATTTTCTTATTTGTTTTCGCTTTCTGTTCCCTTTGTTCCACTCAGATAACTAGATGATTTTTATGATTATTCATATTAATTTTAAATTTGTTTGTTTCTTTCTATAAGATTTTTAATCGCTAGAGTTTTTTCAATATAATCATGAATTAAGAGTCTTTTTTGTCTAGCAATCAATTTTTTCTCTTCTAGTTCCTTTTACTTTTACTTTACCAGATCCCAATTAGCCTTTTCCAGACATCTTCCTATAAAATATAACTATATTTAATGATTTAAGATATGAATTAGATATATTCTATTTACCTGTCAAAAAGGAATTTGGGCATGACTGTACTATTTTTCCTTTTTTTTGAATGACCTACGATGCTATTAAAACATTTAAAGCATCATATACTCTTCTTTTAATATTTTGCTCGTCCTTCATCTTGTTTGATTTAAAATTGATTAATAAAATTTATTGATTTAACAAGCAAATTTTTTTTACAATTTCTTCTTCTGATAAACCAATGTGTGTGCTTTAAGCCTTTAAATTATCTACTAATGTATCTGCAACTTCTTTATATGTTGTTTATTTTTTTTAACATACTATCTCTTTTACTTATAGACTCAGATATCTTAGTCCTCTTGTATTTTTTGATTTTTCATTTTCATCTTCTGATATAAAAATAAGTTAAATTATAATATCATAATATCTAAATTAATTTAAATTTCAAAGTTTTATATATAAAAAGAAATTTCATTACTAATAGATAAAAATATGTATTTATTAAAATTAAATTAGTTTCAAACAAATTAATAAAAACATATAGATCTTATACTATCACAAAAAAAGAAATAAGCCAAAAGATAATTTAATTTTTAATTAAATTCCATTCAATATTAAAAAGGCAAATTAATTTAATTTATTTTTATTTTTATTTTAATTATATTTTATTTTTCTTGCTTGATATTTCGCGCGATAATAAGTTGTAAGGCGCTAATTTTATCATAATACTCAAAAAAGATAATTTTTAACAAAATAAAAAAACACACTATTTATTAGACTAGGATTATACCAATAGAAAAATTAAAAAAAAAACATATAAAATTACCTTCATCTCCCTAATTTTATTTCACAGAAAATCGAGTAACTTTAAATTATTCATTAGTATTTTTCTTATGAATTTACTCGTAGTCTCTTGACAGTGAATTTTCATTTTTAACCATCATATTTGACTTGCTCATTTCTATTTTTCTCTCTCTCAAAATTGCATTAAAATTAATTTTACTTGCATTATTATTTTATTAGTTGGCAAAACCTTAGTTGAATTGCAAGTTGTTTACTGGTTTCAGTATGTTGTCTTATTAAACTCTGCTATTTGAGTTTTGATTTAGGTTGTGCAAGTTGTTATTGAGTTACTGGAAAGTCTATCCCCACATGGCTGATATTCCATCTTACTCAAATATATTTTAGTTATCTTCATATTTTTCCTAATTTACAATCGATCTGGAATTGGCAAAGTAGTCCTCGTTGTTATATTTGGGAAATCCCACATTGTTCGTCATATGCATATTATCTTAATTGTTTTATATTTGGTTGTGAAATCCATTTGTTTGCGAATTTCCATAGTTAAAGGCGTGAGAGAAGGAAGATTTTGGATTCAATGATTGGAATAAAGATGTAGAATTTTCCTAATTTAAGGCTGACGATAACCCTCCTTATTTCTCTAAAGAATACACCTAAGGGAACATGTGGGGAGCAATGGGGCTTGAGTTTGTTGATTCTAACATTTCTTGCGTTTTTTTACCGTGTAGTTTAAATCCTAGTTTAGTTATTATGGTATAAATTAATTAAAACTGTTTGTTTGCTTATATATAAAATATTTTAGTTTTTTTTTTTTTTTTCCTTAATTTTTGTTTTTTTTCACAAAAAATTTTTGGTGTTTTGATTATTCGCACCTAGTGAATATAAATTCTTTAACGTGAATTTTTAGTAAGTATAAAAAATTAATATATATGGGATGCTTTCTTATATTTTAGTCAATAAGCATACATATAATAAAAATATATATATTTAATCATATAGTATATACACATATACACATATATATTTATTATTTAATTGAAAGGAAATAAAATCTAAAAAGCTAAATTACAATACTTAATTATTACTTTTTAATTGATCAAAAGGATTCTTATTATATATGTTATAAATATATGTTAAATTATACCTTTACTCTAGTTAATTTTAGAGATTTAAGATTATAAAAAGTCATTTTAGCTAGTACCATATTCAGAATTTAAACTTTATTAAGCCTTATTATTCTCAATCATTCTTCTACGCTATGATGATTATTATTCTATTTACTATAAAATTGATTATTTTATTAAAATCTAATTAATTCAAAATGATGTATTATTTTACAGAATTTTAATATTTTATATTAAAATATATACTAAACCTTCTCCACTCTTTATACTTAAAACTCTCCAATATATGTATATACATATTTACATATCGTCATTCTAACTTGAATTTCCTTAACATTCCAAATATAGCATTAAACATAAAAAATACTTAACATACCATATTCTTAAATAAATAAATTAATTACTTTATCAAAACAAAAGCAATAAAAGTTATCAATTTCAATTTTTCAAATATCTCATTTATAATAAAGAATATATAAGAATTTAATGACTCCCGAAGAAAGAGCGGAAAAAAGGAGATAGAAAATATTAGCAAGAAGTTAAAACAATCCCATAATTGGAAATGATGAAAGTTTAAATAATACTGATTAATAAGGAATTAACTCTAATATGACATTTTAAGATTCGAATATTGAAAATTCCATAAATGAATCAGACTCCCTATTAAATAATAGTACAGAAAAAAAGACTGCTGAAAAAATAGATGTCATTACAAAATATAAAAAATTAAAAGCAGCAGAATAGAGAAAGGTAAAAAATATATTATATTGTAGTTTATAAAATAAAGTATTAATTTTTTTATTAAATAATATCTTAAAATTCACTAGTTTGAAAACAGGAGAATAGGATTTATTATAACATTTATATTAGCAATATTAACTGCACTAAATCTAAAGGGATATTTGGGTACATATAATAAGACTTGAATATAATTTCTTTAACTCTCAAATATCTTAATATTAACATTTAATTTTAGATATCTAATATAGTTTATTTTCTGTATTTATCACTTTTGAATTGTTGTTCAGCGCCTATAGAATATTTTCTTTTTCAAAAATGATCAAGGAAGGTACAATCATAAATATAAAATTTAAAAATTTCGATAAATTTATATATTATTTTTTAAAATAATATAATTAACTAAACAATAGTTGAAGGAGATAAAGAATCTAATTAAATATTAGATATGTTATCTAATTAAATCCCTCCGCAATACTAATTTTTGCTTAAATGGGGAGAGTAACTATCAAAATAAGGCTCTAATCTTTCTTATGTAGCAGACGAAATATGTGGCTATATACTATTTACTATTTTAATATCTAGTGTGTTATGAATAATTTTAAAATATTATTAGAAAAATATAGTATATATATAAAGTATATATCCGATAACGTTTATGATAAAAATAATTTATGATTGTCCATATAAATTAATTTAATAATTTATATTTGAATAACCTTCTTTCATCTAATTAAATCTTATGAAAAATATTTAGATTCTAAATTATGATTTAATTTATAATTGAAAAACGTGCAACAAAATTTGTGTGCTTGATTCAAAATAAAACTATAAATATTTAAAATGATTTAAAAAATTAAGAAATTATAATAAAAATTATTTATGGCTTATTTAGCTTTCAGTTTTTGAGTTCATATAAACAGAATGTTAAAAATTATTAAAATCTTTCTTGAGATGGAATAGTGTTAAAAAAAAAAATAATTCTCTGATAAAACCGTGTGTGAATATAGGAAATATGGTTTTAAAATTTTATGAGATTAGCAAAAACAGACATAGGCAATAATAAATTATTAGTATACATATTTATTTATTTAAAAGCAAGAATAAAATAATTAAAATTAATCACAGGAAAAAAACTTAATTATTTATAAATAAAAATTATTAATTATCTTTAAAAGAAAATGTCCTCAAAAAAGAAAATCTACAAAATTTTAATCTTAGGAGATTCTGGGTAAGAGAATTATATTTGATCGAATCATAGCCAATTAAGTTTTAATAATTTTTTTATATAAATTTTTTAGAGTTGGAAAAACTTCTTTGATGAATCAGTAATTATTTCCGATTAAATTATCATATAAATTTAATATTCTATTATGACAATGGGACATTATTCCAAATGAAGCTACAATAAAGAATATTAAATATAAAAAAATAATCGAATTAGATTAAATAAAATGAAATTTAACCATTAATTTTACATAATTTTTATAGATATGTCAAATAAAAATTCACATAGTAATATAGAGCCACTGTAGGAGCTGATTTTATGAGTAAAGATGTTGTTGTTGATGATAAATAGATTTCTTTATAAGTAAAAAACAAAATTTATTTATATAATTGAGTTATAAGTTCTCATAAATTTAACATTTTATATTAAAAGTTTGGCTAAACTTAATAAATATATAAATTATTTCCTATTTTTGTTATAAATTACTAATTTTCCTATAAAATTGAAAAAAATATTAAATATTTTTAGATCTGGGATACTGCTGGACAAGATAGATTCTAAACTTTAGGTGCTGCTTTTTATAGAGGAACCGATTGTTGTGTTTTAGTATATGATATTACCGATGCTAGAAGGTAAATTTAGTATATATTCTGTTTGACACAATTACTGTGCCTTGTTATTAGAGTTATTATTATTAATTTATAGTGAAATTGATATTAATAAAATTATAAAAATAAAAAAATTACTATTTATAATTTTTAATGAGTGTTGAATAATACATTCTTTTATATATTAAAATATATACTTATGTTAAATAATTATTCGATAGTTTCGAAGATTTGGCAGAATGGAGAGGAGAATTCTTGAACCAAGGAAACCCTTCTGACCCTGATACCTTCCCCTTCATTGTTATCGGAAACAAATCCGATAAAATTGATAGCAAAAAAGTTTAATTAGAATAAGTCGAAGCCTGGTGCAGAGAAGTAGGAAAAAATCCTATTCCTTGTTTTGAATGTTCAGCTAAAGAAAACACTAATGTAGAACCCGCATTTTAAGAAATTGCCAGAGCTGCTGCTTCTCAAGAAAAAGAAGAAATGTAAAAAAATTTTTTAATTTATTAATTTTATTTTTAATGTTTATATTATTTTATTATAGCTTTGTTCCTGAAACTATTGTATTAAAATAAACCAATGCTCCCAATAAAAAAAAGAAAGACGGAGGATGCTGTTGATTTTATTAAATTTTTATTAACTGTGATATAAATATAATTTACATTTATAAATTAAAATAATTATTTTTAGTTTATTTTTGTATTTTCTTAATGTTAATAGTATTATAGTGCCAATAGGCTTTAGTTTTATTTTAAACATTTTAATTATAAAATGGTATTATTTACACTAAAATAATAATTTAATATACTATATATAATTTTATATTAATTATAAAATTATTTCTTATGTTATTTTATATTATAAATTAAAATAAGATATAATTTTGTAAAAATTAAATTATTACGATAAGTTTGAATTAATCCTGTATGAAAATATGATTTTTTTGTTGAATTATATAAAATATTGTTACACTGCATTTGATGTAAGTAATCAAATTATCTTTTTTTTTTATAATAATTATAAACATTTAAATGGATAATTTGAATGCATATATTAATTTGGATCATATATAATAGTTCTCAAATTATAGCTAAAGAGTATATTAAAGGGAATAAATTTTAAGTTATTATTAGCCTTAAATTAAAATATATACATAAATTAATTCCGAAATAGTTAAAAATATATATTATTATAGCATCATTACGGTAATAGCGAAAAAAAAACAAATAAATAAACATACAAAGTAAATTATCATTGAAGATGTTGAAAACCAGTAAAAAACTACTATAATCATATAACTCTTCTAGTAAACTTACAAGTTTTAGAAGTAATTCTTTAGCTTCATTTGGTTAATATTCTTCTGTATAATAAAAATATAACTAGTAATTATTTTAATAATAACACAATAAACAATAATAATCTTTATGCTTGTCCTATTGCCAAAAATATTTATTCGGAGCTAAGAAAAAATCATCTAAGACTGCCTAATTAAATTCTGAATAAGATCAGGAAAGCAAATAAATAAAACAACAACAAAAATCTCCCAAAGCTTCTAAATCAAAAAATATGAATAATGTGAAAGTTCCCATAGAAAATGAAGATATTTTTGGAGTAAATATGCAACAAGAAGAAGAAAAATCTTAAATAAATTTCGAAGAAGAAACTTTTGATGAAGCAGAAGAACTTAAAAATCAATATAATTTGATAGAAAGTGATGAGCACTTTGACTTTTCAATTGTTTCCCAAAGAGACATTGATTCAGGAGGAGAAAGTGATTATAATGATGAATACAAATCTGATTCTGAAAAAGAAATGAAAAAATTAAAGTCCCAAAAAAAATAATAAAAAAAGAAATTGTCTAACAATAATTAAAATGATTTTGGTAAATTAAAAAAAAATATGCAAATTTAAAATTTTCTAAATGGTTATTTGTATTTTATGTAATAGATGAGTCTCTACTATCATTTAAATTAGATAAAAATCCTGAAAAAAATGCTCAGCATTTATATAAGTTTGTTATAGGCGCTAAAGAAAAATTATCAGAGGAAAGCGTAAACAAAATTTTAGTTTTAACATAGATGTATAGAGATAGAATTAGTTCAAATAATTATAGTGGACACATCCATAACTATTAAAAAGGATTACTAATAGGAGTGAATAAAGTGTTTAAAAAAGGTAAATTAAATAAATATTGCGTATTATTATTAATAGATCTTGAAATAATTATATTTTTAATATTTTTATAGATTGTGCAGAGGAATTAGGAAAAATGTTTGTAAAATGCTAAATTAATGACTTAAATAGAAATTTATTTTATAATATTTCTGTTGTAGACATAGATAATTAATAAGAAATTATAAGAAAAAAATCCATTTATAACTAATAAACTCTTGAAAGCGTTCCTCTTCCTAAAAGTAATATTAATGAACTTGAAGAGAAATATGGATTCTCAGGTAATAAATAAAATTTAAATTATTTTACCAATTGTCTATTTATGTTCTTATTTTAATAATTAGATTTATAAAATTACTTTTAATAATAATAATCAAATTCTTCTGATGTTTATTTAAACTAAAACAATTAAAAACTGACTCTATAAGAATAGTAAGAATATGAAATGTATAAATAAAAAATGTGCCAGCTCTAGTGGGATAATAAAAGCAATTTAGAACAATATGAAAAAAGTTATGACTACTTTAACAAAACTTAATGGGATTTGGAACAATAAGATTAACACAGTGAATAATTAACACAGAAACTCCATAACCACGATTATAATTTTGGTTAGAGGAATTAACAAAATTTTGAAAAAATTTAAACTTTCAATAATTAATAAGACCAAGTAGCACTAGTTAATGCTACTAAAAAAATGAACTCTCATTTCCATCATCACGACTCATAATAACAAAAAAAGTATTCTGATGAAGATCTGTGTATAAACGATCACCACAACGAATAAGTTGATAATAGTTCATATAAATTAAAGGATTTAATTAGTGAAAACAAAGTAGAGCAATAAAATATTGATATATCAGCCCAAAAAACATTTAGAGATGATGAAGACAATGTTTATACCTTAAATGAAGACCAAGATGAAGAACTATAAGATTAGTATTTATATAACCAGACTAGCCTTAATTCTATGGGGTAATATTTTAAATTATTATGTTTATCTTCTTAAATAATATCTTTTAATTATAAATCAATTAGGTAAAAATCAGGAAATAAATACAATATAAATTTAACTGACATTATTGAAAAAGGTCAAAATGATCAAATAGAAAAAATCCATGAAGCAAAGAGATCTATTTTACAAACTAATAATTATTAACTTCCGGAAGAAGACATTATTCTTTACTAATAAAATTTCAATTTGAGGTAAACTTTTTTAATGTGTATAGGTTATAATTTGAAAATAATTAAGTAAATATTTCTTAAATACTAGAAATATATAGAGAACATCGAAAGTTTACTGCTTTGGCTTCAAATATGATACTAAATAAAATCCCCATCTAATTAATGATATATAGGCTGCCGTTGAAAAAGGTTTCGGCATTGTTAAAGATATTAAATTATATAATTATAGAGAATTCATGACTGGCTTTGGTGATGCCCTTGAAACTCGAGAATAAAAACTTATAGAAATGCAATAAACTGATTTAGAAGAATACATGGCCCAAGGAAAGAAAATTAAAAAAAAAAAATAAATAATATCAAAAATGTCAGGTAATAACAAAAATTAAATATATATTTTTTATACTTACTTACTTATTTGTTTTTATTTTAAATAGTTGCTGATTCAGCTGAAACCAAACATGCAAGATAAACTTAATAAATACTGAAAAAAGTAGAAGAGTCTAAAATTTTAAAATACAATAAATCATATGCCATTATAGAGTTGAATGATAGATAAGGAAAGAAAGAAATTTTGGGTGATGATATGAGGGCATTTGGTATGAGAATTGGAAATACAAATAAAATTAAATTTGAAGATGCAGATTTTAAAACCAGTATATTAATAAGAAATATTCCTTATGGTATATAAGTATATGATTTTATTAACTTCTTTAACGATTTATGTGATAATAACGATTAGATAAGTAACAAATAAATTTTTTAATTTTAAGATTTTTCCACGTTATATTATAATTTTTTAATTATTATTAGAACTTAAAATATAATGGGACAAGTAAATAAATAAAATGCAGATAACTAAAGACTATTTAATAATAAGATTTAAAAATTTTGAAGAATCAATTTTAGCAATTGATCTCATTCACAAAAAGAAATTTTAGGTAAATAAAAATCTAATAAGATTAAAAATAAATAACTATTTTATTGTTGATTTAAAATTAAATATTTAATTTTTGTTTCAGAAATAAGTTCTCAGATCTCATCACTTTTATGGAAATTTGATCCCCTAAGATAATTATAATATTGTAAAAGAAGAGTATGAAGAGGAAGAATATAATGATGTAGAATATAGAGAAAATTTCTAGCAATTGGGAAATACCTTCCTAATGAAAAAAGTAAAAGATCACAGAATTGATGTTTAAAAAGAAATAAATAATATGCCCGAATAACCTCCTATATATTAACTAAACCAATAAAATAATATGTATCACAACGATGATTAAGATTAAGAGGACTAAAACAATTATGAATAATAAGTAGAATAATAATACCAACAATACGGTTCAAGAATGGACTATTACAATAATGAGGAAGAAATATTCCCCCATGAAGAAGAAGAATATTACAAAAAATCAAGTGATGAAGAAAAAGAATTTGTAAAAGACCATTATTGAAATGCTTAAAAGAAATTTTCTATACCATCTTCATCTTACTCAAATAATAATAATAATTTAAATTTGTTTTATTAATTCTATTGATAAAAGTGTGTAACTAGAAAAATACTCTTAGGTATAAGAATTTGGAATTTTAATATTTTTATAATTATTTTACTTTTATGCAAAAAAATAATTTGAAAGACTATTTTTTTGGTTATAAATATATATAATATATAAATTATAATTTTATAAAATTTTAATATTGGAATTATTTAATAAATAAGTATTCTCAATTATAAATTTAACAAAAACTCCATATAATTTTTTTTAATTCTATTTTTTAAATATTTTTTTAATTGATAATAATTAATATTTTTAATAACTTATTTTACAATTTTAGTATTGTTTTTTAATTTAAAGTTTCCTTTTTATAGAAATTTTAATACTATATGATTCATATTCATGTATTTTATGATATAATTCAATTATCATTATATAATTAAAGATAAATAAATCATCTATCATATGTATTTTAGTGCATACACAAAATTTAAGATAATTAAAAGTCATTTGAAGAAAGTTGAGTGAAAAAATTATCAACAAATATCCCAACTATAATAAAACAGATTAAATTCTTTTAAAATATCAAATACATAGTCTAGCGAACTAAAAATAATTAGGCAAGATAATGTCTTACTCTCTTAATAAAAGAACTGGATTTTTTGTAAAGTAAAGATAGGATAGACTGAAAATATATTATTTTTTTATTGATAATTATAGAAGGTTGTTTTATGTAAACAATATGATAAGAATAGAGAAAGCTATAAAAGTTTCTTAAAGTGTAAAGGAAATTTCTTAAAGACTGGAGAAAATGAATACCAAGTTTTATGTGCTTTCAAATATTAAAGTGGAACCCATAGAAATATTTAAAGAAACCACAGATAAAACTTTTATTAATACAAAGTGTTTTTTCATAAATATGACCAATCAAAAATAATCCAGCTTATGTTTGTTTTCTCTGTACGATGATGATATAGAAATTCTATAACAATTCCTAATAAATTATGAAAATTTTTTAAAAGTGATCAATGAAAGTAAAAAAGTTGACCAACCTGAGCAAAAAGAAGAAAAAAATACAGACAATTTATTGAAATTACTAGTTAAGCATCACCAACAAAGTGCTGATCCTAACAGAAAAAATTCCTTCAAAAATTTAACCGAAGTTAGTGAAGATATAATAATCAAAAGAAATATATCATTTAAAAAAAATTCAATTTAACAAAGGGAAACCTCACATTCTATGGATAGTAAACAAATATAAATTTAAAGTGATAGTGAAAGCAATGTAGAATAGTAATCTAAAACTAGCGAAACTAAGTAACAAGCTGATATTTAGGAAGGATAAGTCATAGATATAGGAAATGGAGCCACATTTTCAGGAACCTTGTGGAATGGAAAACCGATGGGGTAAGGAACAGAGTTTCTAAACGAAGAAGGAATCAGTTATAAAGGAGAATTCAAATTAGGAAAAAAACATGGAAAAGGATATGTTGTAAATAGTAATTTAGATATGTTATACTGCGAATATATAAATGACCAACCTGTGGGAATATGAAAACTAATATTTTAAATCATTAAAATGATTTAAATTACATTTTAAATGAATATAATAATTACAAATTGTTTTCTTTATTTAATAAAAATTTAATTTCTTGAAAAATGAGAAACTATATATATTAATATATATATATAAAGTTTATCACTACTATATTAAATTTATTTATTCATCAGGGTTACTTTATATTATATTTTATAGATTTTATTACTAATTTTTATATCTTACTATTTATAATTACTAATTAAAAATGCGCTAATGTTTGTTTTTGTTATTAAGTAGATAAATACCAATAACATGTTATAATTATAAATTATTATTTTATTAACTTAATTTTTTAATTTCAATACTATCTAATTAAAAAATAACAACTTTCAAAAACTTATAAATATTAAATATGAAAAAAAATATCCCATAATAACAACAGCCCCCAGCAATGAATAACTAAAAAAAATATACCTAAAAATAAGTCTAATAATAATAATTCAATCCTTCTGATTATGAAAAACTAGGTTTACCTAGAGAAGAAATTGTAGAAATTAAATAAGCATTCGATATATTTGATGAAAGTGGATCAGGTTCAGTAGATCCCCAAGAATTAAGAGAAGCGTTCGAATAGTTAGGAGTATATTTTATAAATTTATAATTTTAGTATTGATTTTTAGTAGAAATTCAATCATATTTTTTTTAATTAAATAGTTCAAAGGGAATAAAAAATTTATTTACAATATATTATCGGAATTAGAAGAAGATTATTAAGGGGGAATAGAATTTGAAGATTTTTTAAGAATTGCAACAGCGAAAGTTACAGATAAAGATTCAAAAGAATCTATTTAAAAGGTATTTAACATGTTTGATGCGAAAAGAGAGGGTAAAATTTCAGTAAATGAATTAAAATAAATAGCGGAAGATTTGGGAGAATAAATGACTGAAGAAGAATTATAAAAAATGTTCCATAAGGCAGATTTGGATGATGATGGATTTGTAACACCAGAAGATTTTTATAATATAATGACAGGAAAGGTATATTGGAATAATTGAAAATTGAAATTTTGTTTAATTTTAATGGTAATTATTCTATAAATAATTAAAAATATACTTTTTTATTTTAAATTATTTTATTTCTGTTGCAAAACTATAAATATGAGAATTTTCTTAAAGCATAAGTTTAAAGATAATATAATAATTTGAAATTTTTTAAAAAAAACTATTTATCTAAGTAAGATTATTATAAAATTAATCATAGTATTATAATAATTTTTTCATTAATTATTCTTAGAAAATTAATTTTAACTAATGATAAATATATTAATTTTATAAATAATATTTTAGGTAGAAAAAAATATTTATTCTAAGATATTTTTATAAATCAAAAAATTTTTAATTATAATTAAGCTTTAATAAAATTAACGTATCAAATTAGAATATTATTAAAATATAAAATTATTTATAGTTATCACTATATACAGAATAATATTTATCAATATAATGTTTTCAAAATTTCAATTCAAACATTTGTTTTAATCCCTTTTTGAATACATCGATGTTATAATCGATCAAGAAAGGTCTATCATAATTTTCTTCTTTTATTATGGAAATTAATACCAAATATTTTTCAACTTCTCTCAGTAATAATATAGTACCATCACTTAATTTAATCATAGCAGAACTTGGTTAATCTCCCTAACCAGGTTATTCCTATTGTCCATAAATAAAGGAAATATCTATGAATACATCAATCATTTCACTGCACATTGAAAAATTTTCTAAGGCTACATGGTTCTAATCTGTAGATATACACAATTTACTAATAACTTCGAAAACAAATGCTTTTTCCATTCTACACATCTTTGATTTTTATTGAAAATTATTATCTTTTAAATTTTAAATTATGTACTAATTTTTATTACATTAATAAGCTGATCTAAAAGAAGTTTAATTTATCTTTCGTGAGGAATTATTTTTTGAGTTACTCTACTGAAGGCATCAAGAAGGGTTTAGTCATAAATTCTTTTTTATATAATTACATTTTATTTTTATTAGTATAATTTTAAACCATACTAATATTTTATATATACGTTGTCATATGATAAGTAATATTTATATCTTCAACTTTAAATTTAGAACTGTCTATTTCTTCATCTACCCCTTATTTTATAGTGCTCAAAAGTTCTAGATAATAATTATGAACAATTATATAATATTTGTAATAATTTAATAATATAAATACCATTTCTTTTATCTTCTTACTAGAAATTATCTTAGTCAACTTTATGAACGAAAAAGTGAATTTAACATTTTTTATTGTGTTATTTAACAAAATCTAAAGCTTTAATAAACATTGAATATGATTCAGTATATGGTTCATTCTGAATAATAAAATTAAAGATTTAATTAAATATATTAAATAAAGAAAATGGTGGTTTACTTAAACATCCAATACGAATATCATAGCTGAACATTATTCAATTAATAATATTTCAGGAGGGTTAGGGTCATTAAATTTATATGTACCGGGGAAATCGTGTATGCTAAAATGAATATGATCTCCCAAATTTACTTTCATACTTTCAGTACTTGAGGCACTTTCCAACATCATTGTTTACTAGGGATTAACTTTGTTAAATATAACTCTGATGATTGATGTTTTTCCAGCTCTAAATTTTTTTAAATTTAATATATTTACCATTAATTTTAATATTCTTTTAAATTATATTTTTTATTAATATCAATTTTTTAATAGAGTGAAATAAATATTCCATATTATAATTGTTATTAATTTCATAATTTTCGTAGCTTTAAATTACTTTGGCAATCCGAATAATGCTATATCCATTTTTAGTTTAGAAGAGATTGGTTTAGTTCAATTATTTTTATATATATACTACTATTTTTGCAAATATACTTAATATTTTATTTATATTATCGTATTAATATTAAATATGCAAATTAAAATAAATATGTATTATTCTTTATGAAAATATAAAAGAAAAAATTCATTTGCAAATATTCTTAATATTTCTCATAAACTTGTTGATAAATTAAAAATTTATTTAAAATATTATATATAAATTAAATATTGAATTTTATATTATATTTTAAAATATACATTATAATATTAAAAAAATAATTTTAAAATTTTACTATAATAAAAAAAATAATTTAATCAATAAAGATAAAAATCTTTAGGTCTCATTTTGCTATAGAATTTTAGTATTTATTTAGAAGAAGCTAATTTAAACCTATTAAAATTTTAATAAATTAATTTAGGAACATTATATAAATATTATTTATATTTATTTACTTTTTCCATTATTTTTTCCATGGTAATTTGGTAAAATAGTCAAATTTAATTTTGGAATCATTTTTTTTTGCTTTTTTATTTAAATGGTATCACAACTTATATCATGATTTGTAATATTATTTTCACTGCATTCAGTATTCATCAGATTATGAACAATTTTATTTTCTTTTATAGATTTTTAATTAATATCCATGGACAAACTTCTTTCTTTAAAAAGAGGAAAAAAATTAACAATAATAATATGATTTATTAATTTATTCAGTTACTTTTATCTTTCTCTATTTCTTCTTATAGTTTCTGATAAAATTCATTTTACTTTTTTTCACTATTATTATAAATAATGCCGATTTAGTTTGCTGAGCTTTCTTAATTTTTAAAGGTTTCTTATTATTCATATTACATTTAAAAATTAGAGTTCTATTATTATTGAGTTAAATCTTTAGCAAAATCCTCTTCAGCAGTCATCATGTCTAAATTATTAACAAGACTTTTGTGTTGAGGATTTTTTTATGAAGATCCTTATTCAAAAACTGACTTAACTAAGCTAATATTGAATGTTTAATTAACTTTTTAATCACTAATGTCAGGTTGTATATTTAATTATTATTATTAGCATATTTATTATTTTTAGGAACTTTGGCAGTTCTTACTTTATTCTTCTTCAGCTTAAAACAAACTTAAATTGTTACAAGAAGCATTTTTAGTAGTATTACTAAAATTGTAGCTTTTATTTTGAAAATTATTATTAGAATGCAAATGTAGCGTTTAATTATATCTTTAATTTGCATTTTTAACTTAGTTTCCTTATGTAGAATTAAAATAGGAATTAGTATAATTTTAGTTTTAATTTCCTGCCATTTATGTTTATTAAGTTGAGTTGGGTTAAAATTTATTCTATAATTATTCTTTAACATTTTAAGAAATTGAAAGTAAAGAATTTTAAATTCCGATGGCAGGATTTGAAATATTAGTATTATTGCAATTTTAATTTTCTTAACCCATCAAAAAATCCATGCTTTTGTTAATTATTTTATTCATTTTTTATGTTTCATTTTGATTCATTTAAGCTTATTATTATTAGATTTGGTTTTCAACATCATTTATGTGTAAAACTGAGCTTTGGTTTTGTATTTATTACTAAAGTTAAGTATCTTTTTCATTTTATTTAATTTTTTTGTTTTCTACCAGCAAAGATTTTAATATCTATATAATGCAATAATTAATTAAAATTTTATTATTTTTTATTTTTTACTCTATTTTCTTCCATAACAAGTTTAATTTTTCTTTCTAAATGTTCAATATAATTTTTTGATCTTTTTAGCTCATCTTATAAGGATTAATTATTAGCAGAATTTGTCTAATCTATTTTTTTCTTATTTTTCCCTTAAAATATAATATAAACATTANANAANAANAAATAAACATGATAAAATTATATTATCTTAATTACTCCATGTTTTTATACATATTAATAGTTTATATTTTTATAAGGAGACTTAGATTAGCTATATGTTTTGTATTACTATTAATTTTCTTTATTATTTTTTTNNTAATTCATTTTTATTCATATTTTCACAGAGAATATTTAAATTCTAATTAATATTTTACATATTTTATTTTTTAATTGTTCCTAGTAAGTTTTATCATCTTTAACCGCTATTTATAATAAAGAATTATTTTTATGCAAATAAAAAAAATATAAAAAAAAAATATTACCATTTTCTTTCTAATCTTCGCCAATATTTANTTATACTGGTAGTAATATTATTATTTTATTGCTATTTTTCTTCTAAATAAATCAAAAATTAAAAAAAATCAATAATTATTAAAATATATTATTGTCCATAAAATAAATGAACGATACATTATATTTTAAAACTCAAAACTTGCATTAGAACTTCTTTAAATATTTTTTGTATATTTCCATCTTCTAATAAAAATTCCATTATATTTTCTTATACANTTTACATTGGCTTCAGTTTCATTTCTCCCATAACCTTAGAAATTAAAAATATTGTTATTTCTTCACATTATTTATATATAAACATAAAATATTTAATATTACCATTCGCTTTTTTAGTCTGGCTTACATAGGTTGCTTCATAGCTAAATTAAAAAAATAGTTTATATAAAAGAAATCATATTTTAATAAGGATATAAAAAAAATATATAATAATGGAATATTGTTTTTATTTAGTTTATATTTACCATTTGTAGCTAATCATTTTACAACTTTTCTGAACTATTAATAAAATTATAAAAATAATTAATAATTCAATTTAATGTTGCTTTTAGATAATTTTTATGTTTAAATGACTTATAAAAATGAATGAATTTATCATAATATTTACTGTTAAGATTGGATTTAGCTTAAAATTATTGAAATACTTATAATAACTATGACTCATTTAAAGTAGTCAAATACCCTTTGAGCTTTAATCCTTCTGCTTTAATTTGTGCTGGCATAATATTCATAATTAAGTTTATTATTATTTTTAATGTAGGTAATTTATTATGATAGATAATGCTTTAAATTTTAGTTTTTATTTTGTTACTTTATTTTTATAATATTATAATTTATTAAAATTTAGCGTTTTTTCGCAAAATAAAATTTATAATTAACAGATTTACTTCAGTTGTTGTTACTAATAATTTAATTTTATTATTTATTTTTAAGTATAACATTCTATTAATTAATGAGTTATTATTAATAAAACTAATGATAAACTATTTATATTTATTATTATGCAAAATATTAACCTTATCTAACTAAATAATTAAAAGCTTATAAAATATTCTGTATATAATGAATTGATATAATTAATTAATTAGTGATAAATATATAAATAAAGTAAATACTAATTAGTAAGAGTTATTATATATATATTTATAAAAGTATAGATAAACATCAAGATTATTATTATTAATCTAAAATACACTCATTAGCATATTTATTTGTATCTTCTCCCAATTTTTCCATATTATCTGCGAATCCAGGTTAATTCATATTTGGATCTTACTATAATCTTTCTAATTATTATTCAACCATCAATTTTAATGCTTCTAAAGCATTTAATTACCTCTTACATTTACTTGATTATAAATAATTAGTTTAGTTTGATCCTATGCATTGGTATCCAAAAGAGATTGGATACCCTACTCCTCTCCCATAACTTTCAGGTTTTTTGCATGAAATCCCAATATCTGTCCATCCAGAAGGACAATCTGGTGAGCAAATGCAACACCCTACATTATGATATCCAGGATTACATTTTGGGTAATACATTAATCCCCACTTTTCGCATCCCTATGCATTTTCTCTATTACATTTTCCCTAATGCCATAAGGTATATCCACTACCTCTTCCATAGGCTTTCGGTTTCAGACAATATAAACCATTATCGGTAAATTCAGAAGGACATTCTAAAAATTAGATCATTTATAATTAAATATAGAAAAAAATATTTTATTGAATATAATATTATCATACCGTTAGCACACACACAACATAACCAATTTGTAAAACCTTCTTTACATTTAGGATAGACTATAAGTCCATGCCTTTCACAACCCTATAAATGTTGAGCTGCGCAATTTGATATGGTGGGACCAAAACAAAACAATGTCCCACATGAATTTAATTTTTTAAATAATCTTTTTGTTACATTATATATATCATCTTCTTTTCCTTAATGTTTCAATAAAATGATTATATATATATATTAAGAAATTTCTTAAAAATTAAATAATTTAAAATACCATTGAATAATGATCCTACAATCTAATTCACTATTTCAATTGTGTTTTAAGCTTCTTATCCTTTACTTGTTACTATACACTATGAAGCTCTATAAAATAGATAATAAATTATATTTAATTATAAAGTACAAATTATAAATTAATGGCTACTTGACTTCCTATTGTTCAGTTGCGACCATTGAAAAATTAGTTTCTCCATTTGCCCATTTTATTAAAAAGCAAATTAATGAAATTAAAGCTGCACAAAATCTTATTCTCATTTTCTTTATGATACTGCTTTTTTTGTTTTTTATTCAAGTTCCTTTTTAATAATACTAAAAAAACAATTAATTTATTAGATCACACCTTTTAATTAATGAACTTTTGTGATATTTTATTTATTACTATTTCTTTAAAATTTATATTTTTATAATTTAGAATGTTTAAATTTCTTTTATCTTTTAGAATTATTGAAAAATTATTTTTAGAATTTTATTAAAACTTCCTAAAATTCTGTAACCCATGCACAAAATTTCTTCATGTTATTGTGCACCTAACTATGCAGGTCACATCAATTAAAAATTAAATCTCTTATACATATTTATTCGTAAAAATTAAACTTAAATTAAAGGAATTTTAATTGCACATTCTATTTATTAATTATATATAACTAAAATCCACATAATTTTGCCTCCATATTTAATATGAAAAATTATAAATTTAATTTTTATTTAAATACCACATTTTATACATTTTAAATTTTTTATTTCTATTATTTATTTTATATTTTTAACATAATTTAAAGAAACAATTCTTAAATAAAATTGGTATTTTAATATTTCGAACTTTTTGTGCAATTAATAACTATATATTTGGTTTTCATACTTAAAATGTTTAATATTGGAAAGAGAGTAAATTTTTTGTATTTTAGATAAAAAAAAATTTCATTTTGATTTTTGTATTACTTATATATTCTTTATATTTATATAATATGTAACTATATTTTAAAAAAATAATTATCTATACTAAATATATCAATTTAGTGCTAATAACTAATCAGGGAAGCATTAGGTAACATATGTATTTATTAAACCCCCGAGTTCATTTAAATTATCAGCAAATCCTGCTTAGTTTTCATTAGAATTTTCAAAATTATTAAATTATCCAGATATCAAACTTCTCAGGTTATTTATCTAAGTTAATTATTCCTTACAATCTACTTTTATTTTAAATTCCTAAGCCTATAAGCATTTGTCCCCTACAGAAACTGGATATACCACTCCTCTTCCGTAATATTTCGGCTTTTTACAAGAAATTCCAATATCAGTCCATCCTTCAGGACAATTTGGAGAGCAAATGCAGCACCCAACATTATGGTACCCTGGTTTACATTTAGGATATATTACAAGTCCCCAAGTCTCACATCCTTAAGGATTCTATATTCCACATTTTTATCCTGACCACAAAGGGTACCCAACTCCTCTTCCGTAAGCCTATGGTTTTAAACAGTATAATCCATTGTCTTAAAAACCTTCAAGACATTCTGATTTTATTATAAATTAGATTATTAGAAATTAATATACTAATTGTTTAGAATTGCAAATTACCTTAAGCACAAACACAACATTTCCAGTTTGTATATCCTTATTTACATTTAGGATAGATTACCATGCCATATTTTTCACAACCTATAAAATGCTCTTGGTTGCATTTTTCTAAGGAAGGTTCGTAGCAAAGTAAAGTATTACAACTTTTAAGAATAGAAAAGACTTGGTTTGTAAGGTGATACATTTCACTTATTCCCACTAAATGAAACAAAAAAAAATAAAATGACTAATTTTATTGTAATACTGATATATAAACTGAATATGTCGAATTACTATTTAGGTTTTTATATTCACCGTCTAATTATAATTTAAGTAAACGATATAAATCTCTAGATTGTTGAGAAGCTTCGACAATGCATTTTCCAGCTCTAAAAATAAAATATAAAATATAAGTTTTTATATAATAATATAGTTTTTGAAAGACATTACTTAATTTAATCATTTTCAGAAGCTATTTAAGAAAATTATTATATGTAGCAGGAAAGTTTATTTATTAAAATATTTATAAATAATATCAGGAATAACATATTTTTCATACCCTTTTTTTTTTTCTCTCAATTTATTTTATACAAAATTTTTTATTTTTTTTATTTTTGAATAATTAATTTGATTAATCTATGTGGTTATAATTTTTATCGATATTATTGAATATGCTTTAAGTAATGAACTTTATTTTTTATTAAAAATAATGTCTAAGTTAATACCTATCCCTTTTAATTCGGAATTATGCTGGTAAACTACTAATTATGTAAAAATAATAAAAATTATATTAATTAATACATAATATATAAATCATTTAACTTAACTTTGCAAATCACAAAAATAATTTATTATTTTTAATATTATTTATTGGTAATCCATATAATAGATTTGTATTTAAATTTATTATATATTTATATATTATTAAAATGCACAATTATAAATATTATAAAATAAACATTAATTGTGCATTAATGTATCTTTATAATATTATTTACTTTTTATGACCATACCAAAAATACATTTCTTACATAACTAAAAAATTGTGTTCTTCTTTTTTGATAAAATTATACAGAGATTTAAAATTATTTTTATTTTTTTTTATTTTCTCATAATACCATTATATTAAATATTTTTTATTTGCGAATATACTTATAAAATATTTACGCTATATATTTAAAATCACCACTAAATAGTAATATTGATTATTATATATTAATTGAAATTAAACAAAGAAGAACAAATTTTGAAATTTGCATTAAAAAATAAAATTTTTGCGCTTATTAATAAATAATATCATACCAACTTTTGTAATAAATATAAAAATAATATTGAAATCTCCTTTTTATATTCACTCTTTTATATACCACAATATAAAATCATTATAACAACAATATTGAATGATAACAATTATAATACTATGTAATTCTCTTAAATAAAGGGAAATAATTAATAAAAAAAAAAACAATAATAAATTTAATAAAACAAATCAAAAATACAAAAAACTTATCTCGAACAAAATGTAAATTTATAAAACTTAACAGCATCTATAATAAACATTCATATTTATATTCTTTCATTCAAAGACCCCATAATACGGATGATTAATTAGAAGTAGTAAGGACTATTAAATTAATGTTATGTAATAATATTATTAAATAACTTAATATATTTATGAAATAGATTATTGATTAAATTTAACAAAATAATTATACATATAAAATTCAACTATAAAAATTCTATATTTATTTTAATTTATATATTTTTTTAATTAAAAAAATAATTTTATTATAAAATATTAATAAATTTATTTATTTAATAAATAGAATTTTGTTTTTTTATGGTTTATCATTACCAATTAAATTATATACTGTTCAATAACCTATACTTAAAATCCGATTTATTAACAAAATTTAGGTAAAAAATTAATAATAATAATTAAAATTTAAAATATTATTTTATAATATTATTTAAAAGGTGATATAAGCATAAATATCTTAGTAAAGAGCAATTATAAAGAGGGATTTGTATCTTTTAATGATGGATACATTTAAAAATTATAAATAAATTAAACTGATTAATAAACCTTTAGTAATAATCCTCGAACTAAAATATGCAAATCCCTTGTCCAACTACTTTTTAGCTTAGATGAATAATATATATTTTGCAGTTGTTAGAATGATGGAATAATAATATATAGTACTATTTCGTCAACAATTATTAATGAGCTTGCTCAGTTTAGTTACCAAACAAGAATAATTGGAAATACTCTATATTCTAGTCATGATTTTGGGTTAAATTCTTATGATATATCTGATATAAATAATGTTAAATTGGTTTATTAAATGAATAAAGATAATATAGGGGCTGCTACCACTTTTGAAATATCTCCTGACTAAAAATTTTTCTTTCAAGCTAGCTAGAATTAGTTTTAAGGTTGATATTTTATTAAAAATTTTATTTTTAAAATATATTTTTTTTAATTTAGTTGTTGATATAACTGATATAGCCAATCCTGTTATAGTAACAAATGATCCTATGGATTTAGGTTATGGAGTTAGATAACCTGTTTTGCATCCTTTCAAATAAATAGTATTTATTCCAACTGAATGGGATAGAATAGTAGCTGTTGATTACAGTAGCTATTACACTTAAGATTATAAGTCTTCGAAATTAGCTTTTTATGTTAGTGGAGTATTTATTGATGAAACATTTTCTAGAAAAACTGATTTATTTATTTCTAAAGATGGTAATTTTTTATTCAATACTCAGAGTGGATAGGGAATTATTATAATAGATTGTTCAAATATAGCTGATATGCATATTTTTTAATAAATTAATTTATTTGGAACACTTAAAAGAATGTATGTTTCATCGAAAGCTTAGGATTATATTTATGTATATAAAAAAATTCATTTTTATCATACATTACTATATTTTATTATTATTTTAATATATATTTACATTTATAATTTAATTGGAAGGCCACTATGGATAAAAAATTTCTAATTTTTGAAAAAATATATCCCAAATAAGTTGAACTTAATCTATTTACAAGGGCTTAAAGTGTTAAATGGTCTGAAAATGTAAGTGATCCTTGGCCTTGGGGAATTTTATATACTCATAATTTTACAAGACTTTATGTTTGTTACGGATTTGATGGAGTTATTTTGTTTGATCCTTCTAATATGCCTTATATTAAATAAAGAAAAATTTATAAAGACCCAGAAATCAGTAATTTACTTGGTGCCTATGTTATTGCTCATGATATAAATAATGAAAATATTTTATTTATTGGTAGAAAAAAAATTTTTAAATTTTTAAATATTAATAATATTTTAATTTTAAATTTATAAATTAAGGAAATTATTACAGCTATGTACTTCACATCTTAAATGTTACTGATATAGATTAACCATAATTACTCTCATATCTCTAATTAGAAAATAGTGTTCTAACAAATTTGTATACAGTTCCTTAAAGGTCAGATAAAATCATTTTTTCAACTTTAACAAATGTTCATGTGATTGATATTAGTGACTACAAAAATCCAAAAATCTAAGCGACATTAACAGGTATAAATCTAGATTATTATAATTTTAGGGTTTACTTTATATTAACAATAGATCCTAATAACTTAGTTGGAAATTTTATTGCTCTCCCAAGTATGTAAGCCTTTGAAGGAAACCTAGTTTTCGGCGCTGATATTGAGTTAGGAATTGTATTTACCGCAAAAATAACTTAAGGTAATTATTGAATAAAACCAAAATTATTTATTATAAATTTTAATTATTTATTTATTTGGAATTAAATTAAAGATTTTAACTCTATCGATATAATATAAATAAAAAACATTAATGCCCCATCTAAAGTCCTAAAATCCAAAAAACACAAGACTATATTGTATGTAATCGGAAATTCTTCTGGATTATATATCTATGACCTTACTGATAATTTTGATAATTATAAAGAAATATCAAAACTTGATTTAGTTGGGAATTTTTATTCCGCCACTTTAACTCCTGATGAAAATATTATATTTTTAGGTTTTTAAATATATTTTAATTATGTTATATTCGTAAAATAAAAAATATATTTTGATAAGGATCTTCAATAAAATACTCTCTGGCTACAATAGATATTCATGATTTATAAAATCCTATTTTGCTTAATATATTTGTTGCTCCCGTTGAAACTGGATTGATAACTAATTACTAAAAAATAGCTTCATAGGGAACTTATTTGATCGTGACAGGCTTCAATGGTATAAGAATAATGCCAGTTAAGTTAAAAATAAAGATGAATATAGAATATTTTACTAAAGATCCAAATACTAACTTTTAACGGGTTAATGATATAGATGGACAAGCAATGTAGTTTTTTGTAGGAGATGATATTCTTATAAGAGTCTAAAATCTTGTTAACCCTCGCTTAAAAAAAATTCTTTAATTTTATTATTATTAAATCGACTAACCAGAATATTATTTAACTTAAAAAGAAAATATAAAATTTGATTTGGTCCAGAATACAATTGAAATTTAAGCTTCCAAACAATTATAAGGAATAAACACTCTTCTCGTATAAGTTAATGAAAAAATTACAGTTTAAGATATATCGAAGGGATTATTTTCAGAAAATTCAAACCTGTAATCAAATATCTAATTATCATAAGAGATTTACGATGTAGCTAAATTATAGTAATATTAATTGTATTGGAAATTTCTTTAAATTTAGATTTTAATAATTTATTTATCCTTATTTATAGTGGATATTTGTCAGAATATGGATATACCACATCAAAATTTGATCCTTATTAGCTTATGGTTTTACCTTAAGGAAATATATAATAATATTCTTAAAAATTGCAGGATATTTTTAAGTTCAAATATTCCCTTATTCCAATTTACATTAATATAAAACCAAGTTTAAAATTTAATAATATGTAGAATGAAGTAAATATTCTTTAAAAATAATATATTATTGATACCTAGGCTAATAATTTAAATATCTAATTAAAAATTGATAAAATATATGGGGCATTTTTCAGACAATAGTTTCAAGATCTTATAGTTTCATATACTTAGGATAATGGATTAAATTACATTATAGGGACAAAAGGATATAATTAATCAAAATTTATCGTAAATANTTAAATATATTNAAAACTAGCATAATGTTAATTAAATTTTTAATTTTTAGAAAAATAAAAATAGAGTTTTATGATAAAGAAAAAGCAGAAATTTTAGTTTAAATTAGTGATTCATTAAATCATGACATAATTAAAAAGTATTTTTTCTAAGAATTACCTTTTTTGCAAATCAATTAGCATCCTCATATTGATAATCTATTGTAGAATTAGTTTTAACGAAAATATAATAAAGCGTTTGTTTATGTAGAAGAAGAGTTCGAATTTCAATTTTTGCAATCTTCATTTAAAGACGATGATATTCTTTCTTATCGGGCTTATATAATTAGCTAAAAATAATAAAAAATTTAAATAATAAATATACTCAACATTTAGGAATGCTGGTATAGTTTTGATGAAATTTTAAGGACTCTTAAAGGATAATGCAAAAAATCAATGTTTAGAAAATCTCATAAAATAATTATTGAAGTAATATAATATATTAAACTTTTAATTAGTTTATGACTTTTGATTTTATTTCAGGCTTTTGATGACTTTTCCAGTGCTTATGATGTTATTGAGATTAAATATTATTTACTACCGTCATTGATAATATTTTAATATTTAATTTATATATTTTCGGGAATATTAACTTTAGTAGGATTTCTTAAGTATAAAATTATATAAAATATATATATGAATAAATTTATTGTAAATTATTGTTTAAATTAGATTTAAAGGACATATATATGGGATCTTCTGTAAACAAAAATATTAATGTGGAGATTATTATTTAATGGAAAATTAAAAATTTCTTATTTAAATCGTGCTTAATAAGAACAATATGCTAAGAGGACAAAATTATTTTAAATAATTTTTATAATATTTAAGAAAAAATAAAATAGAACCAAATAATATAATTTTTAAAAGTAACAAATGGAACTCTTTAGAATTTGATAGAGAGAAAATATATTCTGTGCTATAGAATGTAAATTCGGATTTTGACTTAAAAGGATTTGAAACCGAAAAATCATTTGATTATATTATTTTTAAGGGATTATTTTGTCAACATTTAATTAAATAAAAAAATTTCAAATTAGAAAGATAAATGATAAAATCTTTATAAAAATATGCAATCTAAATAGAAAAATACCATTAAAATAGATGGTTTGAGCACTATGTTGAAATTCATCCTGATATTGTATAAAATGAATATATATGTACTCCATAAATAGAGTTTAAAGTAGATGTAATAATTTCTATTTTAAATTAACTTTTAAATGCTAAATAAAAAGATTAATAAAATTAAAAAATGTAAAAAATTGACAGTACTTAGTTAGAAACCTCATAAATCATAAAAGAACATTAGGAAGAATTAAAAAATATTAATTTATAACTAATTTTTAATATAATCTATGTATATGCACTGGGAATAACTGAAATTTCTCGATTTAGTTTAGATTTTACAAGGGGGTAGTGCATAATATAAAGTGTTGACAAAATTAAAATAGCAAAAGTAATAATAAATTTTAGAATATATTATTTTTATTATGTCCCTTTTTATTTTAATTAAAGGCTCTAGTATAAAGATAATCTATTTTTAATAGATGCTTAACATTTATAAATTAAGATTATAAAAATATTCCATTTAGTTTAAATACTCCTCTTCCTTCTTGGTGTCATTAAAAATTTTTGCATAACGTTTTAGAAATCTATGGAGTATATCCATAAAATTTGTCTAAATAATCAAATTAAAAGAATCTAATTATAAGAATTGAAGATGAAAATAATTTAACATTAAGAGAATTTAGTTTTAATAAAGTAAATAGTATTGAATAGTGCACTTCATAATTATAAATAATGAGAATTAAAGAAAAAAATTACTCTTATTATAAAAATTTAGGTTAATCTATACATGTAATTAATAAATTTAAAATATTAAAATAATTTTCTTAAGTATTTATTTTTAATTTAGAAGTAGTAATCAACAATTCTTGATTAATAAAAAAAAGAATAAAGATAATAATATAAAATGTATGATGAAGATGATGAAGTTATATTAAGTCCATTATATACATTGAAAAATTCTCCCAGCACTTTAATAAAGAAGAAAAGTAGTGATGATAATAGTCAAAAATTAAACACTCGAGATTAAGAAGATACTATTATTAATACAATGTATTTTTAATCACCTCTTAGTGTTCGAACTTCTAGATAAAAAACTGAAGAATAGTAATTAATAAAAATGTAAAGTTAAATTTTAGACATATGAACTAATATATATTAAAAAAATATAAAACTGGAAAAATATATTTAATAGCAAGTAAATTATATTATATTAAAAATATAAGAAAATAATGCAGAATATATAAGAATAAGTAGTTTTTGTGTTGCAAATAATAATATTAAGAATCTATAGATATTAAACAATTTGAAATTAAACAGATTTTTAAATTTACTCCAATTTTTCTACACTTTTATTAAAAATATATAACTAATATTTTAAAATGAATATATAAATAAATATTTTTAATTCAGATTAAATATTTTTCTCATTATTATTATTAATCCATACATTAGTCAGCATATTGGTTAATTTTTTCTCCGAATTCTTTAAGATTATCAGGATATTAAGGATTGGAATTATTTTAATTTTGTTCAGCTTGTTCGTGTTAAATAGCGATTTATTGTTTCATTAATTCTAAGGATTTCTTTTATTCAGAACAGTTTTATTTTCTCATTTTTTCAGCTTCTTCCATAGCATGTTCTTTAACACATTAGTATCCAAAAGAAACAGGATATCCAACTCCTCTTCCATAGGTGTTAGGTTTTTTACATGAGATTCCAATATCAGTCCATCCAGAGGGGCAGTTAGGAGAACAGATGCAGCATCCTACGTTGTGGAAACCAGTTCTACATTTAGGGTACCAGATTAATCCCCATTTTTCACATCCTTAAGGATTAGATCTTTCACATTTGCTTCTTTTCCATAAAACATATCCAGCTCCTCTTCCATAGGCTCTAGGTTTCAAACAATATAATCCATTGTCAGTGAATCCTTCGGGGCAAACTAAAATTTAGTAAAAATTTATTATTAAAGTAAGTATATATGTATTTATTTGTAAATTTATATTGGTATTAAATTAATAAAGATACAACCTAATATTCTAATTTATTACTTAATTATGATTTAATTTAGTAATGCTTTTAGAATAAAAAAGCTATATTTTATTTAAATAATATTAAAAATTAACACTTTAATTACCATTAGCGCAAACACAGCATTCCCAATTAGTGTATCCAGGAGCACATTTAGGATAGACAATTAATCCAGTTTTTTCACATCCTTAAGGGTGACTAGCGTTACATTTTTTGAAGGTAGGTCCAAAACAGAATAAAGTTTTGCAGTTTTTCAACATGGAAAACAATCTTTTAGTTAAGTGATAGACATCTAAGACAGCTCCTTTAAATTTAATGAAAAGTTTATATATTATTATTTATTTATTTAAATTTATTTATATGATGTATTTATCAAAACAAAATTATAGGTTTTTATGTTTAGAAAAACCCAAAAACAAAACAAATTTAAATAAAAATAAAAATAATATGAAATGGAATGGAATATAAAATTATACCAGCATAGTTTTCTTCGACAATATCAGAGACTAATTTGATAGTATCTTTGACTTCATATCCGGTTTCAACAATACATTTAACAGCCCTATAAAAAAAAAATATAAATTATTATATTTTTATTTAAAATAAATTTTTCTACATTAATTCATTTTAAAACTTTAAAAATAAATGTATTCATAAGAAATACTATAGATTAATACTTGATTTGTTCATTTCTGGTAGCTATAGCTTCGAATTCAGAAGCAAAAACTTTAGAAGAAAAGATACATAAAAGCAAAACAGCAATGACGGAGAACTTCATATTTTTTTTTTTTTTTTTTATTAATATGTTTTACTAAATTTATTATTATTTTATTTATTATATTATTGAATGATGATTAATCTTCCTTTTAATAAGCGAGTATGGTGATTTTACATATATAATAATTGTTTCTAGAGTATATTAAATTGTAAAAGCTTTGCTCTAATCTTCAAATATAATTTATTTATTTTAATATTTAGAATATTTTTCAATTATTATTAAGAAAAAATTATAAATTTTAATATTTAAATTCTAATATATGAACTATATAAACAAGAAAGAATTTGGTATAATATATATCTAGTTAAACATTTATTCAGATTTTATTAAATTTATATCTTTTATAAATCTAAAACTAATAAATTAATACGATTTATTGATAAATAAATTAATTTTATCCAATATAATATTGTACTGAATTAATATTAATAACAATAGATTATAAGATGGACTATTTAACCCATAATTTGATAATTATTTTATATCACTATATATATGATAATAATTAATTGATAAATTTTAAAAAAATTAGGTTGTTAGAATTATAAAAATATTCTTTATTATAATATATATTTGGAAAAATTAAATTTTTATTTTTATTTTAATAAGCAAATTAAATAGAGAATTTAATCGAGAAAAAAAGAGATTATAAAATAATATAGTTTTCAAAAGATATTAGGATATTAGTCTATAGTATTTATTTTTAGAAGCATCTATAAAGTTGAATAATTATAGTTGATTATATTAATAATTATAATATAATAAAATTTAATTAAAAAAAAAAACTTATTTTTACTTACAAAGTGACATAAAAAAATTATAATAAAAAAAAAATAATATTCTAAAAATTTATAGTATAAATAATATTTTATATATTATTTTTCTTTTAATAAAAATATATTTTTAAAATTAATTTTATTTATTTATATATATATTAAATAAAACTAATAATAAGTTGAATATTAATATAAATTATAATAAAATATTTATAATCTTATAATTATATTAAAATTTTAATTATGAAATTATATTTTTTAAAAATAAATACTCCTATTAATGTATATAATACGGAGACAGTAACAAGAGATAAAAGAAAAAGTAATTTAAAAATGTTATAGAATAAATATATTATTTTATAATTTCTGGTATTGATAATTATATTTTCTAATAATATGCATAAAAAAACTGAATATAGGGATTTATAATTAATAAATATCTAAAAAAAATGAATATTCATTTATATTTTTCATAGCAGATATATTATTGAAAGAAATTATTATTTATTTTTCATTATAATAAATTAATTAAGTCATAAATTTATTAATAAATGTCTTTAAATAATATGACAATACTTATGATTAATATTTATAAATAGAGCCTTACAAAAGAAAAAAAAAAAATAAAATTACACTATCATATATAACTAAAAAATCAACATTTTTTTTATAATATTTAAGTAGAATTATACATGAAATTAAATAAAATGTTTGCTTAAATATTAACAGGGTATCTTACGAAAGAATTGGAGTTTAAATAAAGTAAATCAAAAAAACACTATATAGCATCAACCAAATTAAAATTTCGAGATGAACTTAAATTAAATGGAATATTTTTTTTCCTTTTCTACACTTTTCTTGGGGTTTATATATCATTTTTTGCAATCTTAAAAAAATATGAAAACATCAAAGGAAACAAAGAGAGTAAATTTTAATAAAAACAAATGTTATATTTATATTGCAAAAGAAGACACAAGCTGTGTTTAATAAATGGCAGTATTATTAATATATATTATTTATTTTTAGAATTTACGGAGAGATAATTGATTTGCAGTGTTATATTAATATTTTTTAGTATTTGTGGGCTATTTTTATGGATTAGATATTTTAAAAAAATATTACTTCACTCTGATAATATTTTACTAATTAAAATACCATTATTTATATTGTTAACTTACGAATCATTAGAGAATTTATAAAAAAGCACATAGATTTTTACTGGATTTTTGCTTGGAATATATTATTTTACATTTTAGCAGCTAATAATAACATATAGATATAAAGTAATAGTATGGGTACTCTTATTTGTGTATTTAAATTTTGTGAAATCCAAAATTTATGATATAAGCTTTTTACAACAAATATCATTTGGTATTTTTTTAATTGTTTTACTTCTAAAAAGTTATATATTGGAGTATATGAAAAAAACTAGAATAATTCATATGTATTAACTAAAGGCCTCGAAGCCACATAATAGTTTTTACAAAAATTGCTTGTCCTTAATTCCAGAGGGAGTTGCATTGATCTCTCAAGAAAATGAGTTATTATTTGCTAATAAATAATTAAAAACACTGATCAAATGCAATCAAAATTTTTTAATCTCTAGAATTTTTAGCCTTAGTATTAATTAGAAAATCAAACCAAAATTCGAAGAACTTGATTATTTAGAGTTTTAAAAAACATAATAATTGAATCGAAGTGAATCAAATCCCAATTCTTTAAATAATACAACACAGGTAAAATTTAGCACATATATATATATAATTGTAATTTATTCTCCATTTATAAATTAACAATTATAGATGTATAAAATAAAAGAAGACATGAACGAAGATGTATTAAAACGATCATAGTTTAATACTGAGACTCAATTTGATAATCATATGAATAAAATAGAAAGGACTTAGAAAAAGCATGATAGTGTATTACTTATAAAAAAATACAATGGAAGGAAATCCCTCTCTTGTGATTAAGTGAAGCTATCTGCTTTTATAGAATCTAAGGATGAAGAGAAAGGCAAAGATGCAAAATCGAAAATTACTTCAAAACCAATGCTAACATTGCAAGCAAATTAAATTAAAGACAAAGTAGAGCCAATCAGCTCAACGCAAGATTTTGAATAAATAATATAAAGCATAGAAGAGAATATTTAGTTTGGTACATTCGACACCGGAATAAATTTAGGGAAATGCACAAATGTAAAGGAAATTTATCATAAAATTTTTACCACTAATGAAACTTCTTGTATTTATACAACTTAATAAAAAATAAATAATAATACTACAATGAATTATTAAAATAAAAGTAATATGACAGAATTTCCTCTATAATGTGGAAATAATGGATCTTACTCAATTAATCATTAAAATAGCGAAGAAAAATAGCATAAACCCAATATCAATGTAAAAGTAAATAGCAATTTTTAGCCACAAAATGAAACAGAATTGAACATTTCAATATGTAAAATTATTTTTTTTTACTTTAATATAACATTAAATAAATAATTATTTAAACTTTAAATTAAAAGAAAAACGCAGAAGAGAATCTACACTTGTAAAATCATAAATTTAATCTGCTTTAAAAACTTAGAATTTGCTTAGAGACAGTTTAAAAGAAAAAAAAGAAAAGCAATTTAATTAAAAGTATAATAATAAAAATCCAGTAATGATTAGGTTTTAAGTGATTCTTGAGGGTAGGGTTCTGGAAATTAAAATAATAAAATTTATAATTGAATCTCTAATTGATTAAAAGATATAAAAAGGGACAATGATATTAGTATAAGTAAGACATATATATATAAAATATAATACTATAACTAATTAGTAATTTTTTATTAAATTTAGGACATATCTATTGAAAATAAGATTAGTAAATTAGAAGAGCTGGACCAATATAAAACCAAAATGCTTTCAAGTGTTTCTCATGAACTTAGAACTCCCTTGAATTGCTCTATTACTATGCTTGAAAGATTGCAGGAATTAATATCTCCAGAACTTAATTAAGAATGTCTTGAACCAGCCCTTTCAAGTTAGAAGTTGCTTTTATCACTAATAAATGATATTCTAGATTTTAGTTAAATCAATGCAGGAAAATTTAGCTTTTCCTTTGTAAGATTTACTTTAAATTCCATATTATCAAGTGCAATATAGCTGTTTTAAATGCAAGCATGCATAAAGAAAATAAAATTAAGTTTTGAATTTGATGATGCTATTCCTAAAAAAATTACCAATGACCCAAATAGGCTACGGTAAATACTGATAAATTTAATAGGAAATTCTTTAAAGTTCACTAAAAAGGGGGGAATTAAAATAGTTACAAAATTAATAAAAGCTGATCCCCCGCTAATACAGATAGATGTTTAGGACACAGGAATAGGAATTCCGAAAGCCTAGTAAAATAAAATATTTTAAATGTTTGGGAAAGTAGAAACGAAAGAATCAAAAACTCTTAATAGCCAGGGTTGCGGATTAGGTAACTACTATGTTATTTAATATATCAAAATATATACTACCTTGCCTATGTAGCAATTATAAACTCAACTCAATTTAATTTCATATGAATAGGTTTAGCGATTTCGAATAGTTTAGCCCACGGTATTGGGCCTGATAATGATACGAGTGGACTGAGAGTTAATAGTATTGAAAACGAAGGAAGCATATTTAGCTTTTATATTGTAGATAAGGCCTATGGTTAAAATTAATAAAACAGCTTTTTAGAAGAATCTGATATCGAAATGAATATAGATGATAGTATGGATAACTCTCTTGATATAACTCGAAGGAGTAATAGCATGGTATTGGAGGGAAGAAAGAAATCCTAGTCAATTTATAATGTAGCCTCTAGTAATAGCATAGATGAAAGATTTCTTTAGTAGAGCATTAAGGCCCCTGCCATATTAAAAACAAAGTTGCACACTTACTAACTTAACAAAAACAAGGGCATAAGGAATAGTATCTATGGAATTAATAAATTAAAGACTTCTGATGATAATTTTTCTGGACAACTTTAAGTTTCGTAAAAGTAAAAGTAAAGAGCTTTCAGCATAGGAATAAAATAGTTAAGCCTATTTAACCCTAACTATATCATTAATTCAAATAGCAATATTTTACAATAATTGTAAATGGCAAATAATAAAAACAACTTTTAAATTTAATTTAAGAGATTCATAGATAAATTTCGCTCTTGTAGCTGTCCTCAAGCTTTAATAGTACATAAAAAATTATAAAAATCATATTTATTTACTAATTTATGATTTATTTATTACTTAAGGTTGATGACAACCAATTTAATATTTATGCTTTCAATGCTACTTTATAAAACTATTTTTCTAATATTGAATGCTGTTCTTTTGGAAATGACTGTTTAGATTTTTGTGAAAAAATGCAGAGTAAAAATCTTCAATGTGGATGCACGTAAAATGTTCTCTGTTATATCTATTGATTAGGATCTTTTACTGAATTTAAATATATAATTATATTAAATAGGAGTCCCTGCATTATTTTTATGGATATATAAATGCCTGGAAAGAGTGGAAATGAAACTACTGAAGAGCTTCTGTAAGATATATATAATGGTTGCGATGTTTAACCGTATATAGTAGGATGTTCAGCTGATAATAACATTTAGGATCAAGATAGAGCTATTTAGTGCGGAATGAAAAGTTACATAGTTAAACCTGTTTAAAAAAAAGAATTAGAAAAAGTTTTGCATATATTTTAGCGATATACAACTTTATAATCTTTCGTAAATTCTATTTTATAATTATTTTTTACTATGTTTTATAATTTTATTAATTTTTTAAAATAAGAAACAAGAAAGTTTTATTATCTCAGAAAACAACTTTTACAATAAAAAAAAGTATTCGGACTTAACCTGTTCAAATTAATAATCTGAAAATAAATTCAAAAAAGCAAGATTAAGTGATTAAATATTTGATTAATTATCAGATTCAAGAAGGATATCAGATACAATTTAAAAGAATAAAATTGCATTAAATTTAAATTAATTAATGTCTAATATTCCCACTCATGAAATTTATAGTAATGAATCAAATCCGTAAAGTTAATAAAAAAATATTGATTTTAATGTATAAAATTAATCTCCCAAATAAATGTGTCCTGAACCTATTTCAAGACAGACCAACAATGGAAACTAAGAGTAAAATATGTTTTCCTAAATAAACTCTACAAGCGATATTTAGGATTTACAATAGAATAAAAATAGTCCTACTAATTAATTATCATACAAATATTTAAATAATGTCAATTAATACCAAAATTAATAAAAAACTGCCTAGTTCGGAAGAATTAATTCTTAAGTTTTTTCTCCACGGATTGACAATGAATTTATTAACAATAACAATAATAAGAAATGATCACATTTTGTAATTTTTTATTAGATTTAAATTATATTTACTTAATTTATTATATAAATTTGACTAATTTATTAATATTTTTATATAAATTGCAAGTTTAATTATAAATTTTATATTTTTATTTGTTTTTATTTTTAAATATGCCTTTCTAAATATATATTATTAAATGTAGCAAATTAAAATTTAGGAATTTATTCAAATGTCAGTAATATTTTATGTTTATTCACAAGTATCTTTATTTAGTAAAAATAAAATATGAATTATTTCATTACACGTATTTTATGTTATTATATTATGTTACTAATTAATTATATAATTTTTCTATTAATTTTAAGGTTGAATGAATGAATGAATAGTACAACTATACTATAAAATAATTAAACTATTAAAAAATAAATAAAAACAGAATAAAAATTGGGAAAAATAAAAAATATGAAAATGAAAAATTAAAAATTACACTTAATTTTATTAATAATCTTTGTTTTAAGTAGCATAGCTAATTGTGAAAAAAATTACTATGAGTTACTTGGAGTGGACTAAAAGGCAGATGATAAATAAATTAGATCTGCCTTTAAAAAACTTGCTGTATAGTATCATCCAGATAAGATTAAAAATACAGATAACAAAGAAGAAGCAGAAAAAAAATTTGCTGAAATAGCTAACGCATATGAAGTTTTAAAAGACCCTAAACTTAGAAAGAAATATGACAATGAATTAAAATATGGAAAATAAGGAGGAATGGGATTTGACGCGGGTTCAGATAGTCACCATTATAGAGCAGATTTTGGAGACTTTGACAGTTTTTTCAAATCTTTCTTTGACGATGATTTTGAAGGTATGTTAAAATATATAAACAAATTATAGTAATAAATAATATATTATAACTATTTTAGGTATGAAATTCAGTTTCGGTGGAGATGATGAAGGTATGGGAATGGGTATGGGAATGGGATTTTCGGGCGGGTTCAATTTTGGTTTTGGAGGAGATGACGATAGCGGTGATGATGAATTAGGAAGCATGTTCGGGGGAAGTGTATTTTCAAGTAGTACGACTTTTGGAGGAATGGGGGGTGAATCAATTTCAACATCAACTTCTTATAAGTATTTATATAAAAAATATGTGTAAAATTATTTAAGAAAATTACTAACTAATTATTTTGTAGAAATGGGAAAAGATAAACCATTACTAAAAAAACGAGGACTAATTAAGATGGAACAAAAACTATAACTGAAACAATATAAGATTCGACTGGAACTTAAGAAAAAATTTATATGATCGGAAAAGACAGTATTCATTTTATTTGTTTATTTAAAAACTCCTTTTTATTATATTTTTTATTTTATAGATAAAGTAAGAGAGATAAAGGGTGGAAATACAAATAAGTAAAATGTATAGGGGGGTTTAAAATAAAATTAAAATAAAAGACAAAATAAATAATAATAGTAATAGTAATAGTAAGGATTTTTTTCAAGTTTATTTGATTTATGAATATAATTACATTTTAATAATTCTATATTTTTATTTTATATATATATATGCAATTTCTTTTTAACTAAATTAATAATATTAATTAACTAAAAAATATTATATAATTAATTGTTATATATCAAATATTTATATTTATAATTAAATATTTGCGGTAAAAAATTAATAATTAATTTTAATTAGCCATAAAATTAAAAGAAAATAGATAACCAGATCATCAAAATCAACAAACAAAATTAAACAAATTCGTATACATTTTAACACAGATATTTCAATTTTTAGTAATATAAACATATGATAAAATCTATTAGCAGCAAATAGGCAAGAAATTTCAAATATATTGTTAAAAATTACTCAGAAAAGAACACTAAAATCAATAAATTTTCTTATTCTTTTTATTTTCTTAATAACAACAAGTCTCATAATAAATATAATAATTAATATTAATTAGACTGTGTTCCTAGCTATTAATAAAATCTTACAACTCTGATGTATAATAAAAAACACTATTTCTCAAATTAAAAATCAAATTTTTAAGAAAAAAACACAACCAATCAACAAAATAATCAAAGAATTTTCGAAATGGAATAATAAAAAGGCACATTAGAATTTGTTCCCCACAAACTAAGATTCAATTTAACTCCCGAATAGATAGAGGAAACTGCCAATTCTCTGATCGAGGTCCATAAAAAATTTGAAGACGAGTTAGTTAAAATTCCTATAGAAAATTGGAATAGTAGCACACTAATCAGCATTTTCGATGCCAGCATGGATTTTTAAACTCAGGTAATGAAAAAAATAATAAAAAAAAATTATTTTATAATTAATTAATTTAGTATGCCAGTTGCTATTTCCCCATTTACGTTTCTTCTGATAAAGAATTAAAAGATAAAGCCACCTAAATGAAAAATAAAATCGATGCTTACTCCGTTGAATCCAGTATGAGAGAAGATGTGTTCAATGTTTTGAAGCAATTTTAGGAAAAAGTAAATTAGAGTCCTGAAAAATACAAATTGACAGAAGGAGAGTAAAGATGGTTAAAAAAAGAAATTATCGAATATAAAAGAAATGGACTTGACTTACCCAAGGAATAGAAGGAAAGAATGTCACAAATAAAAAAGAAGATGAGCGAATTAAAAACCAGTTTTTCCAACAATTTAAATGACGACAAAACCAAACATGCCTTCACTCTTGAAGAACTCAAAGGTATTGTTATTATTATAAAAAAATATAACCAACAAAATTGAGAAAATAGCATTCATAACTCTATTTTTTGTTTTATAGGAATGCCCAGTGATTACTTGGAAAAGTTGGAAAAATCAGAAGATGGAAAATATTTTGTAACTTTAAAATATCCTGATATAATTCCCCTAATGGAAAAATGCCAAGTTGAGGCCACCAGAAAATAAATGGACTTTTTAAATGGAAATAAGGGAGGCTAAGAAAATGTGTAAATGTTCAGTGAAGTATTAGAGCTCAGAAAAGAGCAAGCTAAACTGCTTGGATACAAAAATTTCAGTGATTTTGCTCTTGAATTAAGAATGGCCAAAAAAACCGAAACCGTTATATCTTTCATTTCAGAACTCAGAGAAAAACTTAAGCCTTATGGTATTTATATATATGATATTGTAAATTATAGCTTTTTTATTAATATTTAATTAATTAATTAATTTTTCCTTTTAGCTGAAAAAGAATTGCAAACAATGATCGAATTAAAGTAGAAATATTGTTAAGAAAATTAAATGAGTTTTGATGGAAAAATCAACTCTTGGGATGTAAAAAAAAAAAAAAAAACTACTATTTCATGATATATATTTTGTTTAATAAATACAATTTTTTTAAAATCAGTTTGGATTCTTCAATAATTTGTTGTTAGACACTCAATATAAGTTAGACAATGATAAAATAAAAGAATATTTCCCTATTGAAAGAGTGACTGAAGGAATGTTTTAAATATATTAAAAAATTTTGGGACTTAGATTTGAAGTTTTGAAGGAATTCCCTACTTGGCATCCTGATGTTACTTCATATGCTGTATATGACGCTAAGAGTAATGAATTTATGGGGCAATTTTATCTCGATATGCATCCTAGAGAAGTAAACAAATATTAAATAAATGCCTTTAAATAGAAGTTAAAAATGATTTTTAATTTAAGGGGAAATACGGACACGCCTGTGTTATTGGAACTTAGAGATGTGGAGTCAGAGTTGATGGAACTCGATAGTACCCCTGCTGCGTCATGTTATGCAACTTCAATGTAAGACATACATTTTGGAATAAAAATGATAAGTTAACTTAGATTAATTATCATATTTTTAGAAACCCACTAAAGAAAAGCCATCACTCATCAACCATGGAGAAGTTGAAACATTTTTCCATGAATTCGGCCATGTTATGCATAATATTTGTTCTGAAGCATCTATTTATGGCTTTTCTTGCACTCTGGTCGAGAGAGATTTCGTAGAGGCTCCCTCTCAAATGTTAGAAAATGTAGCTATAAATTAAACCATTAATTACAACTTTTAAAAATTATTTATTTTTGAAAGTGGACTTACGAAGAAGAACCATTAAATTTAATGTCTGGACACTACTAGGACCAAAGTAAGAAACTCCCTAAAGAAATCTTAGATTCTATAGTGGCTGCCAAAAATGTCAACACTGGATTATTAAACCTAAGATAATTATTTTTCGGAACTTTTGATATGACAGTCCATACTTCTGAAGAAAAAATCAACACCTAAGAATTGTGGGCCAAATTGAGAAAGGAAGTTACTCTGCTTGATTGTAAAATAAACTTAAATTTTTTAATTTTATGATAGTTTTTGTTATATATTTTTTCAATAATTAGAATAACCAGGAACCGATCCCAGTGGAGGATTTAATCACTTGATGGGAGGGTATGAATCCGGTACAATAACTATCCATTTGTGTTTAATCCCAATTTAATATGTAATTAATTTTAAAAGGATACTATGGATATATGTGGTCATAGGTTTATTCAGCCGACATGTATGAAGGAGGATTTAAGGGAGATCCATTAAGCGAAGAATATGGAATGAAATATAGAAAATGCATTTTGGCACCTGGTGGAACTAAAGATGGGATAGATCTATTAATTGATTTCTTAGGAAGAGAACCCAAATAAGAAGCATTTTTAAGAAGTATTGGGGTTGAAGGAGGATAAGATAAACCCAAATTATGAATAAAATTATTATTATTTTATAATTACTGTTATTTTAAAAAGTTATATAATATTTATATTTCTTTAAAATTAATACTCATCATAAAACATCAAAGCTCTTCTTTATTAAGGTTCTATTAGAAATATTAAAAATGAGGATATTAAGGATAAAAAAAAATTATTAAACAATTCATTGCTAAATTACAATTTATATTTTTTATTTTTCTTCCTTCTAATATTATACAGAACATTCTAAATATTTCCAGCAGGGAAATAATATAAGAATTGTTTCATTCTATCACAATCCAGGCAAAAGCTACTATTCTCTTCAATTATCTAATTATGATAGTAATAATTGCATAAGTTAACAAAATTATTTTAGATATTATTTAATAGATACCAATAAATCAGGGTCAATGTTCAACATATTATACTCGTTATTTAACAATTCCTGGCTGTTTTAATCATCCAGATTTTATGCACTCTAATTATATTCCTTATGCATATCTTTTATTACTGAAGATAAATTTTTTATACTAGTAATTTCTACATTCGACCCTTTACTTACTTCTATTTTGTTACTGAGCTACTTATTTTTTAACTACATTTAATTACTAATCAGTTTCAAAAGTGTTTCACTCTCTACTATCCTTCCATGAATAGTGAATTTTCGGGAAGCTTGGGTTGTTAGTTTAGGTACACTGTTCTTTTTTCTAATAATATAGGTGTCAATAAATTAATTCATAATTTAAATATATTTACCTATACAGATTTGATTTTCTATTCAGATTTTTATTGATTTGCTAATGAACGTTTAATTACTTATTCATTATATAATGGCTTTGATATGGTGTTTCATGATGGTCATTTGGTTCAGCTGATATATTTGAAAAGATTCTCTATTTGCTTTCTCTTATCTTGCCTGCACTATTTTCATAATTTTGCTATTTTTATTCATCTAAATTTAGTTTAGTTTTAATTTTTTTGTTCACATAAATTGGAAATTCGATTGATGAAGACTTTACTATAAAATTACCAATATTTCAAAAAATTGATAATATATTTTTAATGCTTTTATTTGTTAATTAATTACAATCTTAACTCTCTATAAAGGGTGTTTTAGATATCGCCACAAAGTGTTCATCTAATTATTAATAAGATATTTTTCCATTGCTAATATACTTACAGCTGTATATATCTTAGTTTTAGCTATATCCTCGCTAACCCCTTGTAGCTTCGTGTTTAGTAAAAGATAAATGATTAACTGATGATTTATAATTTTTCGAGCAATCTTAAGATTATTTTGAGAAACTTTCATTGTCAGTTTCAGAATAGGTATCGTCAGAGTAATCAGAAGTATGTGATATACTTAATAATTAGCTTTAGCTATCATTATAATTCTTGTTTTCTTCTTCTTCCTCTTCCTCTTCTTCTTCCTTTTTCAGTTCTTATTTATTTATTTTTTAATAAAAATTTTTCTAGTTTTGAATTAATTCCTAAAAAAAAAAAATTTTAACTAATAATTAAAATTCATTAGAGAAAAAAATGTATTATACTGTTATTCGTTATCTCAAATCAAAGTCATTGGATTACTTTTACATTAGCTTTTTTTTATATTTTTTGATAAATTTCAATTAGTACTTATGAAATTTTTCTGACCTTCTTTTATATCTGATAGAATTTTTTTATACAGAATTCTAAATATCTCTGAAAAATAATTAATTATAAATTTCAAAATATTAATTCGATTTCTTATTTAATATATAATAAAAAATTCAAATAAAATTACCTGTATATTAGCACTAATCTGTTTGGATTATATTGTAAAAGTTTACAATTTTTCTTATTATGATAGGTGTTGCTACATAAATCACACTCTTAATGAAATGAGCTAACTCCTAATTTATTTTAAATATTAATTAAATACTGAATATTTTTCTTTTTTTACTTAGTTACCTGTAAATATCATTTAATCCTTAAAATAACAAAACTTTTCATAATCCTCCTATAGTTTTTCTTTTTTAAGCATATATAAAAATCTACTTCTTTTAATTGATAAAGTAGTCGTAAACTCCATGCTTATTGCATTAAACGTGGCTTTTTCATTAGAAAAAAACTAAAATTTTAGATAAGTAAATTTATTTAAAATAAAGCATATAATATTAAATAAATTACCATATCTTCTCCAAAACTTTGATCTTCAGAATAAATTTTTATTAGGTTTTTATATTTCCCATATTCAAATCTTACTTTACCAGTCACTATTAGACATATTCTTATAATTATAAAATAATAAAATCTTCATAATTTTTATATAAAAAAAATTTAATTATCACTTTGGCTCTTCGAAACAATCTGATGTCATTATAATTTAATTAGGCATATAATATTATTCTTCAACGTATTCCGCTAATGATTCTATTACTTACTAAGAAAAATGACTAAAAACTTTTATATTTTTTAATAACTTTGAATAACTCGCCTTTTTAATTTCTTACTGTAAATTTAACGGAAAATTTTAAACCACCTAAGTTTTAAATTTAAAATATATTTAAATTTAAATCTGGATAAAATGAATATGTTTTTTAAAAAATCTGAAAGTAAAAATTATAAGCACCTTTTTTACTTATTCCGATTGCTTCATTTCCTAATGACCTTCATACAGATATTTTAGATAGCTTGTCAAACTTGATTTTGTTTTTATATCTAAATATTATCCTAATTTGCTAGTAAAATATTAATTTAAAATTTCCTTATCTCTTCTATAATCTCTCGATTTTTAACTTATATCCTCCATTATCATTCCTTAGTTAATAATTATTGATCATAATAAAAAACAATGCCATAAAATAAAAATAATACCTATTGATTGTAAAATTGTAGCAAACATACCGATCGTAGAAAATAATACAATACATGTAAAAAATATTTCTCCTGAATTATGTCCCTTTTAAGTTAAATATAATTTATAGATGTCCAAAAAATCCTAATTTGTATTATCTGTAATTATTTTTACTTTCATAGGAGATCCTACCATGGTGGCCATCGCCCAATAAAAGCTTTCTATATATCTTCTAGACCATGGTAAACTTAAATCTAATGAGATTTCTTAATGAAATTAATTCTAAAGTGTAAACTCTAATAAATGATATATAATTCCTACAAAATGACATAAAAGTGTTGTATGACTTAATAATTTAACGGTTTGCCAAGCATAAATCCAGTTTCCCGTCTAAGAAAAAGTGTTGTTATTATTATATATCTTAATTTTAAGATGGTATGCAAATTTATAATATTACTAATTTAAATTTCTCTTCTAATTTCTCCATAATTAAGAATAAAGGAATCAATTTGCAATAGTACAATAAACTAACAAAAACATGCATAGGATGAGAATTGAAAAATATTGTATTGTAAGCCAAAGTCAATATTCCTATTATATCATACCAAAATTACTTTTTTTTGTATACTTCTATTATTTTTTTTCTATCTTTTACCAGTTCAAAAGAACTGTTAAAATATGCAGTGTTGGCCTTCAAAAAAATACCTGTTCCGAATATGCCCATTCCAACAAAGTTTGAAATAGAACAAATATAATACTCGTCGTATTAAAAAAAAATAAAAATGGAGTACTGAAATGTAAGCAAAAGAATCATAACAATCTCTATCCACTACATACATGTTATAAGCTTATCTGTATATTTTAAATTTATATTTTTTTATTACAAATTTATAAAATTTTATTTTTACTATTCGGAGACTATACTTTTATTTAAAGAATATTCATTGTTTTATCAACATTAATACATTTATTAAAAATTTAAAATTTGCAGAAATATTTAATGAAAGAATCTTTTTCTTTTCGGTAAAATTGTATTTTTTCATCAATAACTGAAAAATCATTAAGCATTTCATAGGATCTCTCGTTTAAACTATCTTGTCTTCTATTTTCTAAATTCTAATTATATTTGCTATTTAAAAAGTATATTCTAAATTGAGAATATAATTTTTTTACATTTATATGGATGCGCATATTATAAGCTATTTTCTTAAGAATTCTTGCCATGTTAGGAACCATCGAAATTTTATTAGACTGTGATCTAAATTTATTACTATTTTATACTTCATCAATTAATTAACTTTAATACTTCCCTCCTCTTTTTTAAAAAACTGAGCTATTCATATAATGTTTTTTAAAAGAATTGTTTAATAGAACTTTAACCGGAGATTTTATATTGTCTACTTTTGAATAACTCCTATTCATTTTACAAAAATATTTTATTTTTTTATTAATATATTTTTTTTTTTTTTATTTATTATTATTCCTCGTATTTGTTTTGCTTTTTATTATTATTATATAATAATATTATAATATATTTACTAGTAATTAATAAAATTATTAACTAATATTAATTAAGAAAAGGCGAAGGAAATTCATAGTTTCCATTATAAAAATGTTATAATATAAAAAAACAAAATTGAAATAATTATTAATATCATTCTATTTTTAAATTTTTATCTTCACATATCCATATCTGCCTTTGGAGTTGTTAAAGTTGCNATTTTTTAACTTTTTTTTAATTTATAATTTTAATAAACCGTTTATTTTTTAATTTTTATATCCCTAAAATTAATTATAATATTTACAACATTTTAATCTATATAGTATTTAATATATAAAAAACCAGTAGATACCTTAACTTTCTTTTTTTAATTTATGCTAGAATAGCTGTCAAGTTATTGTGAGGAAAATATATGTTATAAATTTTTGCCCTATCACAATCAAGACCAAACTAACTATTTTCTTCAATAAACTGGATAAATTTGTTTTTTTAAGAATGTTTATTAATTTAATTAATTAATTTATTTTATAAAATTACAAGGATTTGTGAATCTATATCTTGAAGCAAATATTCCTGATCTAAATTTTAATAATCATTTTATAATTAGTTTTCTTCTAATATTTATTATCTCTATAATTCGTTTTATGCGAACAAATTTATTAGTTTAATATTTTATTTCTTACTTTAATTCATTGCAATATTCGGTACTATATTGTCAATGGATTTATTATTAATGATATCATTTACTTATTATTAGTGTTTGACAGGTGACTATTGTGAAAACTCGTCTAAAGAAGACAGCTATTAAAATCTCATATTTTAGTAGCCACTATAATTATTTTACTAATTTTCTTTAGAAAGCTGCCTATTCAAAATTTGCCCGATTGCATTTTCTAGAGTTTTAGATGAAACTTGTCGCCCTTTATAAGTAAATTGCCTATTTTAATCTTGCGATTAATTGCTGTTTAGGTGCTAGAGTTGGTTGATATGATAATTTTTAGAAGAAGAAAAGTATTTAAACAATTTTCTTGGCCCATTTCCTATATACTTTCCATGGACATGATGCTCTTTCGGAATATTATTGCTATTACTAGCATTTGTTTTTTTTCGACTATTGTGTCGATGGGCAAGTTAGTTGTTTTGGCTGTATTTTTTATTATAGCTTTAAGCCATGCGTAGGTCATTGTCATTAGATTTATGGCGATGAGACTAAATTACTTCCTTTTCTTCGATTTTTTAATTTTAGAAATTGGGAAAAGCCTAAATATCTGAATTGCTGCATGTGTTGCTTTTTCTCATTTTTCTTTAATTTTGTGAGGACTAGGTTGATTTTTTATAGTTTAATTAACCAGCAGATTCTAAACTTGTTAGCCCCCTTGCATCTTTCGATATATAGATGCTTTAATGTGTTTCCTAATCATTATCCAATAAATCTAATTTTAAAAAAAAATAGTGATTCAATTTGTGTTAAAATTGATTTCTTTAAGCAATTTACCTTTTTCTGTTTGCAAGCTTTCCGAATCTAAATCAGTTAGTGTTTCTTTATATGTTATTAGCTATCTATCTGTTTTACTTTCTTAGATTTATTATTGGTCAGATAACTACTGTGTTTAGATTAGTCTTTCATTCTCATCCTCCTCTTCTAAAATTTCAATTTATGTCTACATAATGTTATTGTTACTTGTAGTATTAAATGATAGTTTATTTTAAGAAGGGTTAGAAGTTCTATATGTCCCCACATTAGGCCTTAAACCGTCACTGGACTCTTTAAAAGTTTCAAAGGAATAAAATCCTGGCTTCTACCCCTTTACTAACATATATTTTTTGGATTTTTATCTCTTATTTAGTTGAGGCAGCTATTCAGGAGATTAATCATCGAAACTGTCGTATTCTTCACTAGAATCGGAACTTAGACTTTCAGAAAATGACTCTATAGATGAGTAACTTATATTATCATCTACGTCATCACATTCTTCTTAAATTCGCGAAAAATACTCTTATACCCTCTCATTTATGTCCTAAATTATGTGAAAAAGATATTATTTTTTTACATCTAATTACACATTTTTATATTATTATTATTACCATTATCTTTATTCTTAAATCCAAATCATATTGTTTTCTTTGTAAAATTTACTTACAATATTTCTTATTCTTCTTTATACTTAAGTTAAACTTTCTATTCTTAGGCTTTCTATAATACCTGACAGATTCTTCTTATCGACAAAGCATGTTGTCTCTTTAAAAAAAGTTAAAATTGTCTTTAATTTTATAAATATATTATCAATTTATTTAATATTACTTTAATATAACATTTATCCTATTTGGATAATATTATAGTAAATTACAACATCTTTCAGAATGATAATCAGCTTGGCATATAGTACATTTGGGATGTATTCTACTTAATCCTGATAGTTAAATTGAAATTTGTCAAATATTATTAATTTTATCATAATAAAATTAAGAATTCGCACCTCTAAAAATCATTTAATCCTTAAAATGACAGAATTTTTCGTAATCTTCATTGTAATTTTCATTTTTTAACATATTCATAAACTTGGATCTCGAAATAGATAGTAAAGTAGTAAACTCTACACTAACAACATTGAACTAAGGAGAAGCATTAGAAAAAAACTATAAAAAAACATAATTAGAATTAGTTATATATTTTGTAATTTTATTTTTACTGTATCTTCTCCAAAGCTTTGATCTTCTCCGATTACTTCTATTAGGTTGTGGTTTTTCCCATATTCAATATTAACTTTACCACTTACAACAAGAGAAAGTCTATAAAAAGCAATGAGATAAAGGTGATAAAAATAAGTTTTCATTCAATTGGAATACCTTGCATCTTCTTAAGTATGGTATGAAGATATAACTTAGTTGGGCATATAATATTACTCTTCCACATAATTAACTAAGCTGGCAACTGCCTCTTCAGAGAAATTCGATAAAATTGGGATTTTCTATAACATAAGAGAATAACATGCCTACTTGATATTATACTAAAGCTAAAGAGGAAAATTATCCATCACCTATTTGTTTTTAAATATATGCATAGATTAGATACTATTTAGAATTATTTGTAAATTAAAAATCATTTATTTTACTTTTCTCACTTCTTCTGCCTATTTCATTTCTTAGTGACCATCGTATAAATACTTTAAATAGTTTGTTAAACTGCTTTTAACCTGCTTATTTAAACACTGGCCCAATTTACTTCTAAAGTATTAGTTTAAAATTTCTTTATCTTTCCTATAATCTCTCGATTTCTAATTTATATCTTCCATTATCATTCCTTCAAATCATAAATTATTGCATTACCCTTATAATTATATTTATGTAACTTAAATTATGTACCAATAGATTGCAAAATAGTTGCAAACATACCAATTGTAGAAAATAAAACCAAACAACTCAAAAATATTTCTACAGAATTTGTCCCCTTATTTGTAGAAAATTAAAATCTATTTAGCTATATAAAAGATATTATTACCTTTGTAGGAGATCCAACCATGATAATCATAGCCCAGTAAAAGCTCTCTATGTATCTTCTTTGCCAAGATAGTTCTAAATCTAGTGATATTTCAAAATTTGTATACTATTATTGTATTATTTAGAGAAAATGATACAGAATAGCTATAAAATGGCACAGAATAATAGATTTACTAAAAAGTTTTATAATTTGCCAAAAGTAAACCCAGTTTCCTGTCTAAAATATAAAATAATATTTTTCCAATAAATATATGTTATATCTATAAATTACTAATTTAAGCTTATCTTCTATTTTTTCCATAATAAATTTCAAAGAAACGAATTTAAAATAGAAAAGAACGCAAAATATCACATGGCCAATATGAGTATTCCAAAAAATGTTATTATAAATAAGTACTATCATACCAATAAGGTCATATTTAAACTAAGATCTCTTATAGGACCGCATAATTACTTTTCTATCTTATACAAGTTCAAGAGAATTATTATAAAATGCAGTATTTGAATTTGTTATCATTGATATTGCAAATACTCCAATTCCAATGAAATTCATTTTTTATATAAGTTCGAAATAATCAAATTGAAAAAAGATGAATATCGAAAATTGAAATGTAAAGTATAGGATTAGTGTTATCTCAAACCATTACATAAAAGAAACAAATTTATCTACAATAAATTTAATAAAAATGTTATTTTTCATAAATTAATAAGCATATAAATAGAGACTTACTATTGGGCATTAATACTTCAAAACTAAATAAACTCATTATATAATCAAGGCACTTATAAAATATTGCTATATTTGTACAATATTATTTCGTACACGAATAGTTTCTTTTATTATAGAAATGTCTTTTTTCGTCTATAACTGCTAAATCATTCAGCATTTGATAAGATTTTAATACTAAATTTTATTGCCTTCTGCATTCCAAATTCTAATATTTAAATATATTTGAAGTAGTAGTAGTAATGCTTTTAATATAACATAACTATAAATAACTAATAAATATAGATGTATTTTACATTTATGTGGACACCCATATTTTCCTTTATTCTTTTAAATACTCTTAAGGCCAAAGGTAATAATACGATTCTTTTTTACTAAATATTCTGAAGCTTCTCCTTTATATTACCAAAATTTAGTAATAAATTCATTTAATCCTGTCTAATTTGAGAATTTCTAGCTGCTGTTCTTTGAAATGGATTTATATTATTGTAATCAGCATTTGCCACAACTAGATAATTTTTAATTGGACTTTTAGGATTGCTATTTGACGGAGTATCAGATTCTACTATAGCTTGGCTCATTTATTTTTTGTTTTATAACAATTTACTTTTTAATGATTAAAATATATTATGGTATTTATAACTATAGAGCATGGTTTATATATAATATTTGATTAGTTTCCCCACTCTTTAAAGAAAGTTTAATTTATATTCTTGAAATTTATTATTAATAAAAAGAAGTAATGAAGAATTTTACTATTTAACTTTTATTATAATTAATAATATATAGGTATATATAATTGGTATATAAATATAATAATTCTCAGAATGGAGATATTAATTATAAAAATATTTTAAATAATAATAATAAAATTATAAGGTGTTTCAATGTTGCTAATTAAATTATTATTTTAATTAAAATCTTTATATTAACTTCAATTAATATCAAGGTTTGTTCGACATAATATCTTAGGGTCCAGTAAATAGCAGAGTATTAAATTCAGTTTTATTAATTTATTGACTGCATTTTGTTACTATATCCTAAATTAAATTATTTCTATATTAAAGGGGCTGAACAAACATATCCGATTTCATAGAATGAACAATTTATCTACTCGTTTTATGAGCCTAAATAGCTGCAAGTCTAATCACATCAACCAAAACCTGTAAAGAGACCACAGCATTATCAAGCCAAGGGAAAAATAAATTCATATTTTTTTTATTATAGAAGCTAAGTCTAAATAGATTGTTCTTCAAAGGATAAATCAATATGTGAGCAAAATTGAACTGTGAGGAAATCGTAAAATGTCTGTATTTTCTAACATTTTCACACCATATAATGTTAACATAATCATTTCCTATATGTCTTTTCTTTCCGATAAATTATTCGTCATCTTTTATGTTAGGCATCATAGTCGCTAAATGAAAAATCACTTCTTTTTAACTGTCAGAATAGTAATTTGTATACATTCCATCATTTCCTGGTTTTAAACCTCCCAAAAACCCTAAATGTTTACTTAAGGCCACTTTTCTTCCTTTATTAAATTAATACAATAAAATTTTAAAAATTAATTAATTTTGTTTAATCGGATTTAGTACCTAAATACTTAATAAAATATTAATAACAAGGACTTCCTTCTTAATTTCCTAATATTTCTTATTGAGTTGTTTAATCAGACTTCACATAGAGAACTCCTATTTTAATCTATTCTCTTAAATTAGTTTTGTCTAAATGGTTTACTAGATTAACATATTCGGAAGATTTAGAATTAATTAATCCCCAATTAGTATTATCATCAAACATCATGTTAAAATGAGACAAAAACAATCTAGTTCCATCCCATATTTTATATTTTTTTAAATTTCTATAAAATTTAATCAATTTTTTTAACACTTTTTATATAAATAATACTTTAAAATTGATCATACTTATAAGGTTAATTTGCCTCTTCTTACTATGCAATTTTTTCTTATCTATTTTAATTCACTTTATCTAAATCTAATTTCGTTTAACCGACTGTTTCACTAGTTTTTTGTTTCAGAATAGAAAATTTTGTTTCGTCTGCTTAAGTTAAAGTAATGTTGGATTTTAGCTCTTATCCTTATTATCTTTCAGAATTAATTACATCAATTATTTCTTATATTTTATTTTTTTCTAAAATAAATTTTGAATATAAATAAATAAACTAACAAAGAGAAAAGAAAAAAAATTATCCACTATAATTTACAATCGTATGTCTCTTCTTATTTTTCTGCTTATATAACTTCTTCCTCTTATTTTTTGAAGAAAGAAAAATTGTCTTCTTACTACGGTTAATCTATCCTTTTTTCTATAGATTTGTCATCTTATATTTTTAATTATTATCCATTATTTTTCTCATTTAAAAATTCAAAAAAATCATTAATTTTAAAATAATAATGATGATTTTTTGTTTGTTCTAAGTAATTATTCTGTAACAATTGAAAGTATTTGAATCTCCAACACAGTTTTCCCATGCAATCTCTGATAATAACTTTTACCTTTAAATATGATTTTTAATATGTATATATAATTATATTTCAATTACTTACTTCATAATCTTCATTTTCTGAGCCCTGAACAAACGTAAAAATTCTTTCATTTTTTTAAGAAAGACATATCTAGTTGTTAGTATCATTATCCACATTTTATTAAGCATTCATAACAACTAAATTATTAATGATACTAATAATTTCCTCCCTATTTTTATTTTCTATGGTTTTTAATAACTATTATTCCGAAATATTGGCATATTAAGATACCAGACTGTAATTTTCATTATTTAAAGCTTATTCAATTAAAGCCATATTGTGAACAATTTCATCAGAAAATATTGAGGGTCTAACATTATCATCATCTTCCAATTTGGCAGGAAAGTTATTATAATATTTTAATATTTGTTTAGAAACTATTTCTACTTCGTTTTTCAACTCTTAAATTATTTATAAATATAATTTAAAAAAATTATAATATAAATAATGCTATATATAAATACCTTTATCAATCAATTCTAAATTTTTGAAAGTTTAAATTATATTTTAAATTAGTTTAGGAGATTCAATTAATGAAAGACATTTAAAATTGAGTACCCAATTTAATAATACTTGCAATAGTTCTCCAGGCAGTTTGTACACGTTTTTATTCGTTCCAATTAATATATTGATGATTTCATTTACTGTAGATAAAATAATATTTTTATCTAATTTTATTGTATTCGCCATATTGGTTATGGATTCTATAAACTGAAGACTAATTCTTGACATTTCTATATCTTTGATATTATTGTAGTCAATGCACAGTTTTCCAAAGTTCCACAACGGTAAAAACTAATCACTTGGTAAATCGCCGTCAATAATGATTAAATAAAAAAATCCCATCAAATTTTCTTTTAGTAGTCTATCGTAATAGGGCTTGAGTTATTTTTCTTTTTTCAAGGTGTTTATATTTTTTTCTGCCAACTATATAGCAATTTATTTGATTCGTTCATTAAGTTATTTCCCAGTTGTTATTCTGTTTTTGTCTTCTGCTTCAATTTTTAGTAAACCATAATTTTTAGTCGTATAATATAGCTTATTTATATAAAATATTAATCTCCAGTTGTTAATATATTTATTTTTAATTAAATTACAGATTTTAATATTTAAATAGCTGAACCTTTTATAACAGACTGTACATTGGAAGTTTTTATTCCATCAAATTAATAATAATCTCTACTGTCTAATATATGTTGAAGTATCGCAAGTTGTTATGCATATTCTTTAGAATTTTTATTTTCCTATAAGTTTTCATTGAATAGTATTTTCTATTATTAATGAATTAATATTAAAATTACAAATTATTAATAATATAGTAGGGCATAGTTAGCTTTTATAATAGTTATAGTTATTACTTCTATAGTGTCTAAATAGTCTGGAATTAGCAGTTTTATTCCTGGCATGTCAAGTCCAAACATATTTTAAGTATATACAATGCTGATTTAAGCAATTATTGAATATTTTTTGTTGTTAGGATGCTCTCTTGCGAGGGTAAAATTTTGGTGAAGAAGACAAGTAATATCATGTAGAATAGTGATAGAAATGGGAATTTCAGAAATTGTTTAAGTAAAAGCCTTTCCTATAACCTTTAGTAACTGCAATTTACCTTTAAAAACACTCCATTCGTTATCATCTATAAATAGTTTATTTTATTTAATTTAATTTGCATTAAAAATATTAATACTTTATAATTACCTTTTTCAAAATTACTTGATAAGGATGTAAAATTGTAATCTTTTTTGAATGGATAGTTAACATGAGGATTGATTATGTATTCAATCATTTCAAAAATTGTTTAAGTTTAAGGGGAAAATTAAGGTTTTGGCGTTGGTCTTCCCCTTTCAATAACGACATCTCTATCCGATTCTATAAGAGTATCAATTAGCATATGGATATATTGACAAGCAATATTAAAACTTTTAGGACTCCTGTACTAACTCAAGTCTATAAAAAGAAGCAATTTATGCCATATTTCACCGAATTCTTCACATAATTAAATCACTTTTTATCTATTTTGTAATAATTCAAGACCTAAATATATAGATTGAAATAGTAGAAAAATAAATTAATTATTTCATAATGAAAGTACCTTATATCTATAAATATCTTTCTTAATTTTATGATTTTTAGTAATTAGATAAATATTTTTCGCAGCAATTGTGTTTTAATGAATGTAAACGCATTGATATTTAAAGCAAATGCTCTTGTTTGACATGAAATTGGTTTTATATTTTTATTTAGTTTTTAAATTCTTTAAAATTATCTTCACTGTATATTAATGTCACTAAATTTTCGACATTTTGAGCAAAATATTTTTAAAATTCTAATAAAATAAGATGGTTATTAAAATATGGATTTAAAATAGCAATCACTCTCTATCTTATTTTCTCTTATTTTTCAAAATTGTCTAAAATATTTTATAATTATTAAATTTAAAATAAAATATGGGTTTACAAAATTACTTGAATATTTTTCGTTTATTAAAGTATCTCCAATACTAATGCATTTTTTTAATGTCGCTGATAATGTGGAGACAAGAGGATTAATGCCTGATTTAGTTGGTTGTTTTCCTTAAATATTATTTAAAAGCAATTCTGTATAGTTAAATAGCTCTTCTTCCATTACTGCTAAATGTGAAAATTTTTATATATTTTAAATTGCCGCATTGTAATACTCTAATCGTTTGAGTCTATCTTCTTTGATATTTTAAACCAAATCAATTTCTTTTTAAACTCCATCAATTATTTTTTCAATGGTGTATTTAATACATATTTACTATTGATAATCCTAAATAAGAAAAACAAACTAAATAATTTCATAGTTTTATTCATTTATCTATTTACCTCGATCGGAAATTAAACATTCACCAAAAAATCATTTAACATCGACATTATTTCATTTCCTGTATCGTAGTAATCTTCTGGTGCCAACGTCGTTGCTAATAAATTGACTATTCCAAAAAACTGATTTTATTTAAACAAATATTTCTTTTCAACAAACGATTTGTTTAGCACGATGAGACATTCCTTAATATGCTTTAGAAATATCTTCTGAACTTTTTACTTTTGAAATGGAAGCAATTCGCTATCCTTAATTACCAAAACTTTTCCCGAATTTATAATGTCTCTATATTCATTCGCAGTTTATGGGGCCTTTTAACCTTCTTTACAAAATTCTAATTCTTGTGGGGAGAAACACATTGTAAACCATGAATGACATAAAATGCACACCCATTATACAATTTGTTGTATATTACTTATACTACTAATAAGATCCTCTAAAATTTATTCTAAATACAATTTTTCCTAAAACTTTATAGATGTTTGTGGCTCCTTTACTTGCTTCACCCATTCATACTAATCGTAACTGTATTTGACATCGGTATACTCAATTAGTTATTTCCAAAATCTCATTCCTGATTGATCTAACTTTTAAAAATCTACAATCACCATAAATAATTTAAAATATGCCGATTCCTTTAAATTCTACAAAATATATAAGTTAATGATTTCGCTTTAAAAGTGAGATTTTTTTATTTTACAGATATCTAATTTAAAGGAAATGACTATAAAATATGAAAAAGAAGAGCTTATCCAGTTTTTCTACACTCTTATTTATTCATAAAATCTAAAGCATTATATAAAATGAAAATTAATCTATTTTCTTTATCAGCTTTCAAGAACTTTATTAAATACTCTTTAGATATTGATGTTAATATAGCTGTGATTCCTTTAAAAATAATAATTAAAAACTACTTATGCTATACTAAATATATAATACAAAATCCTTACCTTTCAACTCATTAATAATTTCATCAGAAGAACTCATAAAAGAACCTAAAAATCCTTTATGATAATTTTTTAAATAATTGAATTTTATGTCAAATGCTTCCATTGTATATTCCTCATAAAATTATTTTAATGCTTTATAAAAATAAATTTAAAATTGAATTTAATAGATATAAAAATAATAATTACCTTCTTAGTCTTTTTATTATTCGAAAAAATAAACAATTTTAAGCAGATCTTTATTTCTTTTGGTAGAATCTTTAGATTTATCTAGAAATTGATTTAAATATTTTTAATATTATGGCATACTCTTGATATCAGATGCTTGATAATTCATTAAATTTTAAAATCTAATATTATATTAATTTGCTTCTTTAATAATTATTGAATTTTTAGTTTTTATTATTATAGTATCTTAGAATAATGATGATTTTAACTTATTTTAAAATGTATGTATTGTATTTATTTTTTATTACTAATTTATGAATATACTAAATATTTTATAAAGACTTAACAACAAATTATTAAGCTTCAAAATTTATTAGAATTATTTAATTTATTTATTTTGAAAGCCAATCAATCATGCAATAAAATTATGTATTTAAACAATTATTTTATTTAAAAAGTTATAAATATTAAAGATAAATATATATTTATTATGTTATATACATATTCATTTATAATAAAAAGTAATATTATGGTTTCATTGATTTTATATTTAACATATATATTGTTTTCAGTTTCTTATAAACATTGTTTATTTTTTAAAATATAATCAGAAATAATGTATTAAATCATCAAATGTTGACTAAATTTAAAATTTTATAATATAATTTTTATTTTATAATGAATTAATAAAATATTAATCATATATATGTTAGATAAATAAGTTAAATAAGTAATTTAATTAATTAAAAAAAACAAAATTAAAACCAAATACGCTGTTTTTATAACAATTAAAATTTTTATGGAATTTTATAACCTTAATATTAATTTCTAAGAAATTAAGTTAAGTTAAAAGCTAAAAAATAAAATACTATAATTAATTTATTGTCTGAAAATAATAAGTCATTATGAAAAACTTCTAATATATTCTGTTTATTAATATATAATAAACTTAAAAATTTTTTTCTTGGTATACATATTAAATATACTTCTAAAAAAGTTAGTATTTTATTTATCAGTTTAATTTTTTACATTAATAATATTGAAATTATTTATTAATCCAATATATATTTCTTTTGTTTTTTGTTTTTTTTTGAAATATTTTTTGTTAAAAAATTCTTATCTTTAAGCAATTTTTATAAATTAAAAAATTATTAAGGTAATCATCTATTCCAATTAAGACCCTAAACCTCTATTATTATAGTCATTTTTGGATTTGATATTAAAGAAAATTATATTATAATCTTTTGGAGAAAATAATATTTTTTTTTATTAAGAACTTTATAATTTTTTTAAAGGGATTGCTTTCGATTTGCTAATTTTAACTTAATTAGTTTCTAAGGTTAAGAAAATAGTTAGAAATATAAAGTTAATTTTATTTATTCAATGAATAAAATATATATTAAATAAGCAATTATATATGAAGGAGAAAATAAAATAAAAAAATAAGACAAAATAAATAAATAAAAAATAAGAATAAGCAAAATTCACTATTTATTTAAAAATTCGAAATAAATTATAAAAAATCTAATCAAAATTAAAAAACTAGTTAATTAATTATGTAGATTAAGTCAAGAATCTAAAAATTACTAAAGAAGAATATTGAATTATCACAATCCGAAATTCTTAAGAATATATCAATGTCAATAGACATAGATACTGAAGATATATTATCGAAGAAACCCAAGATATAAGAATTATTTATGAAAGTAAAAAATCAAATAAAAAAGGGTGATAAAGAATAAAGATACTGCCGAAAAAAAACTTAAGTTGAAATAAAGAGCCTAATATACGACATTTTTATCGGATGCCTACATCATGAAAGAGATTAAAATAGATCTATATCTAATAAATAATTTGCTGAATAGTTGTCTTTGAGCCATCCTCACTGCATTAGGACTATAGAGAGATATATTTCATAATGTAGATCTTATATAAAGTAAAATATAATAAATTTCAGCTCTATAAATACCTCAGAATGTATATAGAGAGAAGTGAACATTTATATCGATTAAAAATAAACAAGAAATTGTATCCTTTCTAAAGATTAAATCACAAAAGTAAAATAGTATCTTTGGTAGTAATAGTAACAACACAAATTATTAACTAATATGAAAGTTAAGGCTTATATTTGTGAAGAATTTCCCTGTTTAAATCCCTCAGCTATTACATAAAAATATATCAGGAAACATTTTTACAATCTTTATCATATGAAAACTAAAATTATAAGCCTACAATAATAATAATAAATAAAAAAAAATAGTCTGGATGATAATTAAAACTCAGATTTATTTAAGATGTCATCATCTAAAAACGATTCATAATAGTTATCTGATGATGATTAGATAGAAATATTTTTTGATTTCTGATATAATTTAAAAGTATTATATTAACATCAATATAAAGCTAATAATTTCATTTTTTTTTCATTATCATTGAAGAGTATGCTTATATATATAATAAAATAATACTATTTTAAAAGAAAATTTTATTTTTCATGGGTTTTTTTATAAAAAATAGCATTTTTTTTAGAAATTTTACTTTTTGCTTTGATTAGATGTGTTTGGCACATTTTTAAAGTCCACATCAAATTACAAACAAAAGTAAAATTTCGCAATATTCTTTATTAATTTAATTAAATATATATACTTAAAGGATTCTAATTGATAAAATAAATTTGAGTTTATTACAAATATAAACTCAAAATAAACAACAATATACTATATCATTAATTAATTTATACTATAACTCATAAATTGAAATATTATGTTGAATATCATTAATATATATATATAAAAAATATCCATACTATAATTTAATAATTAGTATGTCAATATATATAAAACTATCAATCAAGAAGCACCATATTATATATCATTTTTAATAAGCTGCCCAGAAAGATCTTAAGCCAAAGAGCTATATTTTAATAAAAAAATTACAAGAGGGTTCTATCTGTGAGAGAGGTTTAAAAAATGTCCTCTAGAGTGAGCTGCATGCGATTGTCTTTCATATTTTTTATCATTAAACATTTTTTTATTCGCACATCTAATATAAAAATAAACAAAAATGCAGTTTTATTAATAATTTCCCCTTAAAAACTACAAATAAATAATACCTAAATCGGGTAGCCATTAATTTCCAGTGACATTCAACCTATTTCAAACAAATATTACACTAAGAAATTTCCTCTTCCAAATCTGCTCTTTTCAATATTTTTTTTATCATACTTTGAACTCCAGTTTGAGCTATTATATTGATATCTTTGATGCATTCTTCTAGTATTTAATCTAAAAAAATATCATCATTATTTAAATTCCCTTTTAAAGCTAAATTTTACCTATAGTTTTTATAATATTTGCTTCCTCTCCAGGTCGTAATACCCTGTTTTTGCCTGTTCCATACATATTTTCTATTTCTTTTTTAAGTTTATGTACCTCTAAATTTCTAGGAATCGGGAAAGACCTTCTATCTTTTTCTATTTCCATTCTCACATTTTAGGGAAGGGTTTGAATCCATCTTTTAATAATATTAGGGTGATCTTTGCTATAATTTTTTTCTCCTAATTATAAATTAATTTTAGTTTTTACAGCATAAATAAATTATATAAGGCTTTTAATTTATTTACCCTTTAAAACAAATTTCTGTACAACTTCATCTTGATACAAATAATTAGTAAAGAGGGTTATATTATCATAATTAACCTCGATGCTGTCCGGAATTTCAAAATTCTTTGACATCACTGAATACACAAAATCATTTCCTCCTAAGTTATAATAACTCTACTTATTAGTATTATTGTAATTCAAAAATTCATCTTCCACAGTATTACTAACCCCAGTTTGACTCTATCTAAAAGTATCATTATTGTACCCCATGTTATAGCTACTATTTGTGATTTTCCACGATTACTGTGAAATTCTTTTAAAAAAAATGAATTATTATATTAGTTTATATTTCCTAATATAAATAAAACAATACCTATGTTGACTATTGACATCATAGGGTTGATGTTCAAAGCTTTATTTAAATTTTTAAATGCTGGATACGAATTTATTTCTTATTTGTGATTGCATTGAACTCTAATGAATAGTACTGTTATTGATAACATCATTTATTTTTTTATCTTGAGATTGCACAGACAATTAATGTGAAATTGCTTTTATCTATTGATTTGACAATATTTTCTACTATTTAATAATCCCTTTCAATTCCAATATTTTTTTTTTCTAATTCATTTTGTACCCCTAAGGGCTCTAATCTAATTCATCAGTATCCATTCGTAGGTTTTTGGTAAATTTATCATCAATCATTGTTTGCGACCGGCCTTTGCCTGTATAATCCCGAGCACTTTTAGCTAGCTAACATTCTTTAGAACAAGAAATATTGAACTAAGTTATATTGCTTAATTGATTATCTGATTAGATTTTTTGTTGTTGTTATATTTACTATAATTTTTAGTTTTCATAGTAATTTTCAGACAGATAAAAGGAATTTTTTGTCTGATGCTTTTGATTTGCCTTTTCACTAAAGGTTTTCCTAGATAAAAAAAGAATATAAAAATTATATAGAATCAATCATTAATTGCCCATATGTTAAATAAATAAATTACCTTTCTGAAGAATTGCCAATTTAATTTGGCCTTTTTACAGATGTTAAATTTTGCCTATATTATTCAGATTACTTTTCTTCTTTTTGTTTTGGCGATATGCTTACTAAATTATTATGCTTTATCTACTAAACCAACATAGAATTTACGGTCGTACTTAGCAGCATGTCTTGTTCCGATGTTTTATCGTCTTTTGAAAACTCCTAAGCCAAGGTATTACCTAATAAATTGTTTCTAAACTTTGCTACTTTGCTAACTCTCAATTTATTCTTATTGAAATAAAACTGATTTGAGTTGTTCAAGGTATTGCTTTTATAACTCGACTAATTCTAGCTTAGGATTGTCTCTTCCTCTTCTCCCGTAGTTTCGAAGAGGCTTTTTTTCGATTAATTATGTGCTTTTTCCCCAATTTTTCGGGCTGAATGTGGCCGCAGTTTTTAACTGTTATTATTTTCGCCTTATTTTTTACTTGGATCGTCATAAAAAAAATGCTATTTCTTGCATATGGTATTTGTGTTATTTAATAGTTTAGATTCTACAAATTCTTTTGAAGATTCTTAAATTGTTTTTCTACACGCTTTTTGAAATTCTAACTATTTTTGGTTTTTGTAATAATTTACAATAAACTATCTATTTGTGTCTACCATTTTTTCCATTTTACATGGATTAATTACAACCTGCTTATACTTTTTTTAATTTTCATTTGTATCATTAGATTAAGCTCTCAATTTATCACTTATAAGTTGTAACTTTTGCCTTTTATACTGACTGGGTGGCTTATTTCGGAAATTGAATTCATTATTTTATGAGTAACTGAATATCATATATAATTGTAACTAATATTATTAAATTATTTTTCTTTGATTTCAAAAAGTAAAAACTTGGCTATTATTTTGTTATATTATTTTTTACTATAATTTTATTTTATTTTATTTTTCTTTATAAGTCAATTATAATTTAGCACTTCTAATAAATAAAGGTTTATTGGATTTTATTTAACTAAGTAAGGTGTAGCAAAAAATATAGATGAATTTTATAAGATGTATATAATCTTTAGTATGAAAAAAGGGTTTTGTTTTTAAGAATCAACCTAACCCATAAATTTATGATTAAAAAAAATATTACATATAAGTTATCTACAATAATATTTTTTTTAAAATAAGAAAAGCTCATTGTAATTTTTTAAATTTTATACTTATTTAATATACTATTTTGTAAAATTTTATATATTTATAATAATAACTAACTATTAAAAAGTTATTTATTATTTAAAAATCCCGCTATTTTTAATTATAGCAAACTTACTAAATTAACGACTTAAATCAGAAATGAATTTAAAACATATATTCAATCGACCAATCATATGAAAGAGTAAAATCACAAACCGCATAAATTTGATTTAAATTAAATTTTGTGAATAATTTGCTTCTACATTGCCTCTTTAGATTGCTTAGACTTTGATAATAATTAATAAATTTTAATAAAAAAAAAAAATAAAAAAAATAATATTTAGCAAAAAATAAAAAACCATGAATAACATTCCTGAAAAACCCAAAAAACCTTTGAATGCCTATTTCCAATTCAGAACTCGCTGGATGGCAGCTAATAAGGAATTAACTGGAGACAAAGGGGATAAAAATGAAGCTTTAAAAGAGGCCTGGGAAGAATTTTAAAAGACAGATGAAAAGGCCAAGATGGAGTTAGAGTACAAGAAAGCCATAGATAAATACAACAAAGAAAATGCTGAGTGGGTCGAAAAGTACGGCGAAAAGGTAAAGGAAAAACCGGCAAAGGCCTCTCGTTCTAAATCTGTCGGCAAAGATGCCAAACCTTAAGAGAAAAAGCAACAACCTGCCCCAGCCAAAAAAGCATAATAATAATAAGAGGAACCTGTCAAAGGTAAAACGACCAAAAATAAAGAACCTAAAGAAGAAGAAAAACCTGCCCAAGATAAACCTAAAAAGTCGAAATCTAAATAAGTTTCTAAAAAATAAAAATGAACTTATATATAAATATTACAGTGATAAAATAAAATATTAAAATTTGTGACAATTCAATAATTCTTTGAAAATATATATATATATGAATGGTGTTATAATTATATGGAGTATATGATGTATATTTAGCATATTGTTTAGTAAATTTGATTTGAAAGTCTAATTATTTTAAATTTTTAAAATTCTAATAATCCCTGTAATTTATGAATCGTTATAAAAAAAGAAAAAATTTGAGGGCCAAATTAAAGAGATATAGATATATTTTAGAAAACCGTCTATTATAAAATAGATATATAAAATCTCATATTTTTATAAATTTTATTTATTAATATATTATTATTATATATATAGTGAATATTTTATTAATAAAATTTTGATTTTTTTTAATTTATCAACATCACAATCTCTTAAGTCCAACGAATCCCTCAACACCAATATCCCCTTCAAAAGTGGCGCTAATTCTCGATCTGGATGGTAAAACAATAAAATCTTTGATAGATATTCCTTCAAAAAAAATCAAAATATAGAATAAAATAACATATTTTTAAATTAAAAAATAAAATTTACCCAAAATGTTTCCATTGGGATGAGCTCCAATAACTCTTTTAGTTTTTACTAGCGTTTTCTTATTCTGGGCGACGGCCGTGTTTTTATCATTTGCACTAAAGAAGTTTCCTAATATCGGTTCCCCATTAACAAATATTTGCAAATTTCCTTCTTTTTTTACAAAGCAGGCAGCCTAGATTTCATATAGTCCAGGAGCGACAATTAAAATGCTTGTTTTGTCTTTTTCCCACAAATAGTTATCAGGCAGAGTATTGACAACCTGCAACATTTGAAATAAATATATTCACTATTTAATTATAATAAGCTAAAATTTACCTAATTTTCCCAAGGAATTGTGTTTCCCTGTCGTAGTTCCCCACTTTTCCAAGTCCACCTTCCAACTATATTTTCAGTGCACAGTGACTCGTTAATTATCGTTTGGTCTTTCGCCAGAGTATCTAGATCTTCCATGTTTGGCTTTTGGTCGAGCTCTCTATGTACTTCAGTAAGAGCTCGGTTTACATCTTCTATTTTCGATCTCGAGTCTATAAGTGTGCACACATCCTTAATATTTGCTTTCAATAATACATCCTGTATCAAACAACAAAAAATTAAAACATTTTTTATTATTAAGTTAAACATAACATCGCATATTAATGAATACCTTTTAAATGAGGTCAATTGTCTTTTTAGTGTTTTCTATGTGAGCTTTGAAATCGGATTACTTCACAATATTGTCTTATTCTTCCGTTAAAGTTTCAATAACTTTTTAAATTTGTTTTAGTTCTTATTGCCCCATTTTTTCTTTACTGAGCTTCTGGATTACATCTAATGTGGCAACATTTTCGAATTTTTACATCACGAATGTCTTGACCTCCTCTTCCAAGTTCTTCACTTCTTTACCGAACTGCTATTAAAGAGAGATGATTCTATTAGAGTTGTCTTGTTGGCAGTGATTTAGAGCCCCCTGTACTTCTTCCAATTCGACCTTTTACGGTTTAGATTTCGATATTTAATACACAATTTTATTTGAATAAAATACAACATTTTTTATTTACTTTTTGTTCTAAGGAATTAACCATTTTTGCTTTCATATCAATATACTCCTTTTTGTCCACTTTTTTAGTAATTTTTTCCTCTAATGAGTCTCTGAGAGAATCTAAGCCCTCCTATATTCTGTATAATTCTTGTCTTAGAGTATTTTCATTTTCCTGCTATCGCTTCGTTTTTGTTTTTGATAATTCTTACGATTTGCTATCGAAATCATTTTGCAATTCAGCCAGCTAATCAGCCGATTTGTTAATTTCCTGGCTCAATTTTTCGAAAATCAATTTGGTTTTTTCCTATTTCTAGTTAATTTTTTCATCAACCAATTTATTCTGATATTGCATATCTTCTCTTAAACGATCTAAACAAAAGAAATTTCGTTAAATTTTCAAATTTTCAAAATTAAATTTGAAATAATTTACTGATATCTTCGTAAATCTCGCTTTTGAATAGCTGAATTTGTTGACTTTGGTGCTCTTTATCTAAAAACTACTTGGCCTTATCTAAATGTTCTAAGTGAGATTGATCATGAAGTTATTATTGTTATTGCTATCTAATGTTCATTTCCATTTGTATTTTTTCATTTTCCCTTCTCAGGAGCGATAATTCGGATTGCAGTCTTTCTATTTCAGTTTTTTCGGCCTTTTGGTTGAGGTTTTCAATAAGAACATTTAGTTCTGGTTTGTTATCAATCACAATTTGCTGTCCCTCGGCCCTATTTTCTAAACTGTTTAAAATTTATTGAATATCAGAAATATCAGCTTTTCCTGCGAGCATGTTTTCTGAAAATAACAAATTTTTTTTGAAATTAATTAAAAATTTCCTTTAGTTATGTTAAATAATTGCTACTTACCTATGTCAGACCGATTAGCTTTTCTTTATAAAGCATTTTGAATTGATTGTTTATTGGCCTTTTATTCTAAAGCCTCATTGACTTCAGCCAAATCTGCCTTGTTTTCAACTTGCACAATCAGTTCCTAAAAGTCCTTTTATTCTACATAGCTCTGCAGATTGTTACCCACTTCGTTTTCTAGTTCCTCAAGTCTGGCACTCAAAATTTTGAAATCTGAAATAATTTCTTCATTAGAAATTCTAGTTTCCATAAGCTATCGAACCTTATTGTGGACAAAATAAAAATTGAATAATTGAAACAAACATTTTTGTCAATATTTTAAAAAATTTAATAGTAAAATACCTCTTCAACAGTCACTTTATTACTTATCATGTACTACAAATCGGATTTCAATACATAGTCTTTCAGCAAATGTTAACTGTCTTCGAAACTCATTTTTTGGTCCAAATGTGAGGAAACTTCGGCGATTGTTCTCGACACATCTGTTACATTGGCTTTCAGCTGAAGTCCTGTGCTCAATTCATTTTTGCTGGCACGAGTAGGCATGGTTTGGGCTATTAAGAAATTAGCAAAATAAATAATTTAATGCATTAATTTGAAGTACTTAAATTCACATATTTTTAATTACTCAGATCCTTTATGGCTTCCGACTGGCTTTTAACTACCTCCGTAAGAGCTTTGATAGTCAATCGCACAATTTCTGGAATTTGTCTCCACTCCTAGGCTCCCTGCAATAAGTCTTCTACTATGATAGTGCTGAAGGCTTCAACGTCCGCATCGTCGTCATGTTGCTGCTATTGCTGTTGCATTTGATAACCTTAGTTCGAACTATGGTGTGAAGGTCTTTGAGAACCAATTCCAATATAACTTCCCTAGCTTTGCATTTTATATTTTTGGCGCTTTTATTTAAAATTTTGCCACTGTTGTACAGTTAAGTAAGGTCTCTATTTTTTTGACTTTTTTAAGTTTGTTTTATAATCAATCTACCTTCTTAACTTAATTCAAAGAATAATTAAAGACAAAAAAGGAATTTCAAGTTTTAATTGTTTTTTGCAAATTTTGAGAAATTGAATTTTATAACATTAACAACCAACTCCTAAGTAATTTTTTTTCTATAATTTTTTGAATTTAATTTTTCAGGAGAATAAAAGAAATTTTTAAAATAAATTTTGAGGATTTTTGTAATTAAAATTATATAATAATAATAAAATGTAAATGTAAATATTAAAATATTATTTTTATTTTTTTTTATATTACATTTATAATTTCATAAATAACATTTATTATATTTAATTAAAAATCCATTTTCATTTATGAATTAAATTTTGTAATTAAAGAAGAATATATATTATAGGAAATGCAGATAAGTAGAAACATTAATATTATATTATATTATATTATATTATATAAGCATGATTATTCTATTATACTATTGCAAATTTATATTACTCTATAGAACTGTTTTAACATATGTAATGTTGTCAAAATTTATTAATAATTTTGATTAGTAATTTTATTTAGAGTTTATTAAATCTAATAAAAGTAAAATAATATAAACTAAAGTAAAAAAAATTACAAATTCTATTTTATTCACATTTTAATATAAAATTTATCCACTTCCATATCTGAATATATTTTCACCCAAAGATACTTAAATGAGCGAAATAATCCAAGAAAATAGCGATTTAAAGAGTTCCGATTAAAAGAAAGATGATGATTAAAATTAAAAATAATCGGAAAATATCATCAAATCAAATGAAAATGACTCCTAAATTTAACCCATTAGTAATAAATAATAGGCCGTTGTAAATACAGATACCATTGACAATGGTCTATAAGTCAAAGATTCGTAAGACACGATGAAAGCTCATAGAGAATTTTATAAATTTGATATAGAATGTCCCAAGTAAATTGAAAATATAAAGCACTTGGAGCGCTTTTACAGAATGTTGAAGGATAGAATGGATGTAGAGCGAGAATATTCACAATAATTATTAAAGTAAGTAACCAGACTTTATTTATTGTTAATAGTAGATAATAAAATTAATTTTCAATTTCAAAGACTAAATGAAAAAATTACAGTAAATCAGAATGATCCAAAGTGTGTCAACTACGCACAGGCCTTGAAATTTTTTTAAAAATAAAAGGCGAACGCCATAATCGATTAGCAAGAAGCCTTGCATTTAGATACTCAGCAATTTTTGGATTTTTTGCGTAAGAAAGAATAAATAAATAAATAATTTGTAGCTAAATTTAATTTTTCCTAAAGGTGAAAACGGAATAAAAGTAGAGTAGTATTAGGAAAAAAGGAAGATTTTAGAGAAATAACTCAAACAAAGCAGAGAAAAATACGAAAATTACAGGTCAAAATACTTTTTCTCTTGCAAAAGTTTCGAAGAAAACGCTTTGCAATGCGATGTGGCTTCTATCAACAGTGAGAATCACCCTTTGCAGGAAAAGAAGAAGAAAACCCTCCTTCTCAAAATGGTGCAATTTTACAAAGAAAAAGACATAACATTTTCGGCTTATTAAAATGCGCAACAAGAACACAATTCCAATTTGAAATAGGCCTACTTTGAAATTTCAAAAATTAACGAAAATATGGAAGCAATGGAACAAGAAAGATCAAGTAATCGGGGCTAAATTTTTCCAATTTTCAAAAAATGTGTTGTAAGTTTTATTTTAATTATTATACAATAGGCACATTCAGAGATCTGGTCTCAAGAATTATGGTTTCTGAGATCTCCTGCATCAGAAACATGCAGTATGACGCGAACCAACTCATCAACCAATTGGAAGAACACGAAACAGCTGAAAAAGAAAATGAAAATTTGTTGCGGCAGTAACACGAAGACGAGAACGAAATTTACGAAGATTTTTACGTAGAAAGACAACAATATTTTTCCGGCGACAACAAGGTTTTCAAAACGTGTTTGAAAGAAATTGCGCAGCAAATATACGATCGGCAACAGCTCAGTCTCTTCAATTCTAAAAACCAGAAATCGCAGTCTCACCTGAAAGAAAAGAACGTGTCCCATCACAAAAGCAGTAGCAGTAATAATAACAGTGTGAAAGTCGATGCCCACAAGACGGCTTCTTCTGACCTGTTCGCTTTCGTAAGACTTGACTTGATGGAAGAAGACAATTTGAAAGAACTACGGAAATCATTTCAGGATTATTGCGTTGCTGTGCTGAAGAATTCAAACTAAGAAGAAGATGCCGACGAAAATTTGTTAGAAATTGAAAAATGGGAAAAGTTTAAATAAACACTTAATAATAACGAAGAGAAAATTCAAAGTATTCAACAAATTACTCTAATGCTTCTCAAAAGAAGGAATTTTATGTACGATTAGTATATGGATTTCATCAAACTTCCCTTCAATAGAAAAATAGTCGTATATTGTCTGGAAAGCTTTAAAATGGCTTCTAGACTGGAATTGGACCAATAGCAGTTTCAATTTTTTGCATTTGATGTCTTTCCACAACTCATTTCTCAATCTTATGGGGAGTAAGATATCGGCATAATGAGAAGAGCCATTCTTATGAGTTTTACACTGTTCAAAAGCAACAAAGGATAGGAGGAAAAAGAAGAAGAGGAAAAGGAACAAGAAAAATAACAACAAGAAACAAACAAAGGCGAGGGAACAGAAGAAGAATAATTATAATAACAGCATAATACTTTTTCCAAATAAAATTCAAAACAAAAAGTCTATTTATAAGACGAGTTAAAAGAAGACGCTATAACGCAAAACCTAGACTTTTGGGAAGCCTTCATATTTTACTAAATACAACTTGATTTGCTTCAAAAAGTAATACAAAATATGAATCAATTATTATTTACAGAAATTATAATTCAATTTCAAAAAAAGGGCAAAGTAAGTGGTAACAATTATATCAGTTCCGATAAATTGGAAAATTTAATGCATTCTACACTCCTGACTGTGTCTTTGCAGATGACTAGATTTTAACTTAATATCCCAATTATCAAGAAAATGATCGTCAAATACGCTCAAAATGTGGGTCTTTCTGATTCCGTTGTAAGAGAAATACTGCATTTCATTTAAGAAGATGAAAATAATCATAACTCTTCAATGATTGCTTCAAATGGAGAAAACTCCAGCCAGTTGTTAGGGGCAAGTGGAATTCCTTCCCGTTCCCAGAGCTTGATGTAGCTTTAAAATTTCGAAATACAACAAAAGAATCAATGGAATCCAGGTTCTACCATTTAATAACACAGTGCTGCTGCGCCCTTACTCTAATCTTCAATAGTTTCCAATAAGTAATAATTGAAAACAAACTATAAAATAGATGGGGGAGATCATTAAAGTACTTAAAAAAAGGTATTGAGTTTTAAAATTTATAAATAATGATTCATTTAATAATTGATTGATTGATTGATTGAGGAGAGATCGTTACGCAGTGTAAAATTGAATAATATAAATCATCTTAGAATATATTTAATAATTACTTAATTAATTATGCTTTTTCAAAATATAATGCTTATACCTAAATTTAGGTTTTTTTTTTTTAATAAGATATTTCTCATAATTACATATAAAAATAAAAATATTATATTATATGATATTGTATATATAATATTATTTAATATAATATAGCATTTTACTAACTCTTTATTAAATTATTTATTAATTTTCTTTTTTTCAAATATAAAAAAAAAAGGTTTAAAATATTTATCGATTGTTTAGGATATACAATAATATCCCTCATTCTATTTCTGATTCTTCAATTTTATTTTTAAGAGGATAAATAATAGAAAATTGGAAATGTTTAGCGAAACTTCCCGGATTTACAACAAATGATGATTGCTAGGTGGTAATTTAAACATCATTTGCAAATTCTTCTTGAATTTGTTATTGCGATTCCTAATCTTATTTTTCAATTTAATGCGTTTTATGGTTTTGTGGCTTGAAATTTTTGAGATTTTCCAAGTTCTTTGTGACCTAATTCTAATTCGAATCTCCAATGATCAAGAAATGGGGAGGATTCAAAAACATCATTGCATGCTAATAGTTCCAATAAAGAGGATTCTGATACAGAGAAACGGGAGACAGATGTCCCTAACTATAAATCGTATACAGGTAGTTATTGTCTATATCTTCAGAGTTGTTAGGGATTATTGACTACTTCCTTATTTATTTCAGCAAATCATTTCTCTAAATAATGATTTCCTTTCCAAAGACTGAAAATCTGCAAGGGTTCTAAGCTCTGATGAAAAACGGAATATGCTTATCAATTCCCTCGAAAAGTTCTTCTGGGAGTTCTTACTTCGGTTGTCTAAAATTTTTAAATTACAAATAAATATATAAATAAGCGCTTTATATGTATAAAAAATAGAGATTACACATGAGTTCCAATGTCGTGAACGTGAGGCACAAAGATGAAATAGCATTTGTTTTTTATTTCGGGGTATTTATTCAGTATTTCCACGAAATTGTAAATGGCGTTTCTGACCTACAAGTAGTCTTCTTCGCTTCTGATATCGCTCGTATCGAAAAATGACCCCATCAAAACAAACGCCAGAGGATTTAAAAACTGCCCTGCTCCACTGAGAAGAGTATCGAACCTGTTCAACACTTCTCTAAAACGAAGAAAAACAATAAAAAAAAATTTTTTTTAAATATTTCACTTTTTATAGTTCAATAGTAGTTCATACCTGTCTGAAATTTTAAAATCCGAAATCACAATGAGACTTAAATCCTCTTTTCGATCAAACGAAAAACTGATGTCATTTTCGAGGTCAAAATATCCGAGGGCCATTTGTCTTTCACGTTCGAACCTCGTGTATTTAGTTTCCTTCTTTTGCAAATCTAAAAGCAGCAATTTGCTCAAAATATCATTGATTTTCCTAACATTTCCGAACATGTCTCCGCATTTTCCGAAGTGCTTCACTATTGAGCTTCTATTTTGAAACTCAGGCAAAATTATCTCCGATATTTAAAAGCATCCGTACTAATCGCTGTAGTGTCCCTTTGCAATAACCAGGCAACTGCTTGTAACATATCTAAAGGGAAAAAGAAAAATTTTTATTATTTTTGAATATTATTTTACATTTTATTATTTATTACCCCTTTTATATTACAGATTTAGAAATGTCGACTTTGACTGAAGAGTATAAGTCTTGCAATATGAACTCCCCTTTATTTATTCCTGACTCATATATTACTCCAAATGTATAAACTTCATCTTGTTTGGCTCCTCTCAAAGCCCCGACCTCTTGTATTACTATTATAGACTCGTCCATGTTCATTGTGGTAGGCTAATGAAATTAAAATTTCGTCGTCTATTCCAGTCGCAGTTTTATCATACTAAATCTGAATTTATTTATTAATATATATTTAGTTAATAGAGTTTCAAATTTTACCTTTTTCTTAGCAGCTGTATTTTATCGTTGGGCTTTCCAATTAGTGCATTCTAAGTTTCAAGACAAGGACTTTTTTCTATTTCAAGACCATTGTAGTCACACTTTAGTACAGGAATTTCCTTGAAGTTGTCTAAAATTATAATTGAATTATTTATGCGATTTTATAGTAATCTGTCAATTTCAGTCAAGTGCTTCACATCTTGCGGCTTTTAAAAAAAATCACTATCATTCTTTGTAAACGTGGTGTATTTTTTTATTTATTATTTCTCAGGAAGCAAAATAAAATCGAATGTTTGCTAGATAATTGCTTCCTCTACTATACTGGAACCTGATATATTTTATTTAACTTTTTCAACAATTTGTTCTTGTAAATTAAAATTAAATTAACATTTTCTTCTATTATCGTTTCATATAACTAGTATATTACATATATAATTTTTATTTTCAAATTCTTGCAATGACTGGCATTGTCTCTATCTTTCCTTTAAAAATTCTTCAATTTTTTATAAAGTTGCTGGTCTCAGTGTGAGTCTATTTTTATCAAAGTATTTTATAATTTATTTTTTCTCCATGTAGTCTGAAAATAATTCCTTAACTATATATTTTAATTTTTCGATGGTGAAAAAGTTGAAATGGTAATTATTTTATAATTTTATGTTTTATGTGTTTGTTTTTTGTTTTAATAAAAGTGTGAAAAAACAAGGTTTTTTTTTTCACAAGTTTAGCAAATTAGCGAATATGAAGAAAATTACCATAAAATTAAAATATAAAGCGCCAAAATTTTAAAAGTATTATTATTATTTCTTCTTCTAGTTGTATTAAGTATTTAATTGGTATATAGATATTAGCAAGTATATTTAAACATAACAAATTTTATATTTTATCACATATATATATATTTTTATTGACAGTTAGTTATATATAAAATAATTATTATGTTACAAATTATAAAATTTATATATATTATATTTGACTTCAGAAAAATCCAAATTTCTTTTATTTTTCTGGATTACTATTTAACCGCTATTTTAGGTTTTCTACAAACTCTTTATTATCCTATTCCATTAGTTTATCAAATTCGGATTGTTTAGATTCCTAAGTTTTGCCTCCTCTTACGGCTCTTTAAATGTATTTATCAATGATTTTTTTAACATCATCTCTCTCTATAAAATAGTACATATATATTTTGAGCTTTTCTTCTATATCTTTATTTAATAATAAGTCTTATAGTGTGTTGGAAATCACTTCTGTAAATGCATCCTTCACAGGATCTTTAGTAATGGCACTTCCCAATAGATCTCCCACAGAGTCAGTGACAGCGTCATCTGAAAATATTTCTTTTACCGTAATTTGCAATTCATTTTTAAATTCTTAGTCTCTCAACAGCTTAAGTAGCATTCGTAAAATTCCTTCTTGAACCTGTTAAATTAAGTTTTTATTCTTAATTTTTTTTCATTAAAGTAATTTTATATTTTACTTGCTTATCTTCTAATAAATCATTCAATAATTCTTTAGAAAAGTATTATGCTTCTTAATTAAAATTCTCATCTTTCAGAGTTTTTACAAGCAATCCTAATACCGCCTCTAAAACCAACTGCTATTTAACTAAATCTTAAACGAAAGTACCTGCTTCTCTCTTAACATTGTTATCATTAAAAATACCTATATCAAAAATTTAATTGTCTATTTATTAGCTTTCTATAGATGTAATAAATTTAAGCTTAACTCACCTGTAATTAATTATTTTCCAAAAGATTCCGCTATTTGAGCAGTTGGCTGATTGGGATGCAGCAATTGTGAAGTATAAAGCATAAATTGCTAATGTAAATCATATAAAATTGGCTTGTAGTAAGGAAGTAGAGCTATTCCTATAACGAAAAAGGCTTTGTATTAATGAGGCCTTACATATAATTTAAATTATGCCCACTCCTATTCAATTTCTAATTTTCTTTACAGACTTTTAAAAGGAGTTGGGCGCAAACTCTTAATGTAATTAATAGTATTAAGTAAAAACTTCATTTGTGTTTGTTTTTTCTATGATATTTAAATAACTAATATAGTATTTTATTTTTCTTCTTCTAATTCTGAGTTATTCAATCTTATAAATATTAAACTAACATTACATGTTAATATTCTATTTTGCAAGATTTAATTAATACAATTGGGTTGAATATTTTTTTCCGATAAAAATTGGGTATTTAATTTTTATAAATATATATGTAAAAATACAGTACAATATATAAAAGTTGTATTTATATTTTATAAATATATGTTTTAATTATAAAAAAACTCAAAACCAAACCTCACAACATATTTTTGTTATTTATATTATCAGGAAGACTTTCGTATTATTTATTAAGTATTCTAACCTTTCCCACAAAGTCCATAAGATAAAAATTATCAGTGCTATATTAGAAATATTGTAATATTTTAAAATGCTTTTTTTATAAATATAAATTATATATATACTATTTTTAATGATCTGCAGCCTCTAACCTATTCGTGGGTCCAGCCATTTGTAATATGAAATTAAGAGAATCTGTCATTTGTTTTACTGTTTTCTTGGTAGTTTCATCTGTAGAAAAATAGATTTTTATTATTCATTTTTAGCTTGTAAAAACATATAAATTTACTAATAGTTAGGAGAGACAGAATTCCTGAATTCAATGAATCTGTAAATAAAAACACAGACCCTTATTTTTTTTCTAAATCGTAGGAGATCTAATTTTTCCTGCAAGCTTAAAAGAAGTCTCTATAATTCATATTCTTCAGCCCTTCATGATACAAAAAGGGGGCATACATATAGCACCTCTATTCTCCTTCTTCTATTTCTTCTTCTTCTTCCTCCTCTTCTGAATGAATTATTTCATCGTCCTCTTCGGTTTTAAAGAGAATTAATATTAAATAGTACTTTTCATTTAAAAATTTATTTTATTTTTACTATTTTGAGAGAATATATTTGAACCTTCTTGATTTTTAACATAATAATTCCCATATACTTTATCTAGTTTCCCCTTAGCCAGAAAATCGAAAATGAAAAATGAGGCTGTAAAAGTGTTCAAATAGCAATCCATATCTATAACTTAAAATAGAGGGTACTGTCCTCTCTGGTCTTAACCTAGGAAACTAATTAGGTCTAGAGATATGTAACCAAAAATTCCTTTTGAATACAAATTTTCTCCCAAAAGACTTATTATTTTTTTCAAGTTTAAATGCGTTAAAGAAGTTTACGGGAAAATACAACCAAAGTTTACATATTCATTTCCTTAAAGTCTATCATAAGTTCCTAAAATATTAGAAGTTCCATCAGGGTCAATTCTCATAATGATAGACGGAGATTAAATGGAGTTTTCTTTAGCTACTGGCATGGCCTATTAATTATAAATAATAATCCACTTTTGGTTGCTTTGAATAAAATATAATTTTACTTCTATGACTCCATTATTTTTCAAGAAATAAGCTATGAAATTGTCATAATTTTGGTATAGACTGGGTTATGCTATTTTAAGCTTTAATGGTAATAACTACAGATAATAAAAGTAAAAAATAAATATTTAAAGATTTGTTTAATTTAATTTTAATAAATATAAATCTACATTAACAACTATTTCTCTTATTTATTATAGATTTTATAATTTTATTTCTTCGGTTTAGTTTTCCTACTTTTATTTAAATATTTCGTTTAGAACCCTTATTGATTCCAAAGAGAATGACGCAATCCCCCTACCTTTAAATTCATCATCAACTTTAAAAACCCATGTTTTAACTCCAGGAGTGTTATATATAAGTTTGGTGAGTTAATTTACTATATCGTCTTCATCTTTTATATTGCTGACTCCAGGAGGAATAGGAAATCCTTAATGCATATAATAATTAAAGTAAAACATATTAACTTAAGTTAAATAATATTGTATTTAGAGTTACCACATTCTTAAAATACTTATTTTGCAAAGGATTTCTTGCTAAACTTTTTATGCTGATTTAGATCCCCACAAAAAATTGGAATTTGCATAAAATGGCCTAAAAGGAAATCTTCTTTGCATGGATATCCGGGAACAATATAAGAGGTTTTATCTATTTACATTTTTATTTAAATAAATATATAAATATATAAAATTTGAAAGTACCTCTAACTAATTCTTTTATTTTATTAATTGTAAAAGGAGAATAGTAAAGCAGTTTACTGGTTGGAAAATACTATGGAAATTTGTCATAGTTTTCCGGATAAAGGAAATGAACCCTATCTTTATAGTTATCTAATTCTCCTAATTCACAAATTTTGAAATAATAAGAAACTATTTCTCTTGGCAAGGGGAAGGGTGAAACATAAATAATTTCTACATTGGGATCTTTCAATCTAAAAATTCTAGATAATTACAGGTTTTCTCTTTGAGGAAAGTGCTCCATTGTATGTCTTTTTTATTACTAACAAATAAAATGATAATTATTTTTTAAAACAAATATTTTTTGCTATTTGTTTGTTTACATCATAAGCTAAACTGTTTATATGAATTTCTACTCTTCTTTATTTTTTTATTTTAGACCAATTGACTTTGAAGTCATCTACAACTTCTTGGTAGGATTCCAATTTTTTTGCAATATTTCTTTTTATGCTTAAATTAGAAATCAAAAAAGATAGCCAAAAGGTAACTTTGTTTTTTTTTAACTGATCCGCCTTTTTCTTTTTTTTCATTTCCTTCAAGCTTTTCATTGCTTTGTGCATTTTATAATTTCCAAATATTCTTAAGGCTGCCCACGTTTTCCCCCTGTTATTTGATGCCATAGCCTCTGCATGCATTACTTCTTTCATCACATCAGAATTTAAAAAACAATTTAGCAAATCTGCATTTTTCACCTTAACAAGGTCATCAGAAATCTACGCCACCTTTTTGCCATCAATATATGCCACTTTTACTTTACATTTTATCATAAACTGTGCCAATTTTCTAAAAATACCGCAAATGCTGCCCCAAATGTGCGCATATCTTGCCTTCATTTCTACGAAATTTTAAGAATTTTCATTCACTATTCCATTCACCATCTATAACTCAAGTGTCAGAGTTAAATCCATTTTTTCTACGGGCACTCTTTGCACTAACTAGGGAGATGTCTGTTCATTTAAATTTATTTGCTTTCGCAAAATTTCCTAGTTTGATAAAACTCCACTCCCAACTTTTTATTCGGCAGCAGTTAAAAAAAAACTATTGTCTTCCATTTAATTTTCATACTACACAACCGGAGCTAAATTTGTCTTGTCAAGTTTAAATTTATCTTCAATTTCGGTAAACGTAAAGAATAATTGCTTGAATTTATCATTAAAAGGATTTATCCTAAAGAATTTATAAATTTTAATACTTGCGATCAAATATGTTTAAATTCAGTTTACTATTTAGGAATCGAATCTATTACAGGATTTCCTTATTAAAATGCAGGTAAAACATCCATATCTTTAAATATCTATCCTGAATATTACAAATTTAGAACTCCTTTTTGAAAAATATCTTTATCACTAATAGGAGGTAATTCTGCAAAAGGGTTGTTTCTTATATGCTTTGGCAAAATATTTGGCTTTCCCAACTTTCCAGGTTTACTCAACGTTTCACAATTATATTTTTTTTGCTTTTTTGTTTTATTTTAATTATCTTTATCTGCTTCTGATCTTGAATATTTTATTTTTTTAGTTAATTTTTTATAAAAATACTTTGAAAAATCTCTATTACTTAATAGTATTTTGAGTTTATAAAAGCTCCTCATTTTTTTGTTTCGTAATTAAAAATGGTTAACTCTGCGCAAGCATGCTACTTACAGACTATTTTAATTATTATAACTTCAATATATAACAAAAAATAATTTAAAGAATTTATTATTATTGTACAAAGTTTCTTTGTAGGTGCGAATAGTTTTAAAATTTTAATTTGGGTTTGTAGGTCAATAGACTTTATGACTTTGAATGCTAATTTGAAACTGGCCTTTGCCTTTTTTGTATTTATGGAAACTGCTACTAAACTTTATTATCTGAATTAATCTGCTCGACCTATTTATCAGATAATGCTAATTTATTTATATTCATTTTATTCATTATATATAACTTACTGTTTTAGCCATTTATCTTGTTTTTAAATTGAAATCATCTTGTAACTTCTATACCTAATACTACAATCTACCATATAATAATTATATGTCTTTTTAATCTAAATTTTCTAAAATAAAATATATTAAATAAGCTCAATTATAGCGGATAAAGGAAATTATTATTGCAAATTGACTTGATTTGTAATAATATTTAACTTATCTATAATTTTTACCTATTGACTATGAATTTAAAGTTTTTAAATGCGCTTAAATTTGATTGATATCATTTGTAGTTGTACCAAAGTTTTTGGCAAAATCCGTTTTTGATTTCATTTTATTTTATTGATGATAACTGACTTGTCCAAAGTGAAATAACTTGTAATGAATTTAAAAAAAATTGTTTTTTTATTTTTAAATTAGTTTAACAATAATCGGAATATTGATAGAGAAAATTGTTTTTTTCTAGTAATTTTTAATGATTGAATAGAATAAATTAAAGTGATTTTATAATAGAGTTATAAAAAATATAATGTACTTAATTATAAAGTATTAACTATAGAATATAAACGAATTCCTTCCTTTCTATAAATAATTCACTTATTAGTTCAATTTTAATTATTATAAATTAAATTATCTTAAATAAGGACTGAAATATATATAATAATTTTATAATAATAATATATATTTATTATCATAATTTAAACTGTTTTATAAAATAATATTAAATTTAATTATTAAATTTATTTTTTTAATTCATTATACATATTATTAATCATTTTGTAGCAAAAATAACAGAACTAAGAATAATTATAATCAAAACTAATCCAAACATAATTATGCAACACATTTTCTTAATAATAATTTAGAAAATAATTTATTATAATAATTAAATATATAAGTATTTTTAATTTTTAAAACATACCTTTCTTCCAGCCTTATGATGCTCCTTTGCTTTTTATAAATTTTTAGTAGCTTTTTCAAAATTTCTATTTGCCCCCTGCAAGTTTAATTCTATATCATTCAATTATTAACCATGTTAATTGACAAGTAATGCCATATCTAGGAACATTTAATGCACAATTTCAACATTCTAATTTATATTATCGTTTACTTTAATAAATTGACTTGGATATTGTATAATTAAAATAGTTTACTTATTATAGTTTTTTAATGTCTCTACATTTATCCTATATATCGCTAACAGCATTTTTTAATTAAATACTAGCAGAACCAATTGTTTTTTCTTACAATAAATCATTATATTTCTATAAATAATATAGTTTATTTTCAATAGTTTTAATAGTATTTAGATTTAATATGTACTTAAGGGTCATCAACCATATCTTCTATCTAATCTTAAGTTAGATTAGCATCCAAATACCTTACTTATCTAGAAATTTTATTCTTAATTCCTTATTTATATGAAAGCTAGGCATTTTATGAATTTTAAAGAACATCTTAAACTTTTGTAGTTAGTGCAGAAAAAGCATTTTATTTTAATTGAATATCTGTTTGCTCCTATATATTTTATAAATACATAAGTTAATAAATCAATTATAAATTTTAAAAAGAACTATTATTAAATTACAGCTCCATTTTATTTATCATCAGTAATCTCTTTAGAAAGTTATTCAATATTATCTTTTAATCTTCTGTTTAATTCATTATTTTAAGCTATGACTGTATTAAGTTCTTAATTTATATCTAAAACAAAAAATTTTTTTAAAAAATTATTAATAACCACTTAAATTACATTAATTAAATACTATGCATTACCTTTTTCTGTATTAGCGCTGATTGCCCTTTAATGTTTTTCCTTTAAATCGCTTATTTCTTCATTATTAGCTTCAATTTAATTTAAAATATTTTTTGTTTATTTAATTTTTCTTGAAAACTCAGGAAACAGATCTTAGTCCTCTATAGGATCAGCCCCATATTCCTATTTCGCCACTACATTTCCTGCTTCTTCGTCTTCGTATTAATTATTTGCACTGTACCCTCCTTGATTCATCTATAAAATTAATTAGTTTATTAATATATTATCATAAATTCTACTTTTTTATTATTATTTAAATTTTCTTAAAATTAATAATAAAAACAAGTTACATTTTTTAGTTATTAAAGTTTGTCGTTCATTTTTCAGTAATATTTTATGTATAAAATATTGGACTCTTATGTATTATTTAATTTATATATTTTTATATTTTTATTTCTTTAATTGAGTTAAGTTATTCTCAGAAATAGTTAATTATTCAACCTCTTCTTGTAATTTATTTATAAATAAAATAGTATATATTTTAATTTTTTTTTTCCCTACAACTTATAATATCAATACTTTTAAATTTGGTAATGATAAATTTGATAATTTATGTAAATAAAGAGAACAAATTCTATTTAATATAATTTAAATTGACTTTAATTCCGTTTTCATATAAAAAAATTTTATTTTTAATTAATAACGTAAAAAATATGGATTGAATAAATATATATTTATAAATTTATTATGATATTTTTGTATTAAATTATCTTTAATCACTTATTATTGGAGTTATTATGTAAGTCTATAATTTTTAGAAATTACTGTAAGAATTCAACAGATCTATATAAACCTTCTTAGCAATTGATTACAATTAAATAATTTTCTTATAAAAATTATATGAATTTTTAACCGTGAAGTTTTAAATAAATATCACATTTTTGTTTCATGTCTGATTCTATCATTGGAAACCAATAAATGTAGTTTTTAGTATTTTATATTTAATTTATTTATTGCTCCCCGTATCTTCTTGCACAATTTACTATTATAATACTATTTTCTCCTATCTTTATTTTATTATAATACTCTTTTACTGCATCTGACCCTCCCTATATTATACTTCCTTATTATAATTTAACTTCTTTTTGTCCACATGAACCTTTTTATTACGATTATATTTTCAAACTCTAAGATATTTATTCTTAATTCGATTTTTATTTTTAAAATATAGTCTCTTCCATTTATATATATATATTATAATTACAGTTAAATGATAAATTTATCAAATATTTTTAATTAAAAATATCACAACTTGTATATTTTTTTGCATATATAAAAATAAAAAATATTCTCATATAGTATGATAATAAAAATATTATTTCTACAGACTTTAGATATAAAAAATTATTTACCTTTAATTATTTTTTTATCAATATCTTAATAGAAAAAAATATAAATATTTTGAGATACCATATAATATTATATTTATGAAGGATAAAACCTAATTTAAACTTTTATTATAAGAACAAAAGGTATTTTTCTATTTAATGTTATAAATAAAGTTGAGTAAAAAATCTATATATTTATTATATATTAATATGGTTTTAATATTTTATTAGTTGAAAAAACAAAATTATCATATTAAATTTCTTTTATTATATATATATACATAATATACAAATTAATAAAAAATTAATCCTTCCATAATTATTACTTAATAGCAAAGCCATAAAATATACTTAAATAATATTTTTTACTAAAATATTATCTTTATTGTTTATTTTATTTTTACATCTAAATATTTTTTAAATATCATAAATATATATACATTAATTATCTAATCTTCAATTTTTTTGGTTGTTATGTAAATGTGACTATATAATAATTTTTAATTATGTTTTCAATAAGAAACAATTTTATTATTATATACTTTTGATTTTCTTCTCTATTTATATTTATTTAAATTAAAAATAATATAAATTGTTTATTAATTATGAAAAAAAATATATAACCTTAACTATAAATCGAAATGTAAAATATAATTTTTACTACCTAAATAATAATTAGAATATATTAATAATATATTATAAAAATATAAATTTGATTATATTCTTTACTTTTTTAAATTAAATACCATATTGAAATGCATATTATTATAATGAATGAACAATTATTTGTTAAAGTTCAATTTATTATTAAAGTAGTATTTATTTTTTATAATTCTTATTATTATTTGTTTGTTACTTTCATATTAAAAATATTTGATTTAGAACAAAAAGGAATTTATAATATATATATACTTTTTATGAAGGGGTTGAATTTATGAGAAAAATGAGATAGTTATGATAGTTAACTAATAACTGTATAATAAATTATAGAATATATATTTATTTTGTATTATATTTAATATATAAANTTTATAGATATAAATATATTATGGATTTAATATTAGAATATATATTTAAAATTATATTTATATTTCACTCAAAATTTTTATAATAGTTTGGTTCTATAGTTTTTCCTTTATATTCATCAGGATTTAGAAGCATTTATAAAAATATTCTTTTGACATCTCTGATAGTTTATTTATTTTTTAACTTTTAATTGCCAAAAAAATATGAAGTAGACTGTTCCCTTAAAAATTTAAATATAAGAATTCTTATAATCCTATTTATGCATCTACTTTTTTCTGTTTATAAATTTTTGGAACCATGACCAAGACAAGTTAAAAGTGTACATACTTTTGGACTGATTTTTATTTTTTTAACATAATTAAAAAAATCTATTTGCGTTATATTATGGTCATCAAGTAAGTATTAAATATGATTAGAATCATAATTTTAGATAAAGTTATAGAAAGCAGAACAATAATTTTTAGGTATATTTTTAATTATAATTTCATATTAGGAATAAAATCTTGGAGACTTTTTATAGGCAATATTATAACCTATACCAGAATAAAAAATAAATTAAGTATTATAAAATGTATATTAATTTAATTGGATTTACCTTCATAACCCCTTTTTTTAGAACTATTCTTGATTTATTCATTAGATTTCATCTCTGTATTTATATTTTTATCCTACTCATATGGAGGATATTTAAGAAAACCACTTAAAGCATTTTCTTATTTCTAAACTAAATTTATATAATCTTCATTTTTAAGTAGTTAATTGTTTTAATTTTACTATTTAATTTAATTATTATTAATATCATTAAATATCTATATTAGATTATCGGTCTTATTATTTTTATTAGAAAATTAATAACTATCACTATTTTGATCATGCTCAACTTTAACATTTTAGGTTTAAAAATTTTAATTTTCTTCTTTTTAAACTGTATTCATTTGTAACTCTTTATTTTATTCATCAGGTGTTTATTTATTTTAAACACTTGATATTATCATTATCTAAGGATAATTTTTTTATAATTATTTACTTTCAATTTGCTTAATCTACTATACCTTATTTTCTTAATATTAACATTAATTATCTTTGGGTTCAACTATGGTATCTTGTGGGAACTCTGTTTAAGTAGGAAGATTTTGTTCATATTTCTATATAGTATTGGTATTTTATGTTTATCCTTAAATTTCTCTGTATGCATTATTTTGCAGTAGATCATAATCAGTACTTAATGAAGAGTTTAAACAAGCTAAAAAGGGGCTTCCTGGCTAGACAATTGGAGTATTATGATAAGAAATCATCTATCCGTGATGCATTTAGTTTTATTAAGTGTTTTGGTAGAAAACATTTTAGTATTGCTTTGGCTAAAACATCATACATTACTAATTAATCATTGGTTAAGATTAATACAATTGTTATTGGGGAATATTATAATATAATTGATAGTAAAATGCATTTCCATTTTAAGATAAGTATGGTATTGAGTTAATATGAGAATATTGCATCATTTATAGAGTTTCAGATTGACTATATTAAGAGTTCATTGTTTAAATTTTTTTTTTTGATATTATTTTTGTTTTTTTTTCTTATCGAATGAATTTTTATGTTATGAATTAATAATAATTATATATTATATAATTAATATTTGATAGCTTGTCCTTATACAATTTATAATCCCTTTAAATAATAATAATAATTTATAATCTTATGAATTGTTTCTAAAAATTTGAAAAGTAATTATCTAAAATGGTTTTTCTTTAATAAAGTGTAATTTCATATTTATTCATTCATTTTCAGAAATTTACAATTACAATGTTAATTAATCAATTTAGTTATATATTTATAATTCAGTAAAAGACTAAATAATTTATTAATTATATTAAACGAGTCAGTAATTATTTTAAAATCGTGGGAATATTTTATTAAAATGATATTATCGAATTTTAATATTTATATAAAAGATAAAATTAGGATTTTAAACTAAATAAGCAATTTTTTTTTTAAAGACAAAAAATATTAATTGGTATAAAATAATTTAATAGATACACAGTGTGCTGAACATTATAAAATTACATTAAGTAATTTTATATCATATATTAAATATAAAAATATAGAATATATTTTTATATAATTTAATTTTATTTTTATATATATATATTTATTTTTGATTAAATTTATAAACTAATAAAAGTTATAATAACTTTCAATCATTTATTTGTTTGTTGACAGTATTTTTTTCTCAATTTTTAACTTAAAATACCTCATTGTCTTGATAATAATTTAGCTAAATCTTTTTATCTTTATACTAACTGGGATTTTACAGTAAAAGTAAAAAAATTCTTTTGACCTATCTAATTCTAGGTTTAAATTTGAGTCTGTTATTTCCAAAAAAGTATGGAGCTGTTTCTTCTCTCAAGAATTTTAAAATTAAAATTCTAATTATTTTGTTCAAACTTTAACTTTTAGTGGTTTGATGGCTGGCTAGACCTTCTCCCAAGCATGTTAATAGAGTCTTTATATTAGGACTATGTCTCAATTTTTTATAGTAATTTTTAAAATTCTTTTATGTTAGGCTATTCTCTTTCAGTAATTTATCAATGATTTATTAGTCAAAATTTTCTAAATAATTAACAAAGGCAGTACAATAATTTTTAGGAATATTTTTCTCAATAATTTCTTTTTCAGAATATTTTCTCTAAAGTTTTTCTGGGGTTTTTATTTCTTTTTAATTTAAAATAGTTAATTTTTTTTTTTAATTTTTCTTTAATTATAAAATACCTTAGAAATCCTTCATATTTCTTGTTTTTTATATTCCCATTTAAGGAACTGTTTAAACAGTACTAGAATCATCGCTAATTTCTTTTGGATCGAATTATTGTTAATTATTTAATTCCTTAAGAATTTATAAAGGAGGAGCTATGTAATCTTTTCCTTTGTTACTATTCCCATAATTTATTTAATAATAATCAAATATATTATATATTGTTTAAGTTACATAAAGTAATCAATTAATTAAATATTAAATGTTACCAATTTATTTGATCCATATCAATATTAATTTAAGTTTCGTTCAATTCTGATAATCTAATAAATTTAATTAATTAAATATATTTTTTTTTTTTATTATTATAAATAAGTTTTACTTCTATTTATCTTAAGATATTGTATCTACTTCTTCTTCTTTAACTTATTATTATATAATGTTTGTTTTTTTCAACATATATCCATTATTTTTTGAATCAAATAAACTACTACTTATATTATTTTTTTATTATTCTAGATTAATTGTTGAAAGTTAAGAAATTCTATAACCTTGAGGAACCCGTTCGTTAATGTTGCCAAAGAGGTTTTATTTACTAGAATTAAACGAGCTTTACAATTATAAAGCTATTTTAGTATCTTAAATAGGAATCTTTAAGAAATTTATATATTTTAGTTTTTTTTTATATAAAAAATATTTTATCAACTTTATATTAAAATATTATTATATATACTGAAAAGTTAAAAGTACCTGATTAATTTGAACGGATTAATAATCTGGATTATTGTGAAAATCTGATGATACTTAATACTATGGGTTTAATACAAATCCACCCATGGGGAATTATGTTTATATCATGTTATTTTATAAAAATAGATTATTCCCTCTGTTATAACCATTATCGCCCTATATGTTTTAGATGTCCTAGTATTATAAAGTATTTTAATACTAAGCTAAAGCATTATTTCTAATTTGTATAGCATTCGCCAAGGATTAATTTTGAAAAGGAAACAAATATCCATAGCCATACTACATCTATTGCATTTAATTTACATATTGGTTTTGGTAGCTGATTTATTATTGCTAATTTTAAAATGAATTTTAAAATTATGGAATGATGTTAGCGTTCAAAGGAGAGGTATATGGTTATTTGTAAAAGCAGAGATTACCATAGTTTTATTAATCTAAAGAAACATGATTGTTATTAGAATTATCAAGAGGAAACTATCCTAAATTTTAGTTAGAGTTACAGTTCATTTATGGTTTTATGAACCTTATTATAGTTTTTTTATCACAATGTTAATTTTTATTTTTTATTTTTTCCCTTAATATTTATTGTTTTATAATTAAATGTGTATTATCTCTAAAATTAAAATTATAGAAACATTCATGAAGGCCATGTTGATTGAAAAATTAAAAAATATTTAAATTTCTGAAACAAATTTTAAGGAATACCAGTAAACACTATTTCTTATCTAATGCATATTTCCCATTTATATTTCCATTCTATCACAAACTATATATAAAATTATATGATGATATTTATAAATATATTTTAACTCCAAATAATTAAAATTTATATTAATTACATTTATTAAATATGTCATTTTTGTATTATAACTCCGATAATAATTAATTAGATAAGTGTATATATAAAATTAACTTTGAATTATTAGTTCAAATAGAAATAAATAGATTCTTTAATTTTCATATTAAAACATACACTTGTATATTATCATTTAAAAAATTATTTAATGCAAACATCTTCTTTCATTATATAAATACTATATAGTAACAGTTTAGGGGGTATTTTATACATCTAAATATTATTAAATTTTAAAGGTAGGTCTCTATCCAATAAATTTTTATTTTGAAATCATTTTATTTAAAATATACCTTATGATTTTATAGTATTATAAATTATTTTTACTTTACTCTTTATATTATTTTTTTTACTGATCAAATTTATTATAATTATCTACCTCAAAATACTTTAAATTTAGCATAAAATCAAAAAAGATATGATATTTTTATGATAGATTTCTAATAAATAATAATATTTTAAATTACATATATATATTTTGTATTTGTTTAAAAATATATTCATTAGTTATAGTAAAATATATATATATAAAAATCATTCATAATTTACATTATTTTATGCATTTATTGATTTATTATAATTTGAATAGTTTAAGGAAAATTACAAAATATTACTTTTCTAATATAATAAATATTTGATAGGATAAAATTTTTAATTAATCAATAAAAGTTGTTTTCTATAAATATATAAAATGATTTTTATAAAAAAATTGCTAGTATATTAATATTTTTAAAAAAAATAATTTCATTTTAAGTTATTCTATATATATAGAAGAGTTTTAATAAGGTAGATTAATTATTATAATTCACATAAAAAAGAAATTTATTATTTCAATTATTTATTTTTATTAAATTTACTAATATTAGTAAATTAGATCATACAAATTTAATTCTGCAATACATAAATATAGATTAATATCTACATATAATTAAATATTTTTATAAATTAATGATTCATATTGAAATATTATAGGTAGTTGATATATTAATTATTTTAATTTATTTTTAAAAAATATATTGAATTAGAAACAATTTATATACTATATATATATAAGTATCTATCCATTCCTATATCTGATAATTAGATATTTCAAATTCAAATTTAGGGAAATATATCACAATTTTAATAATAATTGAAATCTATCTTTCTTTATTTGTAGTATTATGGATTTTATATAAGCCACATAAATATTCTTCTAAAAATTCTAATTTCCTTTTTAAATTTCATTCTTTAATTAGAAAAAAAGTATGATGTACATTGTTCTCTTAAAAATTTATAAATTAAAACTCTCATCAGTTTGTTCAGACTTTGACTTTTTGGGGTTTAGTGGCTAATATCTCCTCCTCCAATACAAATAATAAGATTATATATAGTAGGATTTTTTAGGAGTTTGCGGTAATAATTGTTGATGTTTGATTTAGTTATGTTTTCTGATTACATAAAAAACTTTTTAATATTTATGTCACAGTTTTAAATATAATTGACAAAAGCAGTGCAATAGTTTTTTGGGATATTTTTTAAAATGATGTCATATTCAGAATATTTTTTGCTTTCTTTATTAGGAAAATTAATATCTAAAAAATAAAAAAATATAAAAATATTAAATATTAACAATCTATTTTATTAGTATTCCTTAAAGATAATTAGTTTATTTAATTTATATTTTTAATTATATTATTATTTATGTATAAAATAACTTACCTAATTATAAATGACTCTAAGGTATATTAATTGTTGGTTAATTCTAACCATTATCTTCTAAATTTTATTCTATATTTTCTTCAATTTATTCTGATTTAAATACCTAATATCTAGTTTATATACCTTTTTAATTATAGTTTTTTATAATCGAATTAGAGTATTACTATTAAAAATTTTATTTTGTATTATGGAATTAGAAAGGTATTTTATTATTTTATTTTAGTTTTTTTGCTTAAGATTTTTACTATTTAATAAAGTGTATTTAACATTTTTCTTATTTGTCACCCATATGATCATTTTTATTATTACTGATTCTACTATCATTTTCCATTTCTTTCTAATTTGACTACAATTACTCAATGATATCCTTTTTATAATCAATTAATTATTTATCTTATTAATTATGGGACTGGTAAGAATTTTGTATTGGAATAAAACTGACACAATTTGTTTGTTATTTTTATAAAGGATTGAAGATTTATGCTTTATCTGATTCGTATTGTAACAATTTATTATTGAGTTCTATTACGCAAGTGTTCTTTGACTAATTTTTAGGTTTATAATTATAATCCAACTATTTCTACACACGTTATGAATTTGTATTTAAATTTTTATAAGAATTGTCATTTAATTAATAAATATTATCATTCTGTTGAATTTAAATATTCTAGATGCAACTTTAAATGTTATTTTTTTCTTAACAAATAAAATTATAATTATTTTTATTATCGTTTTGTTAGTTATTCAGAACATTATCTAGTATCATTAACTTATTATTAGGAGAAGAAACCTATATTTAATAATTACCATTTTAATGAAAAGATTATTAATAAAATTGATGGAAAATTTATCTATTGGTATCATTTATTTATAAATTCTAATTATGATAAGGATAAACTTGCATTTTATGCTGTTAATTATTCATATTGAATTAGCTAAACTAACTTAAACTTGGCAAATTTAATTTTGGATAAGAATGGATGTTCATATTTTAATGGTTATTTAATTCTGAATAATCAGTTTTAAAATAATTATTTTGCATGGATTATTTGAAAAGTTAAGGGTTTTCAAAATTTTAATTTTGTTATAGCTACCCATTTAGATGATGATTAAAATCTATATAGCTATAAAAATTATTATTTTGCAATTAATAATTATTCATTTTTTCTATTATTTTTTGTTTTTTCTATTATTTTATTTTGTTTTGTTTTCTATAATTTTTTGTTTTTTATATTATTTTGAGTTTTATTTTCATGTTATAAGTCCTTTATAAATTACAATATACTTGCATAATAATAATATATGTTAAAAGTTATAAATAATTCGTCATATTTTATTGTTCAATTATATAGGAATAATATGATCTTTAAATTATATATATATACTTATAATTAAATGATAGTAAATTGAAAAAATAAGTATATTACAAATATCTACCATATTAAACATTTATTTTATGAGTAAAAATAGTTTTATATACTAAATACTATATAATTGTATAAGTCTTTTGTTTTCTTATTTATTAATATATGGTTTTATAATTATATCATAATTTTTTTATAATATTACTATTATATATAACGAATATATTTATAAAATAAATATCATTAAACCCCACATTCAGGTCCTTAACAATTTGCAGGTTATTATCCTGTTTTATCTTATTTTTCTTTTCTTTATACCTACTTATTTAGTTTCCACTCTTATTAAATTACATCTGAAAATTTATTTTATTTTTCTTCTTCCTCATCCTTTTCATCCTTTTCATCAATTTAATTTTCTTATTATTAATCATCACCTTTAATAAAATAAAATAGCTCATATATTATAATCTTATATAAATATAGTAAATATACTATTATACTTTATTCCCCATTCTTATAACTATGACTTTAAAATGAATACAATTATTATCTTAATTTGCTAACTTCGCTCATTAGAGTTACATTTTCCTGATATAATTCCTCATCTAATTCTTTCTATTTTAATTACATGTCTCTTATAGTATTTTTTAAAATAGGGATGCATTGGTTTTACATTTCTAAACTATCTATTTTTTCACTGTAATCTTAGATTTACTTTTCTTGTTGTTCTATATTATATGTTAACATATTTATCTAAAATATGTAAATCATATCAAGCTATTAATAATTATGCATAAAATAATATTTATTTTATATCTAACCTAGTGCTTAGAAATTTTATCTGCATACTTATTAGGTTATTAAAACATTTGCTTATATTGTTATACCGTCATTTATAAGGAATCAGTGATGGATTAAAATGAACAAATTTATTCTTCTTTAGCCTCTAATTCATTTTCTCTTTCATTTAATAATTTTTGTAGTTATTTAACATTAATTGTTTCACTTTCGCTAATTATAGATTTATTACTAATACATTCTAATTCTTTTTCCAGATCTTTTACTATAAGATAACAAAAAAATAAAATTATTTACTAACTTATAATAAATTTTTTACATTTAGATAATGATTTAGAATATTATATTTAAATTTCTTTGTTTAACTGGTTTAAATTATTATTTTTTTCAAAAATTTCATTAAAATTCAATTCTTATTTCTCAATTTATTATTTTAGTGATTAAATTTCTTCTTCCAACTACAGGATTTATTTAGAATTTGTTTCTTATTGTCTTTATGTATCTTCTTGCTATAATTTCCCTTATTCTTCCTTTTCAAATTTAAGTTTAAATTATAAATCTTCCTTACATTTTTATAATTCATCTACCTTTTTCAATAAATTAGAAATAAAATATTATTTTTATTTTTAATATTATTATTAAATTACCTTTTATTATAGTAAAACTTATTATTAAGCATTTTCAATCATTTATGAATAGATTTCTTCATTAATTTATTTTTGTTCTGTTAACTACTCTTCTAAATTTTATATTTTTTTATTACTTAATGCTTTTCTGTCTTTTTATTATAATTCATCAATTTAGCTTTATTATTTTTCATTGCAGGATTTTAAATAGGCAATTTCAGAATTTAAAATGTCAATATCACTTAATAAGTTTTTATTTTAACTATTAATTTTTTGGTTTTCTTCTTATATTATATTAAAATCTTCTTTTTAAATTTTTAATTGATTGTTATATTATGTCTCTTTCTCTTGAAATTGTATTTAAAGTTCTTCTTATGATTTTAAGAATTTATCTTTAAGATCTAAAATTTATTTACTATAATCTTCTTTTTGTTATTCTCTTTTTTATTCACTCTATAAAACTGAATTGGTTTTTAGGCCTCTTTCAATTTCAAGTTATGTTTAAACTCTTTCTAATTCTTATTTTAATTCATGAATAGTATTATGTTTATCTTTAAGTATTGAGTCAATTTATTCCTTTTTATTAAATTTATTTAATCTAATTAAATTTTTAATAATAATTATTTACCTTTAGCTGAGTAACTTTTTTTGTATTTTTATTATTCGTATCATCTTTTTCAGTAATAGTTTTTCTGTGCTATCTTAAGTTGTTTATTAATTAAGTTTCCTATTCCTCTAATGATTCTATTATTATATCTTTTTCTTTTATTATATCTTCCTTTTCATTCAATTTTAATTAAAATCCTTATTATTGTTCATCACTCGATTATTCGAAATTATTAATTTTAGTTTATAATTCATTAATCATTAAAGATTTTTAGTTTAGTTGCTTGTCATGAATTTCTTTATAATCGTTTAAATGAATTTATTTTTCATCTTCTAATTCTTATATTTATTTTTCATACTGTTTTTTTACATCTGATATATCTTCCATTAATTATATTATCTATAATCATTAAAATAATGTCTTAAAAATAAAATAATAAAAGGTTTTTTTTACTTTGGTATCTTTTTATTAAAGAATTTCAAGTTGCTAAGATTTACATTTTTCTTACTGTATAATTTATTCTTAATTTTATGATCTGTCTTGTTAAATTTATATTTATAATTTTTAAATTTATTGATTTAACAAGTGTAATATTTTCTTATAATTATTTATTTTCTTTTATTTTATTTTCTAAATCCTCTTCTAAACCCTTTACATTTCCAGTTATATTTTATTTAAGGTTTTCAAGAATAGAATTTAAATTTACAATTTCTGAACCTTTTTATTTTTCAGATTATTCTGTATTTTATAATTTAACCTAATAAAAATAAATATTATTATCTTGTGTTGTTAAGCTTTAATTTAAAGTTACTAAAACTTAATCATGTTCTTCTTCTAAATTGTATATCTTAGTGATCAATTTTCCTATTTCTTAATCTTTTTCTGTTATCTATCCTAACAATGATATATTTTCCACTTCCAAGTCATTTACTCTGTTTTATTACTTATAATTATTTAACTTTCTCATTTAAAGCTTTTTCTGTGATTTACTGCTAAAATGATGCTCTTCTATTTTACTAAATTAGATCTTATTTCTATATAGAATTAAATTATTATTATTATTTCAACTTCTTTTCCTAATAGTAAATAATACTTACTTCATTTTATAACTACATTATATTAAACTCATGTAATTAAATAGTATTTCTTAAATTTTAAATTGTGCCTTCATTATCATTACATATGTGAGATACTCTACAGCTTTCTGAGTATATTTTGTTATTTTCTTCATTTGAAAAGTTATCAATATCACTTTTTTCATTGTAATTATTATTGTTAATAGCTTATTATTAAAATTGTTAACTTATAATAATAATTTTTTATTATTTTTATTACAATTTATTTTGGTAATAGCTTTAATAGAATTTATCCATGCCTGCACTATTTCTTCAGAATTTCCTTAAAACTGGTATTCATTATCTTAATTTTATAAAGTAAACTTTTTTGGTTCATCTTAATTAAAATAAACTTATAATTTATCAGAAATAATTAATTCTCCAAGATATTTATTATTTCCTTATTCTCTTTTCTTATAGATCAAATAATATCTTTCTTCCGCTTTTTCAATTTTAAAGAAACTTTTAAAATTTAATTTAATTATTAATTTATTTATTTTTTTATTTATTTATTTACAATTATTAATATTTCCCTCCATTCCCCACCATTTTCTTCATCAAATATCCCTGCATTTTTGTTGGATCTTAATTTATTTATAACTCATTTATATTCTAGATATCAGTACTACACTGACTAGAATCGGATTCTTCTCCAATTATATGAGTTATTTAATTTTCTAATAATACTTTTTTTTTTTGAATTTTCTGCTACTCTTCCTTCTTTTCTAGTTTGTTTATTAATTAATCTTTTTCCATTTCTAAAATATCAATTTTATTTTCTAACCACATAATAGTCTAATCTTTATTTTTTTTGTCTAAAACAAGTTTTTAGAATTATATTATATCAATTCCCTGTGGATTATTGAACGAATAATCCTATGAATTTATTCCCAAATCGCTCTTAGCACGAGTGCAAGGTACAAATATTTTGTTACTTTCTTACCTTTGCAATTATATTTTATTTGAATTTCTANTNAATTTTATATTTTCTATTGTGCATTTTTAAGCTATTTTATTCAAAATTTAACTTGTCACATCTGCTATTTCTTTTTTTTTTGAACTCTTATCTTAAATTTTCATTATACTTTTGATATTAAGTTTCAAAGCAACAATAAATATTTTTTCAAATTCAGAGAACTAAATTTTTAATAAAAAAATATAATTTAGAAATTAAAATAGCAAATTTAATTACATTTTTTTAATTAATTAGTAATGAGTTAAGTATCATGAATTAAATATCAAAAGTAAACAAATTACTAAAATTTTGATACAATATTATATCAAAACTACTTTAAAATAAATTTTGAAGAGCATTTGTTTCTAATTGAGAAAAAATTTCTGAATCGTTTATTTTTTCTAGTAATTACATTTGGTATTAATTGTTTAGTTAATCTTAGGTTGTAAAATAATTAGGGAGTATAGGATTTGTAGGCAAATATAACTATTTTAGCACCTCTAATCCGGAAACTTCATTACAATAAATTAATAAATTGCAAGATATACATGCAAGCAAATTTATGTTATACTTCTCATAGTTATCATGCTAAGAATGCATCATAAATGTTATGATCATATTTAAAGCTTGTTCTCTATATTTATTATTATCAATGTCATTGTTATCAGCTATATAAAATATTAGCTACAAGTTAGAAAAGTTCAGATTTCTAAACCACTATTACATATTTTCATAAATTAGTTTATTTATATATAAATTTGTTTAATATATATTAATTTTTTTAAATTACTTTTTAAACAGAATCTAAGATGTCAGATTACATTTTTAGTTTAATTTCTTTTTTTCCTAATAAACATGAATCATAAAATTTTTACCTAAGATTTTCTTAGTCATTTTCATATACCTATAATTCCTTTATCCAATTTTTGACGATATTAGAATCCTATCCATATTTTAGATCCTATAAATATAATAGTGTTTTCTATTTTTTAATTAACTTAAAATATAAAAGTTGATTTTATACATGCTTTTAAATGAATTCCTCCATCATTTATTACTCTGATACACATTAATCACATATTTTTTAAGTCTCTTAACTTATATTATTCTTTTTTCTTCTTTATATGATCTTCACAATGCCAAAAAATAGATAAATTAAAATATATTTTTTACATCTTTATAAGATTAGTTTTAAATTTTTTACTTTAGATTTTTATTTTCCACACTCCGAGCAAATACTTCTCAAACATCTTACGCACTAATGTTCAAGTATTAGCTTTCTTAAAAAACAAATTCATATTAATTCTATTTTATAATAATTCTTTTTTCTTACATTTTGCTATAAACTTTATTGCACAAATCACATTTTTTAATACCTCCAGATATATCCGCCATATATTAATAAAAAAATATTATATATTTTTAAAAAATTGAATTTTTGTTATGATATTTGGGGAGTATTAGGGAATTTTTTATTCTATATAATTATTGGAATATAAACTTAATTTTATTTTTAATTAACACTAGAGTTTTTTCACATTCAACTAAAAATTAAGTAATAAGCCTTAATGTACAAATGAATAGATAAAATACTCTGTTACCTATTATCATAAATTATAAATTATATATTTACATTAAATATGGAATTAAAATATATAAATAAATAATTATAATATTAACATTTATTTTTTTCATTTTATTACTATTATCAAGCTTCTTAATCATGGAATTACACTTAAATGATATATTTGTATTTTATTATCATTATAAATTTTCTTAAATACAATATATTCTTATTGATTTATATAATTTAAACTAAAACCACAGTTTTTTTTTCCCTATAAAATAATCTTTTTATATTTATATTGTTTGTACTATATATAATGTGAATAATTATATGGAAGTTTTTATTTAATCTTATATATATTTAAAAAGAATTATAGAAAAGAACTTTTTATTATTGTATATAGAATAATGTTTTAAGGCCAATATTTTATAAGAATAAAAATCAAATATTAAGCATAAGAAAATTGACACAAAAATTGCTGCAGAGTGCACAGTACTAGAGTATAACAATAAAATATAAAATGATAATTAAAAATAAAGTTAGCTTAATTTATTACATATATAATAAAATATGATTTAATAATATTTATAAAAATAAATAATGATATACATATGTGATTTTTTGGAATATTTCTGGTTTAATTCAAGAATAAAAATAAATCAACATAGTTATAAAAACACTGAATAAACAAAAAATAAAATATACATCAATTACAATTTTTGTACCATATAATTACACAAATAGTAATGATTTTGAAACCTCAAGCTATAATAAATTTAAGTATAGACTCGCTAGAAAATGTAAATCCTGCTAGAAAAAAAAAATTGCTTATATAAGAACTAATAGAAAATGCTTAGAACTAAAAATAAATATAAAAAAGTTATTAAACACAATTATAAAATTTAAGCCAATAGAGTGGTAGTGTTATAAGAAATGGTAAAATTATATAGGAAAATTAATAATTATAGCATGCAAAATCTAACTTTCTTTTTTAATTAGGTAGCAGCATATAATTATAAATATAAAAGAATTAAAATAATGAATAATTGGAACATGCTTATAATGATTCTTAAAGCATATCATCTGGAATGAGGCCTTCAAGATATAACTCTTATTCGTAGAATCTTAAAAGATTGATGCAAAATGTTAAAAATTAAAATTTTCCAAATGATGAAATCTTAATTAAATAATAATTTACTGATTAAAGTCTATCAAATCATAAAAATACTATTTAAAATAATGTAAAGTCTACTAAATCTCAAAATAATTTTCAAAAAACTATTGAAATGCAAAATTCTTAACTTTCTATAAAAGTAGATGAAAAATATAAGAAATTGTATATTCAAATGAAAAAAATTTAGTAATCTAATAAGAAACCTCAGTATACTAGTCTAGAATTTGGTGTAAAATAATAAAATAACTCTTAAAATTAATAATCAAAATAATAAAATACTGTTATTAAAGATTCAAATGTCAATCGATTATTAAAAAGACTGAATAATTTGTCTTCAAGATATGCTGTTAATCAGTAAAGTGGGTATGAACTATAATAAAAAAGTCAATATTTTAATTCAGATATGTCAACAAGTGTATGTGATAATTAAAATAATATTAAGTATGTCAATGCAGAATCATTTGTAAATAAAAACCAAAACCACAACTCCACTATTCGAACATCTGCGGATTAAAATGAATTAACCAATTTTAAAACTATAAAAAATAATAATTTTCTATTATAAAAAGAAGAAAACTAGTCCAATTAAATTAATAAACTTATTGATTCTAGTATTTAAGTAAGTAAACCAGGTACTAGTTAAACACATAAAGTAATAATATCCAAAAATAGTCCTCTTAGAGCTTAAAGAGACTCCAAATCATCTCTTAATTAAAGAAATAAAATAAAATGTTTATCAAATATCTAAAAATTAAAATTGTTTTAATCGTAATATAAAGATAAAGAAGATGAAGATATCCTTAGCTATAATTAATAGAGCAAATAAAATTTAATCTTACGAACCAAAACAGTTCCGGACATAAATGAAAGTGACAGCAAAAATGTTCAAATAAAAAATTAATTGAATGAACTTTTCAAAAGGGATAGTTATTTAGAAAGTAAAAAATAGAATTAAATAAATGATCCCTTAAAATCTTAATAAAGCTAATCGTAATACATATCCTTGAATAGAAATGATTAAAAATTAGAAAAAACTGACTTTTCTAAAAGCGTTTAATATAAAAATTTAAATATTCTTTTTAACACCTAGTAGAATGAAGAGGATACTAGGGAAGAAGAAAAGAATGATGAAAAAATATTAGATTTCTAAAATGTACTTCTTAATTCAAAATAAAGAACAAAAATATATAATTCTGGCAGTTCAATTTAACAAAAAGAATAACTCTAAAATCGCATAAATAGTTTAAGTTAGCTAAAATTTAGTCATTAAAAAATTAAAAAAATAAATTGTTGTAATAATAAGTTACAAAGCAATAATCCAATTCAAATATAAGGATAACACTTTTTAAAGTCAGAAATTTAATCCTAATTAAATAATTTAATCTCAATTATAAAAGTAGTACTTATAATAAAACAAATAAATATAAAACTTAATATATATTAATCAATAAAATATTATAGCATAAAACTAATTTAATTAAAATTTTAATAATGAATATTCATACAAAGAGGAGGGAGATAAGCATATATTTAAATAAAATTTAGGTGAATAATAATTATTGGAAGAAAATAAACCATTATAAAATTAATTTGTAAAAGAAGTATTAAAATAGCAATAAATGAGCCATTAAATCTGATTGCCATATATGATAATATTTTATTTATTTTATAATTTATATTTTTTCAATTTGTTTTATTGTTGATAATTAGCTAATAATCTAGATTAAATAAAAAATAATTTATGTTAATTTTAATATTTTACAAATTCATAAGAAAGAAATTATTTCAATAAAATAAAAATATATTACAAAAGGGCAACTAAACTATTGTATCATAAAGTATAAGATATTAAGATGCAAAATATTGGAAGTAAAATATCTCAATTCTTAAAATTTAAAGAAATTTCTCAAGTAACAATAAATTTATAATTATAATTTACAAATTTTATATAATAATATTTTACATATTAAAAGAAATCCTAGTTTTATGTAGATAAATACCAGCTAGTAAATTATATATCTTAATAAATTTAACACTAATGAGAAGTTTATAGAATAAGTATTATTTTTAAAATAGATTTAAAAAGCATTGAAATTAGGAATAGGAATAAATATTTACATTTGCTATGATACAGTAAAAATTATTAATAAAATTAACTGATAAATTGCAAATAAAAGAACCTAACATTATTTTTTATAGCTTAAAAAAGTATCAAGTTTAAGATAAGCCTAGGAATACATAGATAATAAAAAACAAGATATATTGTATAGAATTGAATAAGAAAAATAATAAATATATGAAAGTATTAAGAATGAATAGGTAAGTTAGGTGTAGCACAAAAAATGAAGAAGTAAAAAAAAAAACAAAGAATAAATAAATGAATTTATTATATAAGAAAATAAGCATAATTAATATTATAGATATTTAAAAATATTATCATTTAATATATATAAAAATTATTAATATGTCATTTTAATACCTTTTGCTTAATTTTAATAATATGAATATTCATTTTTATTGATATTTTAGTTCATTAATAATTAAGCTACTTATTTTATAATTTAAATTTATGGCTAATATTACACTATAATCAGATTACATAATATTCCTAGTTAATCTTAAATAAATACTTAAATAAACCTAAAAAAATTAATTACTAAATACTTATAGGAAATGAATTGTCATAAAATATTAAATTCAAGAAACTTAAATTTATTTATGATTAAATAGCTAAGATCAACATTCTAAAAAGCTTGTCATTCAAATATAATAATTTAAAATCTGACAACTTAAGGAAACTTACATTATTCTTTAAATAATAAATTGAAATACGGATTTTCGTAGTAAAAACTCAATAGTTAAATCGAGTAAATAAATAGTTTGGAAGAATATGAAAATGAAATAATATTATAAGAACCTCTTACTATTCGATTGTAGATTTTTAAATAAAATTTTACAAAATTATCTCAGGAATTATAAATTTATGAAGAAAAATTGTATAAAATAGAAACAGTTGAATAATTTTAATCTTATGTACACAGTTTTTAAGAAGTTTAAAAATAAAAGCAATCAGAAATGTCAGATCTAATGGAATTTTATTCAATTACCCTTTTAGAAAAAGGGTTTTCAATCTGTTAGCAGTTAATAGAAACGGATAAATTAAATGAAACTAATTAAAATTTAGAACAAAATAAATACATAATGTAAACAAATTCAAACTTAACCTAACGAAATAATAAAATTTAATCAATAAGTAATTTTATTTATTAATTATTCATTATGTTTTCCTATTATTTATAAATTAATTAACATTTTAAAGATTCATTTAAGAATTTAGGAGATAATTTAGATATTTTGAGTAATTTAATTCTCAATAATATGCACATGTTTAGGGTAGATTCATTATTTATAATGCTTGATATATTGTTATAGAATAAAGATTTGCAAGAATTATAATAAAATATAAGAAAGTTCTTTTTGATATATGAATTTGCAATTTCAAGAACAGGGTTCGTATTAAATCTAGATGAATTTCCAATAGAAAAATTATTAGATCGCGTTGATTAATTTTATTCCTATATACAGCCCGACTAATTTAGAGAGATATTGGAAAAAATAGAATTTGTAATTATAGAAAAAAATCTCAAAAAATTTAATTTGCATTAAATTTCTTCGATATTGTATATATATAGCATTCATAATTAAGGGACATAGCAATTTTACCAGCATATGTTAAAGTAATTTTAGGGAAATTTGAATAAAATTAATCTTAATAAAATAATAAAGGAAGAAAGTATAAAGGATCCAAACAACCCACTAGTTAAAGATATAGTAAAGTGCTTATGGAGTCTTAAAAACAGTGATTATATTAAGAATAATTTTATTATATGTGATAAGCACGTTTATTAGTGGCTGGACAGCTTGATACAATTTTAAAGTCCTTATATTTAGAATTTGTACCACTATACAACAAATAAAAATGAATAGTCTCTTTTTTAAAAGTTAATATCCAAGGCGAATTAATTTTCTAAATAATAAGTTGAAAACTGAATTTGAAAATAAAATTTGTTTATAGCTTAAAAATTTAATAGTTAATGATATTATTTATTAATTAATAAAGTCATTTTATTAATTAAATTTATCTGTGGTAATTATTGCATTGTTAGTTGTAAATGACTGCTAATCATTATAAAAGATTGGTTAGTTATCAATATATTATTTATATTTAAGACATATAATAGGTTTATATTAATAATTTTTTAAGCTATCAAAAATTTACTAAAAAAATTAAATTAATTACAGATAATATAGCATATTATTAAGTAAGCTATTATTAATTAAATAAAAAATGAGCAGTCCTTAAAATATTCCTGTCATTTTTACCTTCAATATTTTGAAGCCAGTTTATAGATAATTTTAAACTCAATACTTCAATTCTATAAAGCAATTATTTGAATAAAATGGAGTAAAAGCCGAATTATTACCTATTATTTCATATGAAAAAGATACCATAGAGACAAGAGCGAAATAAATTAAAAGTTCTATAAATGAAGTATAGATTTTTTCATTTAATAAAAAATTAAGCTATTTGATAACTATCTAAACCAACAAACATTTTAAAATTTATTTTTACCGTTTAGAAATTGGAATAATTAAAAGCAGACAAGGTGCATTGCGTTTCATTTAGTGCATCTGGATTAGATGCCAGATATTTTATTTCGGAATTAGAAGGAAATAAAAGCATTTTATCTTTAACAACTATAGCAACCCCCAACAGGTAAGCTAAAATAATGCATTATATTAAAGAAAATCAATCAAAATATATTTTTCACATTTTTAATAAATTATTTTATATAAATAAATCCAGTGGATCCTTCTTAGCCTCAGAATATAATAGCGGTAGAATTGGGTAGATATTAATCGAACCTGTAAGTAGATTGGTGGGAATGTCAACTTACAGTTTTTCAGAGTTGAATTCAGAAAATATATAAGCATTTAATAACCAATCTTTTAACGATTTAAACATAAAAGTAAGCATTACATATAATATTATTTTCTAAATAAAATAATTAAAAAACTAAATTTATTATGTTTGTAACAATTAATTTAATATTAGTATTTTTCTATTGGAGGAGAAAGACTCCCTACTCATTGCTCTGAAGTTTTAAAACCTACTGCATAATATATATTCGATAAAAAAGACAGCGTTTCAAGTAGTTTGAGAAGAAAATATAAATTAGATGATGGAATCCCTAGAGATTCCGATGGTATATTTGCTGCTGACGAAATTTAATGGGGAACTCATTTAATTAATTTCGAAGCTGATCATGCAGAATTAATAGGAATAGGAAATAAATATTTCTAACACTCTAAAGTTATTGGATTGGTGTCTGATAATTTAAATTACAACTTCTAATAAGTTTAATAAAAAAATTAAAATGCATAAATGTGAAATTTTACTTAATGAAATAAAAAAAAAATGTATTAAGTTATTTTTTAAATAATTATAATTAAAAAATTTTGTTATGAAGAAAACCTATTACCATATATGGCTACCGTGATATTTAATAATAATTTACTTACATATTTAATTTTGTTATTTAGCAGATTATTAATAAGCATTTCATTTTATTTTATTATTGTTTCATAAATAAAACTATACTATTCTTAATAAATTTTAATAGTTGTGTGAATTAAGAAAATAAAACAACATTAACTTATAAGAATAATTTTGAATTTTTTTTTCACAATTTACAAAAAAACCAATAATTAAAACATAAAACTCATAATTTATAACTTTAAAATAATAAAAAAATAAAATTTAATGTCAAAAAAAGGAGGAAAAAAGAAAGGAGGAGGTACACAACATTTATTACATTTATAGCTTCCGATATACTATATACTTAACTACAATAATTATATTTAAATAATTATTTAGATAAGTGAAGAAGAAAAAGAACTAGAAAGAATGCAAATTTTAAATTTCAAAAGTCAATTAATTAAAAACATAATCAGGTAGGCTTCTAAGATATATATTAAATTGATAATATACTATTTTCAGCTAAGTTTTACTTATTTTAAATTTATTTAAGTTATGGAACAAGAGAGAGCAGATAGAGCGAGAGCATCAGAAACTGAATTAAGAGGAAGAATAATGGAATTAGACAAAGATTTAAAAGAAGAAAAAAATAAATTATATTCAATTACGTAAATTAAAGTTCATAATTTTTTAATAAAATGAATGATTATATGGATATGATATTTATTATGGTTAATAGAGCTGATATGACAAGATAATTTAAATAAATGTAAGAAGAATTGGTTAATAAAGTAAATAAATTAGAATAAATTAAGATAGACAAAAAAGAATAATATGGTATAATTATTAGATTAGAATAATATATTTTGTTTTTAAAATGTTAATATGATTTTAAAATTATATCCGAATAAATAGAATCAAAAAGCAAATAATTTGAAGATATGAAAAAGCAATGTGAACTTGAAATTAAAAAAAAAGATGAAGAAATATATGAATAGAAAAAGAAAATTGATGAAATGTCTGCTGAATTTGCAACAATGCTCAAGGTATAAATAAAATAAATAATACTGTTAAGAAATTTTAATTTATAATTTTTATTAATAAAGGATACACTGTCGAAGATGAAGGATAGAATAGAGAAGGTTTAATGGGACAGCGATGCAGATTAGAATACATTAAAAAGACTTAAAGATTTCGGAGGATTATAATAATAATGAAAGTTTTATAAAAACTTTATACTTACATATAAAAAAAGTATAAATGTGTTTAAAAAAAAAAAAAAATAATAATAATATTTTTCGTTTAATTTAGTAATTTTATAAAATTCTATAAATTTGATTAAAATTACTATTAATAATATAATTTCCACATTTATATTTTATACCAAAATGAATTGTACTTTTTTAATAATTTTATTATTCATTAATACAAAAAATAAAAACATTTTATATTGATGAATGAATGTATGATTGAACGATTAAAATATTAATAATTAGCAAAAAAAAATAAGTTAAACAAAAAGTATTAGAATAAAACAAAAATTAAAATATAAGTGCTAAAAACGGAAGTAATTATTTTAAAATGGATATATAGTTGACATTATCGAATCTAGAATCTCCAAAATTTTTTATTAAAAATTTAATTACTAATGGTGAAGAATTTGAGAGATAGCAAATTATATCTGCATTGAAAACTTAGAATGGTGATTAAAAATCTGAAGAGATTAGTAATGAAGTGAAAGAATATATGTTAAAAAGCTTCTCTTTTTTCTAAGCATTTAATGGAAATATAGATGAATAAACATAGCAACAAGTCTTTAATTCTCTTAAAATATAAGAATAATAACCCAGAAAAGTAATTTTTAACTAAGGAGATTACGGAGATAGCATTTTTTTTATTCTAAAAGGCGATGTAATTAAAAAATATAGATTCAAAAGATACTAATGATTATAATATTTTTTTACATACTATGTTATTTTCATACTATAGGTCGTTGTTCTGGTGCCAAAAAATGAAAGTGAAATTGATAAAAATGTATAAGAAGAATTGAAAATTAAAAAAAAAATTTTCTAGCATTCATAGGGCCAAACCAGTAAAAAAATAAATAATAAATAGTAAATTATTGAAAATTTATAGTTAGATATAAATGAAAATTAAGGTAATATTTTATAATCAAGAATTATTTCTTAAACATTTAAATTTTTAAATTTTAGTTGCTTAAATAAAAAAAAATAATGAGGATTTTGGTTAAAGCTTTGATGAATTCTTAGAGTTTAATTTTTACGAAAAGAAAAAAGTCAATACTTTAACAGTGAATTAAAGTTTCGGAGAAGTATCTCTTGTAATAATATATAATGATAAATCAATATTAAATTAAACAATTTTAATTCTCGAATAATCTAGTTTACATTTACTCAAATTATTTTTAATAGAAGCGAAATAAACTTAGAACTGCTACTGTTTTATCTAAATCTCATTGCGTATTCGCAGTTTTAACAAAAGAAATATATTAGAAGTATTTAGAATAGCCTTTAAAATAAATATTTAAAGCCAGAATAGAAGTAAAATTAAAAAATAAAAAGAAAATTAACAAATCATAATTAAATTTTATTTCTCTTTTTTCAGTACTTAAAAAATATTCCTTTGTTTAATTCTTGGTAATAAGAAGGGCTAGAAATTCTTGATAGTCAGCATTTAACGGAACAAAAGTTCAAGGTGCAGCAAACAATATTCAAAGAGGGCTAGTCAAGTGAGTATATTTATATCGTAATCAAAGGAGAAATAGAGCTTTCGGTAGCTTTAGACGAAGAAGATTTATAAGAAGTGGACTAAGAAGACGAAGAGTAGTATGAAAATGAGAATATTTAATTATTAAACGGGAATCTAGTAGAAGAAGGGCACTCAACTTATTAAAATAAAACTGCAGACAATAGCTTAGAATATGGTATTCATGGTTAGAAATAGTCGAGAAGTAGTGTCTTATTTTCAAACTCTAAAAGCAAGGCCAAACAGTAGTAGCAAGAGTTGATTAAAAGAGAGCAGTTGTTTTCACCAAAAAAACAGAAAAAAATTTTGGTTCAAATCGTTAACATCCCGGTCTAGTAATCATTTGGAGAATTAGAAATTATAGAAGAACTAATAGATGACCCCTTCAAGAGGCCCAAGTATAAATAAAAAATTTATTATACTTCTTCTTATATTTAACTATTAAACGAAAATCAAAGTTAGTGCGCTCCTAAGAGAATTACGCGAGCTGTCGCTAAAACTGAAGTAGTTTTAAGGAAAGTCAGCAGGAAATAGTTTTTACAAATTTTTTAAATTTACGGACATTCGTTCGGTGACATTCAAAGGATATCCGATATAAAGGGTGAGGCTAGAAATCAGTTGGTAAAAAGTGGTCTTCAAATACAAAAGCTTTAGTAAAACCAGTCCCATGAAAATAAGAAATTGATAAAAGTTAATGATTTTTCCATATCTGACAAGAAGAATCCCTTTCATATTATTCATAAATTAAATTAAAAAAATTATTTTCATGATCAAGTTTAAGGATTAATCGATGAAAATGCGTAAAAACAGCTAAGAAAAAAAAAAAAAGATGAAGGGGAGGAAGATGGAGAAAATATATAAATTTAAAGTAAATACACAGTTTTTGGGAAATTAAGACAGCAAAGGGTGCTGCTATAGCATTAAATTATAGAGCGTGAAATGATGGAAAACTAAGATTATAAGAATTCTTTGATTGATCCAATGAACATGTTTGAACCAAATTCAAAGGGCCTGATAAATAACATGCTATTGAAAATGGAAATCACTCAGAAAATTAATTAGCAATAAATAGACCCCAATCAAAAGAACTATCAAAGCAAAATTTATCAAAACTTTAAATAGGCTGTGAAGAAAATGATAGAATAGTAGTAAAGAGACAAATAAGAACACACAAAATAGTAGCATAAGCGATAGGAAAATATGCATGTTTTCGCCTAAAAATAGTCCGCCAAACGGTAAATAACTATTTATTTACCATTAAAATATTTAATTCAATTCAATTCAATTCAACTAGGTTGTAACAAGAGAGATATAAAAAACTCCATTTGGAATCTCTTAACTAAAATAAAAGAAGCAGCTCTACCTTAGCCAGACAACAAAGTGTTTTAGCCCATAATAATGTTCGTAGTGATAGTCTTCAAAGTTCACAATATATAAGCAATATTTCTCAAAGCTACTAGAGTTTTTATAATAATTAAACAGCAGGCACAATAAGTAATTAAAAACTGAAAATTTCTGAAATGCAGCGCCAAACTGATGAAAGTAGAAATGAGTAATTAAAAATTATAAAAAGTATTTTTTTTTTAAATCTATTTATTAACTTAGGTTAAATGAGAGCAATAAACTATAAGGAATTTAAGAAAAAGTGAGACAGTTCAGTAGAAATAATAATAGAAGAGTGTTAATTTCAGTCTAAAAGCAAGATAAACCTGATTTCTTGTTATAAACTCGTTCTACTTTAAACTCAATAATGGCAGGAAATCAAGACACCATTAAGAACACAATTGAGGACGATTTCTCCATAAATTAGAGAAAAGTAAATAGTTTAAATGATATAATGATGCCAAACACCTCACGTGATAAATTAAATACTTAAAAAAAGCAAGATTTACTAATTTCTCAAGTATTCCAAAACTTCCCTTCCGAATAAGAAATCATCTCTTAAACTCAAACCCAGTTTTAAAGAAACAGTGTATCTAAATAGAGAGACAATGTTATAAAAACTAATTTTTGCAATATAAGCACCAAATCCAATACACCTGCCGCTGCCATTGACAAGCCTAGTGAAAGGAATTCTATCTTAATATCAGGACTAAATATTAATAGAATTACAAAAAGTTAGAGAAATAGCTTAAATTAATTAACAAGTTTGGAAAAATTAGATAATATTTAGAACTAATCACAGTAAAGATCGAATATTTTTATGTCCTAGGCTGGCACTTAATAATAAGAAAGCTAACATACAAACATGTTCAATTAAAAACTATATTCTTCCTAACTGTTTTATAGCACACCTTCTCAATAATCAAGATAAAATAGTCCTGATGTTCTTGTTGCACCGGCACAATCAGCAATTCATTTACAATAAACAAATCTAAAAATAAAGTCTATGTAGGCAAATTCCCAAGTTAATAATAAGTTTTTAGCCTAATTATCTGAAAAGAATATTCCAAAGAAAAAATCTTCATAATAGTCGAGAAATTAATTTGGAATGTTATCTCCTGATTAGTTTAAATTACTATAAGAGTAAAAAGAAAAAGAAATTGTAAAAAGAAGGAAAGCTGAAAGTACTCATCTTAGAAATATTCAATAACAATTCCAATATAACCAATCATTTTATATAACGTAATATGGATAACAAAATAAAACAGCCAAGTCTCTGGCATTTTTAAATAATAAACCGTTAATTATTTAATAAAATTGATACATGTAAAAAAAAATATATTTTTAGCATTTTTTATATGAATGTACATATTTTATATTAATAAAAGATAAGTTATAAAACTAAAACTTGTATAAAAATTAATTTAAAATAGAAATATATTATTATTATAAAATATTAATGAAAGATTCGGTAAATTATTAAATACTTTAATGATCTTACTATGATAGAAAAATATTATTTTTATAATTATCATTACATTATCTTAGTTAATAAATATTTGTTTGAAATTTATTTTTTTAGATAAATAAAAAAGCAACAACTTTATTAATTAAAATATAAAAAATATTAAAAAAATGAAAACTAAACTGATATCTATAAACGATAAATTATCCATCATTATTAATTAATACCTTAATAAGGGAAGTTTCTTCTAAATATTAATTTATTGTATAAAATAAAATAAAAATAAATAATAATTATACTAAATTTTATGAATCTATTATATCATTTTTTTAAACAGAAGAAAATAGACAGTCCAACCCATCCTACAAAAAGCGCGCATCCTAAAGAAAACAAAACAATATTTAATACATATCCTCCTTTTCCTTTTTCCCAGAAATTTTTTTGATCATTTTTAGAGTCAGAAGGCACAGTAGATTAAATGCTATATTTTACTTTTTCCCAAAAATCAGAATTTCTAATGGAAATATAAATTTTTCCTTTTTAACTCAAAATCTAACTATACTGACCATTCAGATTCTGTTATGCAGAGAATTAGAAAGGAGTTCCTCCAACAGATCCTAAATTATTCGTAGCTATTCCATCTTTGCTAATGTATATGTCCAAATTAACTGCCTATTTAGTTTTAGGTAAATAGGTCAAAGATATAATTTATATAAGAACATTTTCATTTCCTTAATTGTCATATTCTAAGAAAATCCACTCTCTAAATGATAAAAATGTGGGGTTTTAAAAAAGTGATTTTTATATTTTATTACCTAGGTTTAAGAAAATCGGTGTGTTTTTTACCATCAAATTTTAAAATGGCTTCAGAACAGTCAGCTAGAGTGTATCCTTCATTGCATTAACATTGGGCAGTTTTGTCATCCCAGTTTCCATTTTCATTACAGTTGTTCATGAATTGTTATCTTCCATAACTTAAATTGCAGTCATTAGCATTGTAAGTTTGGCAATAATCCTTGAGATTTGTTGCAATATTGTACACGAGTTCTTACGAATAACTGAGCCAAGTATTAAGATAACCCCCTTGGTTTAAAGTGAAGAAATTATGCTAAGTGTGAGTTTGTTTAACTGTATAATAATATCCCAATTTAACTCCTGATTTTTCTCCCATCAACCCGGAGGTATAGAGGTTTTTTTAAGGGAAATTTTCATATTCAATTTGTAAAGTATTCATCCAGGTAATGTACCCAGATAAAGGTCCATTAATTAAATTGAATTCACCATAAAAGAGAGAAGTATTAACAGTTTTCATAATTTACTATAGTTGGCTATTGAATATAAGAATATATTAATTTTAAATACTTTTACATATTATTCTCTTTATTATTATTGCTTTACCTTGTATAGTCAGCACCATAATATTATTACAACTATTCAAAAGTTTATTCTCCAAATGCTTAAAAGCTTCCAGTGAATTAAGTTAAATGGAATAGTGTGCTCAAACTCTTGGAGTTTTTTGAGAAAAATTGGCTTAACTAATTAAAAGATTTACTTACGTATCCGTTTTTGTTTTATCTAACATCTTAAGGATCTAATTCAGAATTTATGGCATAAAATTGAGCAATTTTGCCACAAATATTTCCTAAAATTAATATATTTCTATTATTTCTTTTACTTTTGCGATATTAAAATTATATACCTGTTTTGGGATTTTAAGTCTTAATAGCATTTTGACAATTCATTTCCAAGTCAGCTACTAGATCCTATTGTTCGGGACCGAATACCCCTAATCCTAAAGCTCCTTGACTAGTGTTTGATAAGGAGACGGCTGTGTTGATCATGGGATTATCAAAAATAAGTCGTTTTAAGGTCTGCATATTTCCGGCAGCTTCAATAGCTACTTTAGCTCCAAATTCTCTGGAATACAAAGAAATGGGTTGATTAGGGAACTTAGCCTCCAATTAGCTGATAATACCAGCCAAAGAAGATCCTAATTCTTTAAGATTTTATTATTATTCTCCATCGCTAAAACCAACTCCTCTTTGCATTTCTACATATACGATACTCATACTCTTGGTCCAAGAGTCTAATCTGTCTGTAACTATGACTTCTCCATCTTTATCTGTATCAAATTTTAATGGCCCATTTTCAGCAAACAAAGGTTACAGAACTGTTTCACCAATAGGACCTATTTAATATTAAGAAGAATATATTCCATTTTGTAATATAAAATATGCATTCTTTTTTTTATTCAAAAGAAGAAGAAATACAAAAAACAACACCATTGTAATTCTAATTTTATTGTAAAATAAATTATATATTTTTTAATTACCATTGATAAAAACCACTAAAGGAATGGATTCTAAAGGTAAAATTGAACTACTGGGGAAATACCAATAAAAAAGATTATTTTTCAAGTCATCTTGTAAGTATCCAGAATAACTGCATAGACTTTATTTTAATTCAGCACTGGCTTTATACCCAGGGAATTTACTCATATCCACATAGGTGCTGTCCTATTTGCATTCTATGGTAGGATTCACTGCTTAGTTAGAAAGTTATACCACATTTATTAATAATATGGCCGCTAAAATTAATCTAAAATTCATTTCTACTCCTCTCCTTTTTATTTATAATATTATTAATTTTTGTGTAAAATTGTTAATTCTTATACGAGTTATATGATTTATGTTAATAGGAGCAAAGTTAAAAAGTAATAACAAAAAAACAAATTCAATTATAAGAATATTGAATAAAGGAAATTAATAAATGAGAAGCCTACTCAATCTTATAGATTAATTAATAAAATAATAAATAAATAAATAAATCAATTCATTGATTAAATGATAGAGCAAAAAAATGATGCATTGTTATTGTGCTATTATAATTGTATGTATACTACACTTTAATAAAGAAAAAATAGTATTTGATTAATGTAAATAAATTCCTTTATTTATTAAAAGGAAATATCAATGTAATATATAAATACACAAAAAATAAAATACACATACAGAAGTAACAAATAATATTAAATTAAAATAACACAATTTAACATATATCGTATTATATAAATATATAAAAAGCCGTAGTAAACCGAAAATGTTAAAAAACTTAAACAAATTAGCCGTTACCTACAGGGCAGTATAGAGCAAATCTATGAACATGAAACCTACTTATGCCCTTAATCACGTTAAAAATATGTTAGATGAAAATTTGAAATTCGAAGTTGAAAAGGTACATTCATTCATAATAATCATGTTTTTAATCAAAGAAAAAAAATCTAATATAAAACGGCACATAATATTTTAGCAATTATAATGAATACTAGCATTTGAAACATTAAGAAATAAGATAAATGTATGCGTTTATTTAAAAAATGTAGATATCCTTATGAGCTAATGTTTCATATCTACTTTATATAACATTTTTAAATATTTATTTCCAATTTTGATAGTAAAAATGAAAAAAAGACTTTCCATTATAAATAATACAAAATAATTGTTAAAAATAATTAATATGATAGATTTCAAATGGAGAAAATATGATTGAAAATACCGACAGAGTTTACAAACCCTCTTAAACAATCGAATTTAACAGAATCGGAGAAATTTTATTGTATTCTTGCGACCCCTTCTAACACACTGCCATTTATTTGAAATACCCTTACATATTTTACGAAAGTTTAGCTCCTATTTTATTATTCAACTGGTTCTACAACCCCTTAGAATTATCTTGGTACGGAGATTTTATTTTTACATATGAATAATATAATTTATAATTAGCCTAAATAATTTTTTTTTAAAATTTAATATTCAACACTAATTTTCATTCATAAAAGGACCTGGAACAATATGACTTTATTTGCAATCAACACTTTATGGATTCCCAGAATGTGGTACTGGAGATAACTTAACTACAAAGTTAGAAAAGTTTCTTTATTGAGAGGAGGAAAAGTTCTTAAATTCGAAACTAACACCCTTGCCAACGATTGGAATGTTTCCTGGGTTGAAAGTTATCAAGTAAGACCCTTAACCGAAGACTAATAACACTTCGAAAATAGAGATAATGCTGATTTCTTAAAAGAAGAAGGGTAACAATTTAAAAAATTTAAAAAAAAAATTAAATTATAAATAATTGCGTTATTTTTTATTTACACAGATAATTGAAATATGAATTAGCTGTTTAAATTGATCACTATTAAGAAATGGGTACTACCAGTTAAGATATAGTTTTAGAATTTATGAAAGAAGGAGTTGTACATGAACCTGAACTTTTAGAAGCTGCCTTAAAAGGATATAATATTGATACTTCTGACTTCGTTATCAACACTTCCAACAACTTAAGATCCAGAGAAGGACACTACAATCAATGATCTAATATAATTTTATAATTTTTAAAGAATATATAAAGATAAAAAATCGAAGATAAATCTATTAAGAAAAATACAATTAAGAAAGAAAATATCTTAGTATTGGAATTTCCTTTAAAATTATCAATAGAATTAGAAAAAATACAATTTCACTTTAAAATATAGACCTAATATAAATAGATATATTCATTTATATTTTTTTTTAAATGATTTCATAAAAAATATCTATCCTATAAAATTCTTAATGCTTTTTCCATAGATTTTTAAATAAATCATTTAATATTCAATAACTTTTTTTTATAATACAGAAATAATTATTAGTTTATGGATTAATGTATTTACTGAATTTTATTATATCTAAATTATAAAAAATACTATCCAAATAATTAGATTCTATAAACCTAATTGATTGTACAATATTTCTACATTTAATAGCAGAAATAAATATATATTCGTTCACATCAAATATAAAGTATTCTTATTAGCATATATGCAATAATTATATATAATAGGCAGCATTAAAATTAAGAATAATATTAATTTTTGATAATAATTTTAGAAAAACAATAACTGGTATTTAAAAAAGAAAAAATAGATGTTGCTTAGATAAAAAAATATGAAGAGAGCATAGCAAGATTCCCTTGATTAAGATAGTTATGAGCCTAAACCAAGCAAAAAGCAATAAATAAATTATTTAGATGATAAAACAGAATATAATACGGAAGCAGTCAAAGAAAAGAGTAAAAGAGATGAACATAGAGAAGAAAGATAGGCAAGGTAATAAAAATAAAATATTAAAAATAATTTATATTTAAATCATCTTTAATTTTATTAAATTAAAAAGATTTGGAAGGCCCACAAAGGGAGGTTCTAAATTAGACGATAACTGGCTAATAGGGCTAGAATATTTAAATAGTTTAATGAAATTTTTAGTAGAAGTTTTCGGAACAAGTTCAAAAAATATCGATGTATCAGCAAATTTGAAATAATTAGAAACATTCGCTAAAAATTAAAATTAGATGTAGCCTAAATTAACTGTATTTCATTCTACATTTTTTTCCATTCTCTAAGAAGAAATTAAGTATGAATAGGATCATTTAAATCCCCAATACGACCCTTAAGAGGACCCTAAAAATCCTGGAGTTAACAGATCTTTGGCCCTCTTTACTACAGAATACTATTTAGAAAAATTTATTGGAAAACAAGAAAATACATAGTAATATAAATTTTATATCTAATTATATTTAAAAATTAGAAATTTTATAAAATAATTTAGAGCCAATTAGCAAGAAGGATAGTTTGTAACTTTATAAGAATATTTTGCAATTTTTATGTTGGAAATTTCATTAAGAATTGAGTTTAAAAACTTCGAAAAAATATATCAATTTTTTAGCCATGTACTTTTAGAATGTATTGAAGATAATGATTCTAGTTAATATGTAGTACCAAGCACTTTCGTTCCAAATAGAAAAATTATAATTAATTTAGACTATTTAAAGGAAAAAATGATGCAATCCTGTTAGGATCTAGAAACCTAGGTTAATTAAAACATTAATCAAGAATCACAGGACTCATTATCAGTTTTAAAATATAATATTGAATAATATAAAGAAATGATACATAAATTATGCTTATATATAACTCATTTTAAAGGATCAAGAAAATAATAAGAGTAATTTAAAATACTATTAGAATGAATTACTAAATTATTCATAATTATATAATATTTTTTATAATTACCTATAATATAAATTTTTACTAAGTATACTTTTATATTATACTTATTAAATATAATATTTTTGATATATCTATTTTATTAAAGTAATTGTAATGAATAAATTTTTTTAATTTTTTTGAGATAAATAGAATAAATAATATCTTGTGTATAATATTATAATTTTAAAATATATTATTATTTGCATTAATAATATATATGGCTTATATTTATATAAACATATTGATGATTTTATAAAAAATGTGTTTAACAATATGAATAAATCCTACAAAAATATAATTTGTATTTAGATAAATTTAATTTTTTCGGATTTTTCTGCATATTATTTATTNATATTTATGTTATATTTTTAGCACATAATTCTATTTTTTTTAACTAAATTATTTATTTTTTCTAATAAAAAATAATTTATTAATATATTATATATACTCCATATTATTTTTTTAATTGTTTGTTTAAAAAAAAAATTATTTTTTATAAACTAAATATATTTCTAGGAATCTTCAGCTGGTGAATAAATATTGTTAAAAAAAAAATAACTAATATGATGTTCTAAACAAAATAATAATTGGCTAACTGTTCTCTAATGTTTATATAGTTTAATGTAGCTTTTAGTAGAAGTTTTAGGAACAAGCTCAACAAATATCGATGCATCAGTAAATCTGAAATAATAAGTTACAATAATGGTTTTATTTATAATAAAGAGTACTTTCGTTCCCAATAGAAAAATAATAATTAATTTTGACTATGTAAATGAAAAAATGATATAATTCTGTAAATACTTATTTTAATTAAAACATTAATGAATATTCATTAGACGAATTATCGTTTTAAGATTTTAAATTAAATGATATTAAGAAATGATAAATAAATTATGCATACATTTAACTTATTTCAAAGGATCAAAAAAAATAATAAGAGTAATTAAAAATACGATTAGAATGAATCACTAAAATATACATAGTATATTTTTATATTATAAATATTCATTATCTTATTTTTAGTTTATCGATTTTATTAAAATAATTGTCATCAATAAACTTATTATTTTTTTTTTGGTTAAATTTATTTGAGGGAATATAGAATAATTTATATTTAGTATAGAATACTGTAATTTTAAAAAAATGATTATCATTTGCATAAATAATAAAGCTTATATTTATATATAATATTGAAGAATTTATAAAAAATTTTTTTAATTTTAAAAATATCCTTAGAAAAATATACTTTTTTTTTGATTAAATTTATTCGTAACCAAAAAAATAATTTCGAATTATTATTACTTAAACTATCTGCATCTTTAATATATTTAGGTATATAAAAAAAAGATTAAACAAATAAATAATAATAAAAAACAAAAAAAAAAAGATTTTTAATTAAATTCAATAAGTATATCTTCAAATGTAATAATAACATAATGAAGTATTGATGGATAATTTTTCTCTCTCAGAATTCAAAAATACAGCATTGAAAACTTAAGAAGCTGTTTTATAAAATAAAATTCAGAAAAAGAAATTGATTGAAAATGAAGAAGATGATGAAACAACTATAGATAATTATAAAAAAGACTTAAACAATAATAAAAACAAAAATTATAATATATTATATATAGATATTTAAAAGGAAATAAAACATCTATACAAAGAATTTTTGATATAAAGTGATCAAAATGTCCTTAAGTATTCGATTATCCAAAACCAGAATGGTCAGTAAGTAAACGAAGAATCTTAAGTAGTTATTATTTATGAAGGAAGAAACTAATAAGGGAAACTAATTGATGCTATTAATTCTTAAAGACAACGAGATAATTTGACTAAGTTTAGAATGACTGATTCTCATATACTACCTATTATAAGATTAGCCTTGCTGACCATGAAAGAGGGGTAATAATAAATATATTTTTATGATTAAATAATATTGCAAGTACACAGCTACACTTACATATAAAAAAATCACAATATATATATTTGTAGATCCATATAAATATATTTATATATTGAATAAAATTATATACTATTATATTAAGGGATACAGCATATCTTAGGTTCCCTAAAGAATATTTTTTCTAAGATAATTTTGAGCGAAACTAAGATATTAGTGAATATTTCTACTACATTGAACTAGTTAGTGTTAAAAATATTAAATAATAAAAGGATCCTCTAGATTTTTAATTTAGAATAGACTAAATTTTAGAAAAATAAAAAAAAGCAGGATTTGAATTTAAACAAGAAAATTTTTTAAACGCAGAAAAGAATTATTTTAAAGGTATATGCATAAATATATTTATATTTACAAAATTATTAATTTTATAATTTATAAGCCTATTAGACATTATTAGCATTTCCAAAAAAATTAATATAATCTTTATCCAAATAATAAATANATATTTACAACAATTTGGAATAAACTTTATATAATGATTATGCACTATCATTGATAAAATTAAATAAATTTAATGAATCAATTATAATATTAAATCAAATTAAATGTCCAAACTGTAAGACTTTTTATTTACAAGGACTTTGTTTTGAAAATCTTAAAGATATAAGTACAGGTAAAAGAATTTTTAAAGTTGTATACAAATTATAATTTAATTTTATTTATACTAATGAAAGCAATTAAATACTATCACAAAAGCAAAGAAGAAGAGCCTGAAAATAATTTTGTACTAAAAAAACTAACGAAAATGAACTCAATAAAAAAGGAGATATAACATTAAAGATAGAAATTTTTTAGGTTAATATTTTTATGAATATTATGAATAAATTTTATTTTAATTTTAGAGTTTATATAAAAAATATAAATAAATAACAAGTTTTCATATATAAATAATGATATTTCTTTTGTAAAAACACATAATATTTAGCTTTATGCATGTCTGACCACTTTTTATTAATGAATAATTCTTTTATTTTGATCTCTTATTCTTTCAATTCAAGGATTAAAAGGATCATTATTATCTTAATTTTTATGTTGCATTTAATTTTATGGCTATTAATATAAATTTGATGATTATGATACGGTTCTATACAAATTACCTACTTAATTCACAAAAATGTCTAGATATTTTAAATTTAATTTCTAAAATAAATTACAAATTACATTGCCATATAAAAATACTTATTTGGAGTTTAAACGACCATAATTCACAGAATATTAATTATATTTTTTTATAATTTATATGAATTTAAAAATAAAAAATTATATGTGTACATTTTTTGTTGAAAATTTATTAATGATTGATCAGGTTTTTTTCTAAATGAATTTCTAAATTAGGATAACATTATCTAAACTTAAGTATTTTTCTTTTATCATTCGTATTCACACCCCTCTATAAAATCTTTAATTTACTTAATATTATGGCAACTTTTATAAAAACATTTTTTTTTTCATCATTTATAAAAAGTAAGTTTTTTCATCGATTTACATACATTCCACTGCTTTGTTATAAAGGGTCGATTTTATTCAATAATTCACTAATATATATTGTACTATTATTTATTAAAATTACTTTCTAATATATAGGGTCTTTTCTACCATAAGATATATTATTGTGTAAATTATTAATACTAATTCCATTTCTTTTTCCTGTTTTACTTTCAACCAATGGTAGAGCATCTTCTCCTCTACTCCAAAAAAGATAAAAAGGTTCTTTATAATTTCCATTGAGGTAAAGTCTGAAGATAGAACCTTTTTCATCAACATCGAATTAATGTCCTACTCCAATCTATTTATCTCTATTGCTATCTTATATCATGGTTAAAATTCATTTTGTGCTAAAAATAAAATATGATTTAATAATTAATTAGGTTTATCATATAATGTTTTTTACTCAATGAATTTTCAAATCATCCAGTAAAGCAGGATTATATTTAACTGAAGTAACAGGATATTTAGAGCTGTTATCTAATCAATATTAACCATATTATTTCTATCAGCTCTAATATTTATTAAGCTGCAGTACTACCAGCTACCTTTATCATGCTTCATTTTCTAAAATTTTTTATTTCTTATGATGAGTATGGATTAATCTTAGTACAAGCTTTGCAATCATCCTAATTAGAATTACAACATGTTTCTATTATAAAATATATATAATTAATAAAATACACAATTCATTGTATAATAAATAGTTTCGATCTTTTATTCCCTGACTATAGCACTTACTCCTATAAATAAGTTTTAAAATAAAATATAAGTTTTTTTATTAATTCTAATTATAGATCAGTTATTTCTAAATAATAAAATAAATGCAATTATTTTTGTAGGGTATGGCTAAAAATTATTTCCAATTGTTAATTAGTAGCTCATTTTTCAGATATAGACTTAGATATATTAAAAAATAAAACTGAAGAAAAATGATAATAGAATAAGCTGTTTAACATATCTATATGGAATATATTTAAATGTATTTCATTTTTTCTTTAGATTAAAGCTTGCAGCATATTTTTTAATAAATTTCCACTCTCTATATTGAATTTAAATTTTTTTATTTTATTTTACAATTTTTTATATACCTTATCCTTTTATTTCAGTAGGTCTTAATAACATTTAATTGTTTTTTTTTTTTTAGTAATATGGAAGGATATTTAACATATTTTCTAACCTTAACTATAGAATTAAACTATAGGATTGTATAATAGTTTAGCTTTACCATATCAATTTATAAAGTCATTACTTATTTTATTATATACTTTTTAATAAAATACGAAGGTATATAGATATAAAAAATATATATTAAAAAACTTTTAAATATTAATATGTACATATAATAGCATAAATAGGTTTATATTAATTAATATTTTTCAAATACTATTCTTGTAATTTTCTAATATAGTTATTATAGTTTAAAATTCTGGCCTTAACTCGGGATCTTTTTGCCAACAGCACCTGATGAGAGTGGCAATTTCTTCAGCGAATTATTCTTCTTATATTTTCGGTCTTGTATTTTCTTCAGCTACTTTTTTTTTTATGTCTTTAAGTTATACATCTTAAAATGGCTGTTTTTCTGAAAAAAGTTCCCACAATATAACTCCATAGCTATAAATATCACCAGCCTGAGTAGGTTTTGATACAACATTTCCTTTCGCTAATAATAATTCAGGAGCTGTATATTAGGATTTATTAATGTAGTTTTTATAGCCCATATATGTTTTTAACTTAGTTTATCCCAAATCAGATATAACTATAATAAAGAATGGGGTAATTAAATTTGATATTAAGAATGAAAGAACAAATAATGATAATGAAAAAATGTAAGATACCTAATTAAAATTCATTGGATATAAGAATATTTTTTGGTGTTAGATGCCCATGATATAGTGGTCCAGAAATATTAGAGTGAAGATTATTCATAATATTAGCTAATTATATGGCTATTGACAATTTACTGTGAATGGTAAGTTATTTATTTTCTCCATATTCAAAAATCGTATTTTGTGAATAGTTATCTTATATCTATTCATCTTATTCATTTGTAACTTATCTTGAACTTTCTCCAGAAATAATCGAGGTAAAAATATCAAAATTTCCTGAAATAACATCTGAAAGGTTTCCCTTATCATAAAACGGCGATATTAAGACAATTTTATCTCCTTATTTTCCAGCGAGTCGTATCTTCTGCACTCCGAATAATTTGTTTTATTTAAAGAATTTTATGTCAGAGATAATATCTTCATATATGTACTAACTTAATTAAGAAACTTAAATTTCCCTAATTGCATAATTTTTAGTTTAGCCTGAATTCAGTTTTCCTGATAATAATTGATTTATTATTAATAATAAACTAATTTAATAATAAACAATGAAAAATAAATAGAATTTACCTTTTTTTATGATTCCCAGTCCTTTCGGTCTCTAATAAATCTTATCCTTTACTTCACAAACCAAATCTTGCATTTCTAGGTCAATTATATCATTTTCATCAATTTACTTATCTTTTTCAGCTAAAAAAATATCATGAAGAGAGTCTTTAGAAGAAACTGCTTCTATATCAATTTCTTTTTTTTCTGTAAATTGCTCTTCTAAAATAAAGATATTAACTGTTGATATATTTAGCAGCATGAGTAAAGGTATAATATTAGATATTAGAACGCAACCCATGTAAGTGAAGATTAAATAAACCATCATAGAGGAGCTGACATCAGGGTTATTTCCTGCAATAAATGCTATCACGGAGTCATATTTAACATAGGAATAAATCTAGACAGAATAATTTAATAGTACATATAATATATACAAAAATATATTTGATTTATTTTACTATTAAACCTAATTCAAATAATCTACACCCTCCAATAAATAAAGTAATTTTATTCACATAATGTACTCTTTTTTTGTATACATTACTTATGTAAGGTATTCCTCCGAAATGTCTCCATAGAAATCCTTAGGAGCAAATAATAACGAGAACAATAACACCAGTTGAAGAACAGTTAGTAATCATAGCAATTTTCTTAAAAAAAATTAACAAAAATGTATATTTATATAATAATATACTACAAATCAATGTTTTTTGTATTTACAGAATTTTGTTTTTAATATTTTTCTCGGGCTAAAGCTATTGATAATACTACGATAAATATAATATTGGCACATACTATAAGACTTATAACTATGATTCTCACTAATCTAGTTAAAGGTGGACACTTATTAGAATCCATTAGATTTCCAGTTCTAACATGACCTAAATAACAAACAACATAAAGCTACCAAATTAACATGGCGTAAATAGTAAATTAAAGAAAATCTCCAACTGAAACTAAGGCTAACATGAAGGCTTCCTTCATTTTTTTAAAATATTAAATTTGTTTATTAATTTTTTGTAATATATAAATTAAATACACTTGTTGTTTATTTTTTGGGATTGTTTATATTGCTTATTGACCTTATTACTTCATAAGTATTCATTCCTATATTACTTACACACAAGATTGTGATGAAAGTATACATTATTTTTCCTGAAAGTGTTTTTCTTGTTGATAAACCAAATATTTTAATTCTCGAAAGAGAATATAATAGGATTAGCAGATAGATAAATCCTAGTAAAAAATTAACTATTGTCATTATCATAAATTACGAATCATTTTGACTTGTATCTCCTTTTATATTGTTTTCATTTTCTATAAAGAATTATTATTCCATTTTTTTTCAATTATCGTATATTATAATATTAGGATTATGATTATTATAGGATCGATTTATTTGAATTAACTTAGTTTTAGTTTTAGTTTTAATGCAAATTTTTATTTATATATTATATTGTTTATTTATTCTTCTTCTTTTATAGATTGAATAAGGCTAATAATTAAAAATTTTTGCATAATTATTAATAGTAAAATATAGTGATTAAATTAGTATAATTTGGAACATATCTAAATTAGAAAATTATATTTGAATTAATTATAGTAAATTTATAAAATATCTTAAAGTTAGGATTATCATAATTTTATCTTAAAAAAATAAAATACCAAAATATATTAAAAATGCTAAGTATCTATTATTATTAATAAATTAAATTATTCATACATTTCTTATTGATAAAATATAAAAATCCTAGCATTATCTAATTGAATTTTACAAAGTAAAAATAAACTATAAAGAATATAATAGGAAACTTTATAGAATTATATAAAATAAGATAAATTAAACATTCTTTTATTTTATTATAATATAACTTTATTATCATGTATATATTAAAAAATTATAGTGTATATAGTAAAATCAACATAAAACTTATTTTTATAATCCTAATATTCTAACTTTAGCTTCACATTTTATCCATGCTATGCAAAATCTAACACCTTTATTATTTTGTATTTGTAATTCAGTTTAGTATATTACTGTTTCATTATAATTGCATATTTATAAAAAGTTATTATCTATATCGCATTTTATTATTAGGATCTTATTTTTTTAAATTTATTACTCATCGGATTAGCCATTGTTATTTTGTTGGTATAATTATAAATCTAATAATTAAGTTTCCCCTTTTATTTTTTAAAAGTCATCGCAATAGTTATAAAAACAATTTTAAACAGGTCCATTTCTACCTCCTATGATAATAATATTTTCTATATTGAAACTTAAATCCGTTAATTAATAAACAATTATTTACCACATGAATCTGATAAAGAATCTTCATATATTATACCAGCATAAAGACCTTATCCCATAGTATGTGATTAAACTTCTTCTACTAAAAATTTCAAAGTATGCATTCCCTTTTTAAAAGTTTGTTTGCTGAAAACTATTTGGCACGCCATACTATTGCAACCTTAAAATACCAAACTATTTTCTATTTCTTTGATTCTGGGGGAATCTTCGTATTTCGACTTCTAAAATTCCAAAATTTCCACATTTTCATATAAGTCTTTATTATTAACAAAATTTTTAGCAAAGTTTTTAGCAGAAGTACTTAATGCTTTTAGATCATTAATATAGTCTATCATTTAGATTATAAATAAAATTATATGATTAATATGTAGAAATATTAGAAATAAATTCTTATGTAAAATAAAAATAAGTAAGTAAATTACTTTCCATTTTATGTTTATAGTACTTGGAATTTTTTGAAAAATAACTATCTTTGATTTATATTCCTTATTCACTAAAAGAAATATATTTGTCTAAATCTTTTACTAATCTTTAAAAATTTTCAAAGTTGCATGAACTGTTTAAAATTTAGTGAATTTTTTTCTAAATTATATTTTATTCTGCCATAAGTTCATTTTTGTAATTTTCAATTTAGTCAGCGATAAGAATGCATTAATAAGATAAAATTTTAAAATCTTTTTAAATGCTTTCCATTTCTTCAATCTGTCTGTTTATCTTAGATTTTTTATTTTAATAGCTGTTAGATTACATCACAGATTAAGAAGAATTTGGTGAATTATCATCATTATAATTTGATTAAATAATGTCTTCTAAATGGTTTTGTGGACTGAACACTACCGACTCTTCCTATTCATATTAGTATCTGTCACTACTATCTGCTTTGCTAAGAATTTCTTGCAGAAATTTTTTTACAAGTACGAAGTTTTTCAAGTCTTATTCACCTGCACAATGAGAATGGTGCTCAGAAAATTGGGCACATTCAGAGCAAATTATTTGCAAGTAATATGGACACAATTGGTTTTTACATATAAGATTTTTTACGTTTTATGTGTGTTCATTGCTCTAAGTACAATAGGGAAATCTTAGCTCTTTTATAATTTGAAGAATATTAGAGTCAAATAAAGTATTCATTTTATAAATAAATAAATATAATTTTTTATTTTTTGTTTTTTTTTGTTTTATTAAGGTAGTTGTTTTATGTTGTTATATTAACCAAGAATATTACTTAATTATTTATTATAAATTCTTATATTTCATTCTTCTTGTATAACAATTTAATTATGAATAATATAATTTTTATAAAAAATTCTTATAATTTTTTGGATAATCCTTAATTATAATCTAAATAAATTTCTTAATAATTGAAATTCTATAATAATAGATCAAAATTAATATCTAGAAAATGAGTTTATTACATTAGAAATAAATAATATAGAAGTTGATTATTTTTTAATAATTTATGTGATCAATTTTTTTTATATTTTATATAATATACATTTATGTTAAGAATTACCGTAATATAGTCATTTTGCATTTTAATGAAATTTTGCTCAAAAGGAAACTATTAACATGTAGTTTAATATATTATTATTTTAAATTAAAGTATTATATAGCAGTTATTAATTTTCAAAATTATTAATAATTTAATTATTGAAGTTTGTCACCTTATTCTACCTAAAAAAAATAATATCACTATAAAATCGTTATTTAGGAAAATTGCATATCAAAAATACTAACAGAAATAAATGAGTAAAAGAGATTATTTTTAACTTATTACTATTGCCACAAACTAATTTTTAAAAATATTAATAATTATTTTTTTTATTCAGAAGAATAAGCAAAGCCAAAAATTCAATCCAATATTTCTTTATAAAAGAAAAAATAAAGCAATTCTATAAATGAAAAAGAAAATTTAAAGCATATACCGAATAAGACTTAGTCTCAAAGAAATTATAATAAGAATATTTTTGACTAAAGGAATAAAAAAAGTTTAAAATAAAATCAATCACCATTTAAATAAAATGATGAGAAAAATACACAATAATAAGGACAATAATAAGAGCCCCTAAACCTAGATTCAACTTCTTAACAAATTAATTTATTAAAGAGAACTTCATCTACTTTATCCTCCCAATCATGTATTTATATTGAACTATCTTTTTAATTAATAATTTTGCAACTATATTTATATTGTTTTAGAAACTCACTCAATAAAAAGCTTATAAGAGGCGAGAGAAGATTCAAAGGCTTTAATAAGGTCATCATCTTAATAGCTAAATTAGTCAAGTTAATAAAGTGTAACCTAATTAATCAAAGATTCAATTGGTACTATAACATTTTTATTATTAAATAAAGTTTTATTTGTTAATTTTAAAATTTTTTTTTAGAATTTAAAGAAAGCAATTTAAAATCACGACATAATAAAACATAAGAATCACTTTAAAACAGAAAAAAAGTTAGATTAAATTATTCTTTGCAAGATAGAAAGTTTCCAAATTCATCTGATACAAACTAAAATAAATAATAATAATAAAATCCTAAATTAGACAGAGCATTTGGATCAGTAGTTGACTCTAATCAAATTCATTTACTCAACTAATAATAAAATAAAATGAGAGGAAAAAATACTCCCGTTATAAAAAACAACATATATCAAGGCAAAAATGTGAATAGTAATAATAAGCAATAGGATTAGAAATTAAAATCCCAATCATATCATTTATAATCTTAATAAAATTTGAAAAGGAAAAATAGTATGAGCTATGACAGTTAAAAAAGCATTAAATAATAAGAATATTAAATGAATTATTTTTATGATGTAAACATGCTTAGTAGGTTTTACAGTAGAGAATCGGAAGAATTCAAATAAAATGAAAATATTAATGAATAGATTATTAAGAAAGTATTTAAATAATAATTTTATAAAAATTTAATTTAAATTCAAAATAATATAAATTAGATTAAAATTAATGAAAACGAGGCAGATATTTAGTATAAAGAAAATGAATATATTCCAGATAGTAGTTAATAAGAGCCAAACAACTAAAATTAACATAAAGAGAACGCGGAAATTTAAGAAATAAATGAATATTAAAATGGTGAATTTTCATCTGTTGTTACGAAAATCTTAAATTTATAGGAATAAAATTAATTATTTGCTAAATTAATTATAAATATAATATTGTAAATAATTGATAAAGATTTCTGCATTTGCTAAAAGAATATAATTGTAAACTATCTAAATTTTATAATAATAATGTTAGTTAATTAATTTGTATTTTTAGGATAAATATCTTTTTCTCACTATTGAATAAGAAATCATTTTAAAAAAAGAGAAAAGTTTATAGGAAATTTAATTAAAATATTAATTTTCTTAAAAATAAGTTAATTTTCTCAAGAGCCATATTAGCTAACTAATAGAAAAAATATTAAATTATTGTGATAAAAAAATTATAGCTACCTAAAACACTTTGGGTTAGAATTAAAATCAAAGAAACTCTGAAGATAAAGGATTTTTTAAGAATTGGTTAAATAAAATTTTTTCATATTTTTCTGTTCAAAACTCAATATAAGAATAAGTTAGTGATAAATATTAATAATCCCAATCTGAGTTAATCCAGATGTCTATCTAAGATGCTGAGAAAATACTATAATGTCTATACACTGCTATTCAGGATGTAAAAAATTATAGTATTAAAATTATTTTAAATTTAATTACCTCTATTAATATAAATAGGTTTAAGAATTATAATTAGCTGACACTAAATTTTCCAAATTCGATATATAATTTTGATAAATAATATCTAATTTATTTTATATAATAAATAGTAATTAATAATTATTATTTTATATAAAATATGAATAAATTTTGTATATATTCTAACCAAATCTATAAGAGTGTTAAAAACTTATAAAAATTATATTATATCTCAAGGAATAATTTCATTTTTTAAAATAATCATATTTAATAGAATCAAATAACAAATCTTCATATTCATCATGTATTCCTACACCGTGTTATTGTTATTTGTATTATAAAAAAGATTTTACTTTTTTAGTGATATCCTCATCTTCATCTACAAATAATTAAGCCCATTTATTTTTATTTATTTCTTCTTTTTATCTCATATATCGATCAACTTCATCCTTATACTAATCATATTAAGGGAATTTTTCCCAGTTCCATATTTTAGGTTTATTTATATCCTTTTCTACGAAATCTTCATTCAGTCTTTACAGTACTACTTTATTGCTTTAAGTATTTTATTCCAACTCTTCCTGTGAGTTTTTCAATTCTTGTCTCATCAATAACCTTTCACTCAGCTGTTCCTAAATTTCTTATTTTTTCTTTTATTTCTCTTCAGCTATTTCTGCTTCTCTTTACTTTTACTCGCTGTATTGCGAACTTAGCGATGTTTTATTTTTTTAATGCGTGCCAACATGTTACAGGCTCTTAGTACTCATGTGCAATTTGGGCTGAGTACTTGCAAGAGACAATTAATGCTTGTCTTGGAGATTCTGAAGGCAAGAAAGCATATAATTAGACTCTCCAATCATATAAAGAATTTTCTAACGATCCATTTCAACATATGGTTATGCTGAATAATAATCCATTGCAGTGTATGTATGCTATTCATTCAGCCTTCTGAGTTGATTTATATCGCTGGAGTATTTAACTGAATCATATTTGTGAGCATCTTGTTTCATTTTTAAAAATATTTCTCTTATGTCTTAGTCCTTGAGTTTATTATAGATATTTCGCTTTTTGCTTACATATTCCTCTGGTGTATTTTCATCGTATAAGGGAGTTCTACGTAATTCAGGATTTTATTTTGGGTTTAAATTTTTTTCAAAAACTGCAGTATCTCTTTCATTTTCTCTCTATATATCCATTTCCATTTTTAACTATGTTCCTACCAAATCATACTTCTTTACAATCAATTCATTTATCTCACCCATTTTTCTATTAGCTTAGAGTTCGAATTCCAGCTGTTTTAAATACAGCTACTCTTCATGTTTCCTTTGTCTCACTAATAGATCATGATAGTTATTGAATTCTTAATTTTCTTTCACATTTTTAATATCTTAAAATTCTTCCTCCCCATCTTCTTCTCGATCTAGGGTTTACTTTGGAATATTTCCTTCTAAATTATCTCTATTCTTTTAAACTCTTTTCAATTTTTGATCTTTCTCTGATTGTGAAATTATTTATTATGACATTTTGTAATATTTTTGTCGATATTTAAACAGAATAATATTAAATTAAATGGAATTAAATAACAATTATGTTACTTTATTGAATTTGTATATCGAATTAATAATATATAAATATATAGTGAAACAAATTACAAAATATACTACAAATAAAACAACTATTTATCATTAAAATTAATTAAAAATTAAATTATATTTGAAATATAATATAATACTTAAAAAGAATGTATTAAATATATAAATTTATAAATAATTAATAAGCTAGTTCTGGTATATTATCTAATATATAAAATAGATAGAGATAATATAATTTATGAATAATAAATATAAATTTATATAAATTATATAATGTAGTAATTTTATATATGTAATGAAGTAACTTTATATATATTATTTTTTAGATTTACTTCAAATGATTGTTATATTGATGGATTTTATATTACCATTAAGAAATCAATTATTTTTCTTATTTGCTATTAATATGATTCAAGATAAATCTCCATTTATATTCTAATTTTTGAAATGACTATTTATTTAATAGTTATTATTTTTAAATTTTTAAAAAATAACCTCATTATTCATTTAGTTTTTCTATTAAATATCATTATTTTAATTTATTTTTAGCTGGCAATTTGATCTAAAAGTACTTAAAATATTATCTTAATTATAATAGGTAGTATCTTGATTGCTAAGTAAGTCATCAAAATTTTATATAGATTATTAGTTGTCCTATTTTTGCTGGTCTTATGATTTATAAAACTAAATAGATTATTAATAGTTTAATAAGCCATATCTTGTAGGGCTAAAAGGTAAACTAATAACTTCGGAACCAATTTAATCTTAAGCGAATTCTTTTTCTTGACCTACTATCATTTGATTACTATATTTTTTTTAATTTTATAGATTCATAATAGAAGTATTAAATGAGCTTGAGCTATTTTTTTAATATATTTTTTTCCTTTTATTTTTCTATTTACTTACGAAATAATTCTAACCATTTTTATTATTACTTGGGACTAAAAATTATTGTTATTTTTTATTATCTTTTGAAGGTGTATTTAGAGAAACTTGAGATAATAGTTTATCTGATTAAGAATTTTTAGTTTAAGTTTCATATGAGGAAAAATCTTCTGTACCTATGGATTATTTATTATAAACTTATGATTACATCCTATATATCTCTTATCTCTTTACATTTTGTGGTGAACTTCTCATAGATTGAGTGCGTCTAATAGTATTACAGTATTATTCATTTTATCCTTAATCCAATTTATTTTAAAAATTAAGATATTTAAGGAAACTTAATTATTAATTCATTTATTTTAACTAACCCTTCTGAGATAAAGCCAGTTTAATTAATGATCTAACCTTTTACCAATTTTTTCTTGATCTTTATTCATTTAATAGTTTTTTTTCATTTCTTAATTTAGGAAATTTTTTCTTAAAAAATTATAAAAATCTGGTGTTTGTTAAGTTGTTATATAAATAGGGGAAAACTAGTATAATAACATTTATCAAAAAATAAACATTAAGTCCAAATATAACATAGGAGCTAAATTATTAAAAAAATGAATCATATTTTCTGTCATCCCTTATATGTAGCAATAGTAATTAAAGTAAAAGAGTTAAGAATAGTATTCTACAGGTTAAAATAAGTAAGTTATTAACTTTAATTGATTTATAGGGTTTTTTTTATTCAGTTGTGATCATTAAAATTTATATTATGAGCATCGATATACTCAATTTAATACCATCACTTTCATAGAAAAGTATACTTATTAAGGCAATACTTAATTTCTATACAATATAAAAAATATATTATAAATTCATTTAAAAAATATAATTATTATGTTTATAAAAATTACCATTCCCATTAATATAAAATCCCAGAAAAAGTTTTTTATTTTTACTCCATCGAAAAAATACCCATAAATTCGTTTAGTCCTTATTAAATGAAGCTTATTATTTTTTTTATATCGATATAACTTGAAGAATAAAATTGAAGGAGCAATAAAAAATGATAGGATTAAAACAAAAATATTAATTGGCAAAATTATCGTGTTATAGAAAGATTCGTAACAAATTATGTTAGAATCTGATAAAGAATACTTTTATCCGCCAACTGTTCTACAAATTACCATTTTAAGCCCATCTTAAACAATTTTGGGTTATAATGTAACAAAAACTGAAATTAATGATAAAGGAAATGAATGATGCAGTTCTTTTTTGCTAATTAGCTTAAATTAATACATTATAAAAAATAAGAAAAATATGAAAAACATTAGAACTATACAGCTTAAATAGCTAAAGAGTGTTTAGTAAAATATTTATGTTTTATCTTTGTTATCTGATATATTAGATAGACAAGAGATACTTAAAGATATCTCTTACCCTGGATAGGCTTTTGTATAAAATTAAAAAATAAATTAGTTTATATTAATTCCATATTAAACAATTATTTACTAAGTGATTTCCCTGCTGAATTTAGTCCATTTAATATGGTAATATTTATTGTGGTGGTTAAAGTTAAAACTTAAAAATGAAAAATAAGAATTTTATAAATGCTTGTGCTTAGATCATTGTATGTGATATGGTAATAAAATAATGTAGACAATATTTTTTTTATTAATTCATAATTTCCCTTTTTCATAACAGCAACAACACTTAGAAACTATATTCCTATATAAAATATAGAAATTATAGTTATCAAAACTATAGTGATCCATAACGCCTAGCACTTTTAACATTCACTATTATTTTATTTTGTGTATTTATTTTAAAGATCACATTACTCACAAAGAACTCCTGTATATCCTATATTGCAGGTATCATTACCCTATTTAATATTAATGTTGCATAACAGTTTTATGAAAATAGTACTTTATAAGAATTAATTTTATATCATTATGCCTTTATATATGATATTTAATTGTAGTTTTTGAAAATAAAAATATATGCATCAATGCATAAAAATAGATAGGAAAACAAACATAAATATTTAATAAAATAATCAGTTTTATTTTTAAATTATTAATTGTCCATAAAAATTAACTATTTTTTCAATAAATAACATTCAAAATTTGCAAAAAAAAAAAAAAACATAAAAAACCAAATTAAATTATTGGAAAATTTTTTTTGTACTAAAGTATAAATATAAATTATTTTTTTATTACTAAGCATGCTGAAGGGTTTTTATAGCAATAAAAAAATTCTGTGCTCTAGTTATACCTTCTCCAGTAATGTTTGCGTGGATATATAGGAACATACCCTCCCTAACAAATGGCTTCATCCAGGCAGTCTCTACACTTGGTTTAATTTGAAAAAGGTTGTAAAAACGTTCCGTAAGGACATGTTTCAAATTTATAGGTTTAATCAGATACTCTTCTCTCATTCTATTATGGCTATAATACTATTCCAGTTTTTGAGTGAGGGAATAAATAATCTTTCGGTTAGTGTTCTTATATATTTTTAAATCTATCTTTTAATTTTAAGTGATAATCTAAATTATCATTGACTCCTATTATCCTCATAGATGACCCTACATCTGCTAAATTCTTTATAAACTCTATATTGCTAATAGATATATTTAAATATGCTCCTAATTCTTAAAATATGCATATTGCTCCACCACTCGAAGCCTTTTTTTAATTTTTTATAAACTTTAAATATGTTAATTTTGTAATATTATTATAATTTTTACGGAATTTTCCTAAAATGAAAGGTACTATAGTTTTAAAATAGATTAATTTTATATTTGTTCTATGAAAATAGCACCACCAAAAGATAGCTTAACATTTTTTTTGTTGAATATATTTGTATTTAAATTAAACATAGCCTAGTTATAAGCGAATGTGGAATTTAATATAGTAAACTCTCCTTGTATTTGTTAAGAAATCGATATTCCACCTCCAAAACTATTAGAAATACTCTTTTATATTTTTGAGTTTAAAAATTAAAATTATTCATTATTTTTTAAAAAAATACTTCCGCCTCTTGTTTTTTCTGAATTATCATAATTTACAGTATTTTCACTAAATTCAGATAATTTTACAATTATATAAGTGATATTTTATAAATTTACAGCACCTCCTTCAAATATAGCATAATTTTTTTTAAAATGTGATTTTTCAATTATTAATTTTTCCCCTATTATTAAAAAAATTCCCCCTCCTTCCTATTCTGCTTTTGTATTTGAAATCTCAATATCTTAAATTTATACTGATTTAAATTAAGTTCCATATATCGCACCTCCTAATTCCGACGAAAACTCATTTTTACCATCAGAATTATCATTAATTTTAGTATTAGTAATTAATAAATCTTCTAAACTTTAAAAATAAATTGCCCCCCCATATTTTAAGCACTTATTTTAAATAAATTATTATCCAGTTATGTTTATCTGCTAGCTCTAAAACAAACATTTATTAATTTTTAATTTAAAAAAATTATTATATTTTTAGATATTTACATTAAATATTGCTAATGAACCTCCGTTTTCTTCTGAGTAATTTTAAATAAATGTGTTATTCCAAATATACAATTATATTAACCTTTCTACAAATATAGCGCCTCCTTATTTTTTTGCACTATTTTTGATAAATTAATTTTATACCAAAGTGATATTTTTAGAATCCTCGAAAGATATTGCTCCCCCATCTTAATACTATGCAATATTATTTTCAAATGTGGAATTATGAATTATAACTTCACTTTAATCCTGTTAATTTAATAAAATAATGTAATTATTTTTAAAAAAATGTAAAATTAAATATTTTACATCTAAAAATTATAATCCTCCAACTGAATAATAGGCTTAATTATTTCTTATTAAAGAATTTTAAATTAGAATATTATATAAATTTTAAGTAAATTTTATGCAACCAATCCACTGGGCAGAATTGTATTCACAAGTTAAATCTTTGATATATAATTTTTATATTCTACTTATTTGCATCCTAAAATATAATTAATTTTTTTAAAATAATTAAAATTGTTTAATTTTTTCTTACGCTCCTACATCTTTCGTAGCTGTATTATTCGCTAAAGTAATATTATATAGTTCTAATTATTGAACATCTTCAAAATTAATTCCCCCATTCGAATATGACTTACAATTTTATACAATAGTACTATTTAAAACCAAATTTTTTTAAGAATATGCATATATAGCCCCGCTTTAAACAGAACTAAAATCAAAAAATGGGGTTTTTTAAATTTTAGAAAAAGATATAAAATTAAAAAACTATGGTTAAAAATTGCTTACGCTTAATTGGCAATAAAAACAGATTATTCTATTTTTCCTTATGATGAAGTTTTAATATATAGCGCCCCTCCCTATGAACTTGTATTATTAATAAATTAAGAATCTGAAATATAATAATTTGCTAAAGTTGTTGCATAAATAGCTCCTCCATAGGTTTATACTTTATTTTATTTAAATATGCAGTTTTTTAAAGTCAAATCATATGTAACAGTAATTAATATAGCAGATCCTTCCATTGATAATTAATTTTCAAAATTCGTATTTTCTATTACTACCTAATATGCTTCTACCAGTCCTATGCCAGAAGTCTAATAATTTCCTTAATTATTTTTAAAAATACAATTTATGATTTAAACATCATCACCTCCATTGAGCTTAATTACTATAAATAATTTTTATAAAACTTATACACACCAACTTTAATAAAATATAAACAAATATACTTACTTCCACTGTATGCAATATTAGATATATATGAGCAATTTAATATTATTATTTATTACATACCCTCCCCAAATAAACCTCCCAGCCCTAATAGTTTATCCCTATCTAAATTTTAATTTTCATCGGTTATTATATTATTCTGAGTATTGTTTATCATATTCATGTTATTCAGATAAAAATATTTATTTTTATCAACCATTAACATCAAACCCACTATGTTTACTGTATTATTTATTGCTTGCATTCCATCAATATATAATTTCTCAAGATCAGAACAATGTAAAATATCTCCCTACATTGTATTTTAATATATAGTTATGTTGGATAATCTGGTATCATAATCATAGTTATTTATACTCACTTAAAAAAAACTGCTTTACTATATTTTGAAATTTGTAATATTTAGATAATCTCCATCATCAATGGAAAAATAAACTTAGTTTGAATTTTCTATGATAAAATCTGTTATTGTCATATTTTTTGCTTTATTAGTTTGTAGACCAATAATAATGCTATTTTAATCTAATTAAACATTGCTAATTTGATAGTTGATATTATTTATAGTTGTTTCTTCAATATTCATAATTGAAAATATTGAAACTAATTTATCGAAACCTTTGGCACACTTCCCTGTTATATTAATATTATTAATATATAGCTTATTTACTTGTTATATAAAAAATCCTATACAGTTAAAATACTCCTCTATATTAAATTANATATAAGATAAATTATAATTATAAATTAATGTTATTTTAAGAATTTACTTAATTCCAAAATCTAATAATCTATTTTTAAATTATTTATCTCTAAATATATAATAATTTATATATATACCCCATAAATCGTATTAGTACCAAACATTCGAGATTGAAATATATTTAAAAAACTACAATTATTCATATATAAATAGTCTACGCTCATTATATTAATTATATCTTTAAGAATATTGTCTTAATATTTTCCAATCACTTAAATGTTTGTTAAATAAAGACTTTTCAAATATTATAATCGAATGATTGTTTAATTAGTTTATAATTCACCATCTTTTATTTTAGATTCATATGAAATATCTAAATTATTTAAACTCACTTTGTTAAAATTATTGTATTAATATCCCTATATATTTAGTTCTTAAAATTAGGAAAGCACTGCTTTATATTCATTCTTCTTGTTTAATCCCTAAACCTAATGAACTGTACCTATTTCTAGATATACTTTCTAATTTATGCAATCATTCATATACATTATTTTTAAATCGCAAGAATTGTTTTCATTTAATTCTGTTACTGCAAAATAAAAATATATCTCTATATTTTTAATTTACAAATTCTCATCATTACAATCAAAAGAAATAATTTCTTAAGTTTAATGTTAAATTATCTTATATTATTTCCCTTGCATGTCAATATTATCTATGTTAGTTTATTCATTGCATTTTATTAAATATATTTATTCATCTGTTTCTGAAAGTTTTCTAACCCTATAAATATATGTTTATATTAATATTAATAGATTATAACAATAATAGTATTAACTTAAAGTATAATAATATGGCTATAGAATTTATAATACCTTGACTCTATTATTTAACTTGAGTAGATTTCTTTTATAAACAATAAAAAAATTATCAGTAATGAAGAAAAATACTTTATTCCTTGTACTTATTAATTTATTTACATTTTTTATTCTTCTTTTATTTTTTTTTATTTAGAATAATATTACAGTAAATATTTGTATTATTATTTTGGCAACTACAGTCATTCAAACTTTATAAATTGCAAAATAATTAAATTGTAATTATTATTTTTCTTCTATTTCTATATTATAGTAATATTTATTACGATATATAAAAATTGAGATAAAATTATTCTCTAATATATAAATAAAATATTATATGGGTTTTTTATAATAAAAAGTTATAAATATTTTGCTAAATAATGTAAACTAAAACATATTCTTAAAATTATAAAATTATGTTTTAAATATACAAATTAGAAATTTAAATTTACTAATAAATAATATATGTAATACATATCGGTAAGCAGTTTTAGCTATTTATTACTCTATAGTATATATTTAATATAAAATAAGATACAATTTATTATTATACAATACAGGTATAATATTTATAATAAAAACTTCATAATTTTATTATTATGAGATAAAATGTTAATTAATAAAGATATTTATAAGTCATTTGGTTAATTTTCATTACTTAACTAACTATAGTAATTATTTTTATAAAAATTATACGTTAAATAAAATAAGAAGCTTATGATTACTTGATATTATTTTAAATTATATTGAATCTATAAATTTATAATGAATATCAGCTTTTTTTTAACATTTTTNNTTTGTACAATTTTTTTTGAATGTTTAGATAATAGGCCCTACAAAATGTATAATCTTAAATATATTATTAACATGCTAACAAATATTTTTATTAGTATTCTTTCATAATAAAAGTAAATTAAGTATATATTTTATCCCACGAAATTTAAAGGTAGAAAATTTNAAAATTTAAAGCTATTTTTTTTTAATATATTTTCAATTTTATATTATCTATTAGCTAACATTTTAACTATTTATTCTAAAAAAAAACTTAAATAGAAAATTTACAATTAAATATTTGATAGCTAAAAAAATATGAACTTTTTCAAATTACATGTAAAATATTCTGTTGTTTTTCATCATCATCTTCTAAAATTCAAATGATATTATGAAAAATTATATCTATGAAGAAATTATAGGTATCTTTTAATTTTTTATAAAATTAAAATTTAAAATTATATATTTTTTAAGTGATATTAAGCCTGACTAAAAAATATAAATTATTACCTGAATAAAAATATATTTTATTACATGTTTAAATTTATTTTACTTTTCTATTACAACTATATATAATTTTTGCAATATATTCTTATTTTTAAACAGATATATTAATATATATACTATTATACAAATATAAAAGAAATTAAATATATTAGCTATTTAACTATATAAATAATATAAAAGAAATATAATACACGTAATTAATTACATTTCATTAATAAATATTAAAAAGAAAAAAATATAAAAGAATTATTTTATTAAGGAATAATTTAAATTAAAAGGGAAATAAATATAAAAGAAATATTAAGTAAGACTAATATCTTATTGATAATATAAAAGAAATATTTTGTTCTAAAATATATGAAAATATATTTTAACTAACTACTCAGTAGTATTTTGTAATAAATATATAAACGAAAACTTCAATATTATTAATAAATTCAGTTTAAATATTTTTGAAAAATTTTATATACTAAGAAAAATATATTTTAATTTTCTATTTTCTTTGAAAATATATAAATTCTATAGTTATAGTATAACCCATAAATTGAAACACTTATATATGAAATATAAAAGAAATTTTATATGGGGAAATACGGTTTAATATTTTTATTAATTATTTAAATGAGATGATAACCCATTATTAAGTGTAATCTATATAGTTTTATAAGCATATAAGGAGGGAAAAAATTATTAATCAACATTAAAAACTTAAAAAATTAAATTTCAAAATACAATATTAATAAAAAAAAAAAAAAAAAAACTAATAAAAAACACCAGATAACTAAGAACAACAGATGTGTGGAATTTTAGCTCTTATTATGAAGAAAGCCAACAAAAGACTTTCTTAAAGATTTATGATGAACTAATTATAAAAAATTAACTGGAGAGGTACAATAATTATTTTATATTTAGATCTATACATATAAATGTTAATTTAAATGGGTGTGGGATTATCAGAATAAATAGATAATAACATTTTGATGATAAAGATATTAAAAATTTATCTATATATCTATAAAACAAAAATATAAATATTGTTAAAAATGATTTTTTCAATTTAATTCTCAGATTTTAATTTTATTTAAAAAACAGTGAAATAAGTAGACATTTATAACTTTATCTTCAAGTTTATTTATATAGAATAAATACGGTCAAACTTAATAAAAGCAATGTATATATTTTAAGATTTAGTTTTAAATTTTTAAAATTTTTTAATTAATAAATAGCCTATACATATCATATTATTTATAGTTTTATTATTGATATTTTTTTCTTTGTTCATTAATTAAGGTTACTTATTCTCCCCTTTTTAAAAAAGTGTAATAATTCCAAATTAACTATAAAATATGACACTTTATTTAATATAAAATTTAATTATTAAAATAATCATATAATTCAAGTATAATTTAAATATGACGAATTTTTTTATAAATTTTTTTAATAAATTTATTTAATATTAGGGCCTGACTCTACTGATGACTACTACCCCTCCAAAAATATTTGGTTTGGTTTCAAAAGACTTGCTATTAATGATTTGCATCCTTCAGGTATGTAACCAATGAAAGTAGGACCTATTACTATTATTGCCAATTGTGAAATTTATAACTATCCTGATTTATAAAAATAACACCAATTTAACCTTAAATCCACCTGTGACACAGAAATTATTCCCCATTTATATTTGAAATATGGAATTGAATAATGTGTAAAAAAATTAGATGGAGTATTCTCTTTTGTTCTTTATGATGAGGTAATTAATAATGAAAAAATAAATAATCAACATAAAACATATGATAACAAATAAAAAAAAAAAATATATTTTAGAGAACTGATTAAGTTTGGGCTGCTAGAGATCCCTTTGGAGTCAGACCTTCTTTTATTGGAACTGATGAAATGGGAAATATTGCTATTTCTTCAGAAGCTAAAGCTTTAGACGAATTTTGCACAAATATTACATAATTCCCTCCTTCTCGTAATTTAAATTATTTAAATTTTATGATGATTTGCTATTTTTATTACATTTTTTTTTTATATATATATATCTAATTTAAATTTATTTTATCATAATTTCTAATTTTTCGTATTATGCCTATTAAACAAAGACGTAAGAATATTTAAACTTTTTAATTAATTTAGACTATTGGAATTTGGACAAAGGAAATTATACTAGATATTTCAAAATAGTAAATAATGAAAGAAGTTTAGCTGAAATGGGACCTGATTATGATCCTACCTATGCTCTTGAAACTGTTAAATAAAATTTATTGGACTCCGTATAAAAAAGACTTATGTCTGATAGAGAAATTGGGTGCTTTTTGAGTGGAGGTTTAGATTCATCTCTTGTTACTGGTATTGTAGCTAGTTCTAGAAAGGTAATAATACTAAAATAATATTAATACTAACTTAATTATAATATAATTTATGAAATTACTAAAAGAACTTTTCTTTAAACACTTTCTCCATTGGAATGGACAGTAAAGCTCCTGATCTATAATATGCTTCCAAAGTAGCTGAACACTGTAAAACTACACACCACCATGTTGAATTTACTTTTGATGATGGTATATAATTAATATTACATTAAATATATTAATATGATTACGATATTAGAATGTACTTAATTTTCTAATATATTTTTTTTTCATAGTTATGGAGGTCATCCACGATTTGATCTATACTCTTGAAACTTATGACATTACAACAATCAGAGCCTCCATAGGAATGTATTTGCTCTCGAAACACGTTAAATAAAAAACTGATGTTACAGTTTTATTCTCTGGAGAAGGAGCTGATGAAGTTGCCTAAGGATATTTATATTTCCACAAAGCAGTAATTATATCATTGATATTTTATTTTTATAAATATGTCTAAATTTTATATATATATTAGCCCAGTGCCATTGAAGGAAGTAGGGAAGCTTTAAGATTAGTAAATGATCTTTACATGTATGACGTATTAAGATGTGACAGAACTACCTCTGGATGGGGTTTAGAAGTGAGAGAACCATTTTTAGATAAAAAATTCGTTTAGTCCTACTTTGACTTACCTATTGATTTAAAAGCTCCTATTGATGGATTGGAAAAATTCACTCTTAGGTATATATATAAAAAAATATTAAATAAATTAAACAACAAAAACAAACAAACTGAATTAATATTTTATATATAAAAAGAAACTTATTCAAAGATGACAACTTAATTCCTACTGAAGTCTTATGGAGAGTTAAAGAAGCTTTCAGTGATGGTATGGCAGTTTAAAAGAAAACTTTACACTTATAAATATAAGAATATATCGAAGGATTCATAACTGATACTGAATTCGAATAAGAAAGAAAGAAATATAAACTATAGCCTATTTCTAAAGAAGCTTTGTTCTATAGAAGAATATATGACAAGTACTATGGAAGATGGGACTTCATTCCTTACTATTGGCTTCCCAAATGGACTGGAAAAGAAAATCCTGATCCTTCTGCTAGAGAATAAGACTTTTATAGACACTCTGATGAAAATTTAGTTTAGAAATAAAACTGAAATAACTAATTGCATTTATTTAATTAAAAAGAAATATTATGAGTTTAAATTTATAAAACAATTTAAAAAGTTATTTAAATTTATTATAAATTTATATAATTTTTTCGAATAATTTAATTTTAAAATTTTATTGTCCAACCCTCTAATAGAATACATATTAATAGTTTTTACAAGTTAATTACTTAAAAATCATATAGATATTATTGATTACATATATATATTTTTATTAATTTTCATATCTAATCGAGATCAATGTTTTTTTCTATTTCTCCCCTTCTTTTAAGTCTACGGCGTGTTTTCCTTCCTTAAGAATAATCATCTTAATAGTGATCATCATCTTCCTCAATACTGTGTAAATAATTTGCCTCATGCCTTTCAATTATAGAGAGGTCATTTTATGGAGTATTTATTTCATTTAATTAATAAGGTTCATAATCATAGCTGAAGTCATTGAATTAATCATTATTAGAATTCATTCCCATTTATTTTTCTAGTTTTTTCATTCTTGATACTTATTTACATTGTTTGTATTTATAATAAAAATATCCTAATAGTATTACACTCAATATTGAAGCTAAAATATATTTAAAAATTCGCAAAATATGAATATGCTTTCCATTTATACTATGACTAGTAGCACTAAAATTATTTAACATCATACCAATAATGTCAAAATTTTCTAATTTCCATATTTTATTTTCTTCTTCTGCGCTAATTTTTTTTTATTTAATATAATATTAGAACTTTTTAATAAGAAATTCTTTTTTTATTTTTTAAAAATGATGTTTTGCCAACATTTCATTATTTGCTGATTTTTAAATCATATTAAATAAGCTCAGTGCTTCACTCATTTATTATATATCGACTTTATTTTATTTTATAAATTTCTAATCAATCTGTACATTTTAAAATTTCATTTCTGCAAAGTTTGGAGTTATATTATCTTAAAAATAAAAAAATTTTTAGAGAGAAATAAAATATATAAATTTCTTAGATTTTACTGTTTTATTCATTTTCTAAAAATCTTATGCTCACATAAAGCTCAACATCAAAATTCATATAAAATTCATCGATATCTTCGGATAGAGGCTCCTAGGGATATTACATTTTTTATTCGTTAAGCTTTGTATAAACAAGGACCCTTAACTATGTTGTCATTAATACAGTTTCAGTTTGATTAACATATACAATATCAGGCTATTTTAATGCATAAATTTAAAATATAAATCCTTACTACTGATTTTCATTATCATTCTGATTTTCTTTCTTGTTTTAAGTTTTATTATATAATAAAGGGAAAAAGGATGAATAAGTATCTGTATTAATTGAACTACAGCAACTTCTTTATGAATGTGTCCTTATTGCTAATGAGTAATCTTTTAACCATTTATTTACTTCTGGTTATACATATTCTAATATTTACTAATCATATTTCTCATTAATATTTCTAATTTATAAACCTTCATACAAAATATTTAGTATACTTTGAGCCATACTACTATAAAAGGCTAAGAAATAAAAATATATATATATTTTTTTTTTTAATTATAATATTTATATTTACTGGTATACTTATAGTTAATGGGTACTTCAGAATTGCTAAAATTTACACTATTCTCAGGAAGAACTTTAAAGTTTTCATACAATATTTCTTCTTAAAATAAAGATAATTTATATGAAAAATCATATTTTAATAAATATTTATATATAAAATTTAAAGTATACCTGGCTATATTATGTCATTTTACTTTGATAATTATGCAATAAATAATATAAAATACAAAACTTGATAATGAACTTAAGACATAGAAATTTATCAAAAATATTTTTATTTGTTTATTTATTATAATCAACTATAATTATATATATATAATTATTAAATATTTATTGATAATTTTACTCACATAGAAATAAAAATAATATAATTATGCTACGGTTAAGTTAGAAATCACTTAATAATCTTTTTTAACATAATTTTAAGTAAAGTTATTAGTAAATAAAAATATAAAATTGGAATTATTTTAAAAATAAATTTTAAATACAATTAAATAGGTAAATATTGTTTAATAATTTTATACAAATATTATATACTTTTAATTTTAAATTTTTATATAAAATACAACTAATAATAAAAATAATTTTTATAATTTTTTGTAATATTAGAAATGACTTACATTTAATTAAATTATCATTTTATAAAGAAAATAATAATAAGGTTTAATGGAAATTAATAAAAGTTTATTATAAATTTCATTAATAGGATTGACTATAATTGCAATTCTAGTTTTATTTAGATGTATCTATATCTACTGGATATCTATAAAGATTAAATAAAAAATTCTTTAAATTAAATTCAAGAAATAAGTAACAACGTTTTATTATCCATTTACAGGAATTTTTAAACATGCTTGTAAAATATTTAACCTATATAAAAATTGAAATATTTTTAATTATTTATATCTAAAATTACAGTTTCTCCAGAAGAAGGTGTAAAAGATATAGCTGATAGAGTTTATAAAGAATATATTACTAAAAATTCAAGAAATAAAGTTTTAGTAACAAATNTTGGTTCTAAATTATATTATCTATTTAATGATCCTGAATGTATTAAAGAGATATCAGTTGATAAACATCATTATTATAAGTAAAAAATTCAAATATAATATTTCATTCAGATCTTATTAAATACTTAAACTATAGGAAGTTTTCTAATACACTTTTTTCAGATCTAATTTTTGAATATAGTCAGTTTTCAACACATGGTGTATTATGGAAACAGTAGAGATCAATTATAAGTCCACTGTTTCATTTTGAAAAAATAAAATAATCAATTGAATTGGTTAATAAGAGCAGTGAATAACTTATTATAAGATTAAAGGACTAAATGAAAAATAAAGAAAATATAAATCTCTTATAAGAAATTTAAAGATGCACTGGCGATATTTTGTGTTGGTAATTTTTTGGTCCTGATTTTTATTAATAAAAGATAAATGGAGTATATGTAAGTCAAGAAATAGCAGCTGTTGTGGAACAACAGATGTATCTCTAAGAGACAGACAAAATATGTTAACTAAGATTTTTATTCACCCACAGTTTTTTTAGTCGAGATAATCCTCATATATTACTTAGTAGCGAAGAAAAAAAATTGAAAGAAAGAATATTAAAATTAAGAAATCTGATAAATGTAGAAATTGATAAATAAATTTATTTAAAATTAAAAGATACAATAAACGATAGTCAAAAGGAGAAATCTGTAATTTAAGAAAACTAAAATAATAATAGCTTAGTTTTCATTTTAATCAGCCATATTATCAAGGATTAAACTTAGACAACGATTACAATTTAGTAAAGAGAAGAAATTATTCATTAGTTTTTTGGCCTTTATTTTGCCGGAATGGATACAACTGCTCATTTAAGTACATTTATAACTTTTAGATAAAATTACATTTTTATTAACAATAACATATTATATAGTATTCATGGCACTTTATAATTTGGCTGAAAATTCAGAATGCTTATTATAACTTCAAAAAGAAATAAATTCAACTAAATAAAATGATGTAGTTTTATTTGAATAAATTAAAACATATTAATACTTAGATGCAATTTTGAAAGAAACTTTGAGAATGCACACATCAATTCCAAGTAATTAAACATTTTAAGCAATACAGTTTTAATATTTTATTCGAAAATTAAGTAATATTTTTTTTGTCAAAAAAAATAGATTTAATTCCAAGAATTGCACTAAAAGATCATTATATAGGAGAATTTTTAATTAAATGTGGAGATTACGTGGATATTAATATATTAGGAAATCAGATGTAGGAAAGATATTTTAAAAATCCAGACAAATTCTTTCCAGAAAGGTCACTAATTTCTTTAGTTAATTATATTTTTCAATATTTTTTTAAATATATTATTGTTTATAGATGGTTGGAAACTAATAAAATTATTAATTAATATGTATACATGCCCTTTAATTAAGGTCCTAGAAGTTGCATCGGGCAACATATGTCGTAAGTTAATATATTTTATTTTCTAATTTAAAATTTTTTAATTTTTTAAGTATTCTTGAGGCTAAAGTCATTATTATGCATATATTAAATAATTTTTAAATAATGAGGACTAATAATGAATTAAAAATGGTATTTAAAGCTGTTTATGAAGCAAAAAACTCAGATCTTATAAAACTCTAGCTATTAATATGATTTATTATCATATTTTTAATTAATATATAAGTTTTTCAATTAATTTCTATTGAAATGATTAATTAATATTAACAAAATATATTATATTTCTTTTGAAATAAAATTATGATTCTAAATAATAAATATTATGAAACTTAATTATAATAAAGGTATTAGTAATTTTTTCCTAAATTTATATATAATATGTAATATAGTTTTTTTAAATATGAAGTCTTATGGGAAAACCTATTAAATAATTTGTTAAATTTGATTGCAATGGGTTGAGCAATACAAAGCTAATTTTGGATAGATCTTTAAACTTATATTTAAATACTACATATACTCAAATAATATTATTATCTATCCAGTTAATAATATTATATGTTTAATATAATATTCATTATAATAGAGTGTAAACCTCAGTTTAATAATAATATAAAAAAATATATCTGAAAATAATAAAAATTATACTTTTATTTCATAAAATAAATAAGAAAGTAGAAATTGACTAAAAAAGAAAATCTTATCATAGAATATCGTATATATCATAATAAAATGAGTATTTAAACCTAACATCATGAAGCAGCGAAGGTTGAAAAAGAAAAGAAAGGTCCCAGTGATTGGAGAACTCAGATCACCTGGGAAAAAATATACAAAACCATTTCTATAGTCTTAGTAACCCTTATTCCTTTCTTTATGAGAGATATGTTTTTATTCAGAGAAGAAATAATAGGCCTTGGACACTAAACCGTAACTTTGATGTTCTTGACCTATTCTTGTATTTTTTGCGTAGTCATTACAGTTGTTAGATAAATTTATATGTACTATTCATACAACAAAATCTACAGCATAGTATTGTTCCAATACCAGGGGGATGAAAGGGATTTATATACTAAAAAAATTTAAAAATTGACCTTCGACTTGATTTACTACACTCTTACCTCAATTTACGGATACATTTATTTTAAAAACACCCCCTGGTACCCCATAAAATTTTCAAGTGAAGAAGGAGACACCTTGGAATTGTTCACCAACTGGCCCGGATTACCTACCAACGAGCCTTACTATAAATTTTTCAATATTTTCCTAATTATACAATTTGGACAAAACATTTGGGGAGTTCTCGACCTTATCATTGTTTAAAGAAAGAAAGAAAAGAGATTTTATGAATGGTTCGTGCACCACTTACTAGCCTCAACTCTTATTTTCTACAGCGTCTACTTCAACTTCTAAATTATGGCAGTTAGTGTATTAATTATACATGATATTGGGAGTATTTTCATTCTAGTTTTCAAAATTTTCAGAGAATTCAAATCAACTGGAGTTTTATTTATATATTTCTTTTTCCAAATGATAGTTGGATGGTTCTTAACTAGAGTGTACTTATACCCTAAGGTCATCATCTGGCCCATTATTATCAACAGAAAATTCTTTGATCCCTCTCAGAAATATATTGAATATTCTTAAGCAGGGTATATTTATCAAACTATTATGCTTTCTTTACTTTATTTGATGCATATTTACTGGTTCGCCTAAATGGTAAATCAATTGGCCTCTTATATATCTAAATCTTTGAAAGATAGAAGAGAAAAGAAAGATAAGGGATATGAAAATAAATTGTCCGATAAAAACAAAAAGAGATAATGAAAATCCTATCTTGAATATAAAGATTTTATCTTTTTTTACAATATTGTAAAAACTTTGTATATAAAAAATAAAATTAATAATGTTTGAAAGTCATATAATATTTCAAATAAAAATTATGTATTCTTTTTTAAATTAGCATTGTTAAATTATTTGCATATGTTTTTTAGAAGTTGCATTGGGCAACATATGTTGAAAGTTAATATATTTTATTTCTTATTTAAGTTTTTTTAATTTTTAAGATTTCTTGAAGCTAAAGACATTATTTAGCATATATTAAATAATTTTTAAATAATAAGGACAAATAATGATTTAAAAAGGATATTTAAAGCTTTTTATGAAGCAAAATACTCAGATCTTATGAATCTCTAATTATTAATATGATTTATTATTGTAATTTTAGTTAATATATAAGTTTTTCAATTAGTTTCTGTTTCTATCTAAATAACCAATTAATATCAATAAAATATATTATATTTATTTAGAAATAATATTATGATTCTAAATAATAAATATGTAAATATACCTAATATATTCTGATTTAAATTATTCGTATAATAAAATATAATGTACATTTATTGAATCTGCACTATTAAAATATGATACAATTTATTTAGTATAAGAAAATTAAAAAATGATTATAAATACGAAACAAAATATAAAGATAACCAAATAGTAATAAAACTAAAAAAATAAAATCAAAAATTAATATAAGAAAAAAGTAAATAATTATAAAAAATGGAAGATTTTCCTTTTGATATGCATATTTTGTAATCAATTCAGCAAGAATAAAAAAATATAATATCAACAGAAAAAGATTTTTTTTTTGAAAAAGTACTATATGATTTAGAGAATTCTAATTTTGAAACTTAATATGATATTATAATCTCTACTAATAATAATCTGAAAAATGATATTTTTTCATCATCAATTAACTCAAAATAATCAACGATATAATAACATAAAGAATCCGGTAAAAAAAGAATTAAAAAACAAAAGGAAACAAAAAATTAAATAAAAACAATTGCTAATAATTTACTTAAATTTATTAAAACCTAATTAAGAAGTGAGAGTAGTAATTATTCTCAAAAAGATTAATCTTCTATATAAAAATTCAAATAAATTAATAATTTTGATGATTTAAGAGAATTATTTCTAATTTAAAATTAAAATATAAAAAATTTATGCTTTAATTATCTTTCTAGAATAGCAATTCGCCAAATAGCTAATAGTAAAAGAAATAATTCAAAGAAAATTTCTATTAAATTTATAGATTAGTTTATACAAGGATGCATTGATCCACAAAATTTTAAAACTTTTAAGCCTATTATCTAGAAAGATAAAATATGAAACTAATATTATAATTATATACATATATTAAAATTTATTATATTACATACTAAAATAATTAATTTATATATTAAAATTAATTTAATTCCCAGAATATATTATATAGATATTTTGCTTCAATTTATATGAAGTAAAATTATAAACACTAATTTGAATTTAAGTTTGTATCGGAATTATATATATTTTGGAAAAACATAAATTATAGCTATCTTTAAAAGTTATCATATCAAGAGAAAATATAACTTTAGTTCACAAGATTATTTTTTATAATGTATTTAATAAATTAATATAAAATTTATTTTTTATTTTATATTTATGTTTGAGGTTATATGTTTTTATATTATTTCTTTAGAGGTAATAAACTTGTATATTTTTAGAATTAAGGTTTCTTAAGTAATTTAAAGATAATAAAGTAATCTAAATATATGATTTAAACCTAAGTTACTTAATTATTTTATTAATTATGTATAGAGTTTCAATTTAATTTTAATAATACTATTTATACATCATATGTTTCAGTATAAATGACATATATGAAATAAAGAAATTACAAAAAATTAAAAGTTAAGTTGATAATATTTATATTAATAAATAATAATTATTTTTTATTTTTATAGATATACTTTTAAAATATTAAATTATTTTTAAATTTTATATTAACTATTTTGGAATTAAAAGTTTAGTTAATATTATAATCCACTAAAATTACTAATTAATTACTTTTATCTAATTTATTTAATTCGCAAATTAAATAAATATTAAATATATTCTAAAATATGGAAAATATTCTGTAAATTTAGAAAATATCAAAATATCTATTAATAATATTTCTCATATACTCAATAAAGAATCTATATATTTACATATTAGCAATAGTTTTCAAGCTAGAAAGATTAAAATATTAATACAAATAAAAAATAGCCATATATTTTTATCCAATATCAGGAATTTTTAAGAATGCATGTATAATTAAATTTAGATACTTTAAAATACTATTAAATATAAAACATTTAATATATTTAGTGGTACCGGAGTAAAATGTTTAAGATATAGCAATTAAAGTTTACAGAGATCATATGACTAAGTATCCAAAATCTAAAGTTTTGGTAACTAATTTTGGTTCAAAACTCTATTATTTGTTTAATGATAAGTGTTGTATAAAAGAAATTTCTATTGACAAACACCAATATTATAAGTAAATGAAAAAAATAGTTTAGTTAAAAATTTTTTTTATATAAAAAAAAATTTATAGGAAATTTTTTAATGGATTATTCGCAGATTTAACTTTTGAGTAAAGCTAGTTTTCAACTCATGGGATATAGTGGAAAAATTAGAGGAGTTTACTAAATCCTCTATTTCATTTTGAACAATTAAAAAATATATTTGAGATAATAAATCTATAAAATAAGTAATTAATTTAAACAATTAAACTCAATATAATGAATGCCTAGAATAATAATAATAATGTAATCTTATCGGAAATATAAAAATGCTCAGGAGGAATATTATGTAGGCTATTGTTTGGAAATGAATTTTTATCCAAAAATAAAATAAATAATAGATCAATAAGTTAAGAAATGGCGGAAATTATTACATAGCAAAGCAATTAAATATCAGTTAATAAAATATGCCAAATGAGACTATTTATAACCGGAAGTTTTAATAGCAGAGATAATCCAGATTTTCTATTAACAAAAAGTGAAAAATAATTAAAAAAAAGAATACTTGAAATTAGGAAAATAATCAACTCTGAAATAGATAAAATAATAATTAATATAAGTGAAAGTACAAAAGATTAACTAATTTAAGAAGAAAAGGATTAAGAAAAAGAGAGGGGACTTATTTATATTTATATCAAACATCATTTACTTAACAATAATATTGAAAAAAAAGAGTAGTATTAAATAAGAGAGGAAATTATTCATTAATTTTTTGGTCTATTTTTCGTAGGAATGATAACTACATCTAATTTAAGTAAAACTTACATAGTTTTTCATTCAATCAACTATTAAAGAATTTATTCATTTTTTAGTATACATGACTTTATATAATTTGGCTGAAAATCCTAAATATTTACAATAAGCGTATTAAGAATAGTAAGAAAATGAAAATAATGAAATAAGCGTTAATTTTATAAAAAATCTCAGATTTATCGATTCTACGTTAAAAGAAACTTTAAGAATTCATACACCGATTCCAAGTAAAAAAATGATAATTTGAAATAATTTAACTATCATTATTTTCATGGTAGATCTAGTGCCAAGGGTTGCATTAAATGATCACTATATAGGGGAATTTTATATAAGAAAAGGAGATTATGTAGATGTAAATATTTTAGGAAATCAGATGAGCGATAAAATATTTGAAAATGCTAGTTAATATAACCCAAATAGGTATTTTAATTTAATATACTAATTATAAGATTTCTAAATAAAAATATAATTTAATAGATGGAAAGATAATAATCACAATGATTTATAATATTTATATATGCCTTTCAATTCTGGTCCAAGAAATTGTGTTGGATAGAATTTAGCGTAATTATACAATAATACAATTTATTTTTTTAAAAAAAACTAATATTATATTAAAAAGAATGATAGAAGCCAAGGTAACTCTAACTTATATTTTGAGATCATTTATTGTAAAAAGGAACAAAGAAAAATGTAGAATGATTTAATAGGCAATCTATGAGCCGGAAAATAGTAATCTTATAGATTTAGAAATTAAAAATAAAGATAATTTAATATTGTTTCTTGAAAATAAGAGCTGACTTAATTAATATATAGTATATATATATAGAACATATTCAACTTAATAAAAATTATAATTTTGTACATAATTATAGTAAAACTTAATCATAATTTATTTGTAAACTGTATAATATATAATTTAACTAATACTCATATATTTCACTAATTAATTTCTTACAATTATTTAAATTAGTTTTCTATTTCTTTATCATATATTATTTCTTACATACTCATCTAAATTAATTTAAAATTAATAAATATGGGATAGTGTTGTAGTTATAATATTATAAAATTACTAGCTATATTTCATCGCCTTCACATGACAGTCCTACGCATATCATAAACGGAAATTGTTTTGAAAATTATATTTCCATAGAGTAGTATAATTTTTTTTCTTCAATATAAAAGGAAAGTAATTCTTCGTCCGGATTAACAAATAAGCATACTGAATCTCCTTACTAAAAAGTAAAATCATTAGCAACTTTTCCGTTTTATTTAAAATCGTGGTGAGAATAAATTATTCCATTCGATTAAATTAAATAAAACCCATGGCCCATCTCTTTGTAAGAAAAATTTAATTAGTTAAGTTTATCATCATCACAGAATGTCAACCTATAGGATAATTTATAAAAATAATGAAATATTATATATTAAGTTTTTAAAGGTTGATAATTAAAAAAAATTAATTTACCCTATCGCTAAATTACTATCTTTATTAAGCTATATTATTTTAAATTAATAGTAATATGCGGCAGTGTTTTTCATCTCTGGACCTATTTATGCTATCTAAAAATTATATTATTAATTGTTATTTTAAATGGAAAAATGTTTTATTACTTTTATTACTTTTAGATGACTATCTTCTATATTATTTTGAACCTCCTATTCATTTATTACAGATATTCTTTTTGGCATCTGGGATTAGCAGAAAAATGCATTGTCTTCTAGATTAGTATTGTAAACTTTAAAAGTATGGTTTTCTTTGTCTACTTTAATATTTTTATGAATTAGATATGCTTGAATTTCTGGAATTATCTGCAATTATTAAATTTAATTTTAATTTAATTAACCAAATTTTGTAAAAAAAAATATTTTTAAATAAATTACTGTAATTTTGTATGTTAGTTTTATTTTTCTCAATTTTCCAGCAATTTGTTCAATAAATTAAGCTTTTTCTTATTATTCCTTTTACTTTCTTATGTGCTTTTAGACTTCTAATTTTTATTCTAATTCATTTAGTTTGTCTTATGAGATTTTTCTTATAAAATAAAATGATATTTTATTATTTTAATCATATGAAAAGTAATATTTCTAAATTATAATACCCTGTAAGAATCTAAAATGGAGTGTACTTTTAATCTTATGCACAAAAAGAATCAAGACTAAAAATATCTTCTTTTTCAATAAAATTTTATTTTAAGTTGGACTAATGAAAAGGAAAATATAAAGATAATATTAGATGAAAATTAATTAAGTTATAATATTAATACTATTTCTGATTTTTTTCCTGCAGTATTAAAGCATTAAATACATTCATACACAACGTAAGAATCATTACAATTTTTACATTTATAATAAATAAATATATCTCCTTAATCTTACACACTATTACATTTCCAGCATGACTTTTGGGCCATTTCGACAATATTAGGAGTTCCAAACAATTTAGTATCTTCTAACTTATTACAATCGGTGTTTCTTAAATGGAAATTTATATTTTAAATTGATTGATTGATTTATTATTGAAAATATAAATTACTATAAATCATATGATTCTCTTTATTCTAAAGGAGAGTCACATAGTTTGCATATCTAGAATAATTATAAAATTTAGTATTAATATCAAATTTTAAAATAATTTTACTTTTAAATTATTTTCATTATTTTTGTTAATTAAATGATTATTATATTTTTTGGTGGAAATAACATAGCCGGCTAGTATACCATCTACTACAATAAATACATATTTTTTTACTATTTTCCATAAATTTTTTCTTTTAGAGATAGAATCATGCACTTTGGAAACATATATTTTAATTCCAGGGATCTTTTTTAGTAAAAGAATATTATCTTCATTTTTCAATTAATCTCCAATTATTTTATTTAGCAAACACTTTATCATTGTCAGGATAAAGAAAATATTTAGAGCAGCTATAAATATACATTTTATTTAATGTATATATAAATATATTACTGTAAGTTTACCCATAATTATAAATCCTATATATAACCAACCCTTGTATTATATTTAGTATAAAAATACTCCAAATATGACAGATATCTATTGATTTAAGTTCAATTAACTTAATACTTAAAAAAGTATTATTAATTATAAAATTAAAATTTACTGCGCAAATTCCAGTTTAAAATAAATCTAATTTATTTAATTTCGGTTACTTATAAGGTTCAATAAAATAAGAAAGTACTCCATATGTAAAAACTACCATAAATCTTCAAAAATACATTTAAAAGGAGTTTATAATATATGTGTGATGTTGTGATTTATAATAGTTACATTAATATTCCCTTAACTTTAATATCTTCAGAATAAACATTAGCTACAATAACAATAAACATTTTTTCAATCATTTTTATGAATTCCTAAAATAAATAGTGCTAAAATTCAAATATTTTGTATAAAATTAAAATAAAAAATACCCAGTAGTAATCTTCCTAATCATACTCTTAATACATGAATCCATATTTATACAATACTCTTGATTTAAGTAAATTATTATTTTTAGCAGCTCTTCTTATTCCTAGGAAAATCGCAAGTGGAAATACAAAAGCCCATAAAACTAATAATGGAATAATAAAATAATAAGTATAGAAGTTGTATTCTTTTGAATGGCATTTCATTTCAACATTTCCTAAAATATAGGATTAGCCTCCTACTTTTAAGCAACTTAGAACTTCTAATGCTATTAAAAATTGAGATTAAAACTTATATTTTATAAATAACAAATTAAAACCAAAAATTATGTACTAGAATTAATGTAACTGGGCTGAAGATACACAAAGTTGTAAATGGTCGTTGTCCAAATCTATAATAAATATTAAATTTATTCTAAATTAAATTATTTTAAAATATATATATATATGTAATTTTTCATACAATTGAATAAAGGTTGAAACTTCTTTCTAGAAATCTATTCAATATACTAAACATGAGTAAAAATACTATATACTGCATTAAATTCATAAGCATTGCCCATATAATTCTAAAGTATGTATTAGGGATAGTGTTTTAAATTTCTTTTAAAAAACAATCTAAACTGTGACCCATTGTTTTAACTGGATTTCCTACATTATCATTGATATCTATAAAGGTAGAAGGTAAGTCGATTCTGAAAGAAGAAATAATAACTATTATTTAAAAATAATTTGTAAGCATTTTTATCAAAATTCCTGTTAAGTCTCCTTCAGTTCTGAATCCTTTAAATAAAACTTTCAATATTTTTATCATTATACTATCTTGAATAAGTTTAATTGTTCCTTTAACAGCAATTAGCATATTTATCTATTTAATATTAATTAATTTTAAAATTTAGAAAACTAATTTAGGTCTTTACAAAGGCAACTATGTTAATTATAACGATTTTAATAGCATTTCTTTCAGTTTTAGAGCATTATCCACATTAAATAGCGCTTGAGTGCGACCACCTTTCATTCCAATAAACTCCTTCTATATCACACGCTTAATTAAAATAAATATTCACTCATATATATTTGCAAGTTTAAAATGATAGATTAATTTTGTAAAAATATTGTGGATTTACTCGCACATCTAGCTCCAACATGTCCTTTATGGCAGGTAAAATTTTATGATCCCCCCTCACAGCTTTCCTCTTATCGAATATAATAATTATTTAGATGTATAGTTATTAAAAGATTAAATTTACCTGTTAGATAGCACTTTTCAATTATGTCACTGTAATTGTTAGCTCTCCAATAACTAAATTATGATAATTTTTATTATGAATTATTTATTATGTATTATGTTTACCCTTTATCTACTATTATAACATCCTTTCCCGGACATTAACAATTGTTTGGACATGGTTTACAACTTGTGGCATTTAGTTCTAAGGAATATTTTCCTGATGGACACAACTCGCAAGTGCCCTCCTCTGTTTTAGTTTCTCCATATATACAGCCTGATGAAAATTCTTCTCCATAAATAGATGCTATATAAGTTAATTTTAATAAATTATTTCTTTTTATCTAAGATACCTTAATTATTCGTATATTCATTTTTTTGTTGTGTCGGCTATATTCCTATAAATCTTGATCCTCCTCCTACTTAAGCAATGTTTGACTTAAATAATATATTTTGTTAGTTTTCGTGTTTAAATTGATAATATAAATTAAAAATAATAATCGTATCTTAATAAAATAAATACATCAAAAATAGTTCTAATAACTGTTGATAGAATATTTATTTATTAAAGTTATCTTCGAGATTTTTATGTTTTATAAATTTCCAAACTCGTTAGTAATCCACCTCCTTCTCCTCTTTCTGGATTGCCAATAGCTTAGTTGCCAATAAACTTGCAATCAGATATAGTATAATTCGCTTGATTTATGAATAATGCCCCTCCCTAATATTTGCATTTATTATTCTTGAAAGTAGTATTAGATATCTAAATCAAATCTTTTTTGAATCCCTCTATATAAAGAGCCCCAGCTGAAAAAGATTAGCAATTAGAAAACAAAGAATTTTTCATTGTCAAATCTGATTTTTAAATAATGTTTGATCCTATATTTTTAGAACATTTTTCACAAATAATATTATCAGCGACAAGTTAATTGATTTATAAGAAACATTGATAAAACCTGAATCCTTAAAAAAGTATTATATAAATTTAAACCTTTGATTTCTAATCATTCATAATTAAATAAATTAAAGAATACCTTATTATTAATAAATATTAGAAATTTTAAGATTGTTAACTTAAACTTAAGCATTTTCTACCGATATTATATTTGGCTATTATAAAGCAGTTATCACAAAATAGTCTAGCTAAGTATAATTTTGAACTTTATCAATAAACTATTAATAATCATTTTTGGAATTTTCTATAAAACAGTCCTTTATATGTAAAAATGTTCTTTGAGAGTCAACGAATAATGCATTTATAATACTACCCTATATTGACTATACTTTATTGAAAGTACTAAAAATAAAAAAATAAAATTTTTACAATCAAAAATAAATAAAAATATTTAAATTAAGGTTACATGTTTTATAATGTAAAATTTAAATAAACTGATTAGCTTTCTATAAATATTCCACCAGCTTAATATTTAGAAATAACATTTTCAAATATAGAATTTTGTAAAACTCCATCCATTTTATCAGTTTTTGTTAAGTCTAAATATATTCCAGCTCCATTTACCTTTATTTCAGGTTCATAGCTGGTAGTAATAGTTTTAAAGGATAGGTTAGATAATTATAAATTGGATACCTCTCCTTATTTATTATATGGAACTAAAACCATTCCATTATTTACTTCTAAGTTTTCATACTACAGCTAGTTAATTTCTATACTTTGGTATTATGATATTTATATTGGATTTACTGATTTAAAATATAAAAAAATTTAAAACTAATTTAAACTAAACAAAAATAATATTATTATACTTGAAGAAGATATATTTTAAAATATGCTTTCTTTAATTATGCATTTATTTAAAATTTCACTTTAGGATCCAGCTTATAATCGAATACAATTTCCTTTAAGTTTGTTAACTAAGGAGGGGGAAAAGCATTTAATTCCTTTAATTAAAACTTCATCACAAGATTTTATATTAACCACTACCATACTATTATAAGTTTGTTATTCATCACTTTAGCTTTAGCTTTATTCTTAGTTTTATTACTGTGAGCTATTGGTTTAGGAATTTTAAGATTTTAACTATTCAAGTGTATGTTCATTTTTTACTATCATTTAATCAATTGTTAAAATTTAATATTTTTCAACTAATATTGGGGTATCATTGGTTTATATATTAAGTAAGAGAAAATTAGATAGCTAGCAACTAGTAAGCTAAATACCTACTTCAGTGGGGTATATATGAAGGCAGTCATTTTAAAATGGTATTAACAGGTCACTGCTACCACATTAAAATTTGTCAATATTAACAAATTCGCAATTTAAAATTACTACAGGAATGGTATTTGCAATTTCATCACTTTAAAAATTAAAAATTTCAACCCTTTTGTTTGAGCTTTTAAGCTCGTAAATTTTTAATAAACTTATTGGAGTTTATATTTTCTTAATCCATACTTTTCCATAATCAGTAACAGTAACAATAGAATTAGCAGTGCTTGTTGAAACAGAAACTATAATTCCTGGAGGTTTTTCTCCGAAATCTTTTATATTTTTAAAGTAAATTCCTTCAATTAATATAGGAAAATAAGCTATTATTTCTATTAAATTCTGGTTTTCCAAACTTTAGACTTTTGCATTTTAAATTTTAAATTCTCTTAGCTCATTTTAACTTTTGTATGCTGCAGAAGGAACTATTGGATCTATTTGTAGGAACAAAGACGTTTAGTAAATTTCTACATTAAAGAAAACAATACTTTCTAATATAAATTTATTTAAAAAAATGAATGAAAATGAGCCCGACTAATTGTTTGAAATGAGAGAATTTTAAATTTTCCAATTTAAACCATAAACATATTAAGCACTATATATGTAAATGAAGGAACTTCTTAAAAATTTACAATTGTCAATGAAAATATTAATAATATTAACATATTATTTCCCTTTACCTTTAAGTTAATATTATTTAACAAAATGTACAATAGTTTATTTAAATAATAAAATAAAATTATATTACTTGTTCCTGATGTATTTTCACTGATAAAAGCACTATTACTAAAAATACAATCTATTATATTAATGTTTTTAAAATTTATGGTTGATTATCTTTATAATAAAGTAAAAATCTCCTAATCTATCACTAAAAGGTTTTGTAAAGTAAAATCAGATATACTTAATTTGATAACTTTTTCACTCTAGGATGATTTAGATATTTAGAAAATATTAAACCCTTTATACTGATCAACATACTAATTGTAATATTAAAACCCAATAATTTCAATGTCAATTATATCAGTTAAAATAAAAGAAGGATAGATATACTATCTAAAATCGGATACAAACTCACAGTTTTTCATATAAAATTTGCTATTAGGAGAGGAAGATTGCATTTATATTGAAACTGATATCGAAGTTATAGTAGGAGGTTTATCAAGTTTTCCTAACTGAAATTGGGATGTTTCTCCTGCAGAAACTACATCTTTTCCTACAAATCTGATGTTTTCCATTGAAAATTCCTAATGACATTAATATTATATTTAGAAACTAATTATAAATAAAACGATTGAATGTTTACTGTAAAATCTGACATGTGAAGTTAGAATTCTTACGAGTGAATGTTAACTCTGACAGTATCATAATTTCCAGTTTCATTGTCAAAAGTACCTATTTTTAGACTGATTTTTCTAAATCAAAAAATATGTTTGTGTTATTAAAATCCACCATTATTTAATTATATATTACCTTAATCTAAAAATATTCTATTGTGCGTTGGTTTATGCCCTCCATTTTGCAAGAGTAAGCATGCATTCATTCAAATCTGGCTAGGTAGAAGATCCTATTATATTTACTACTATTTCAATTTCGGAAATAACATCATCACCCCAATCCTTTGCATACTCATCAAAATTGAAATTAAATAATAAAGAATTATTCATATCAGTTGAACGCTTTGACATATCTATCAGCTAACTTAACTTATTTGCTATTGAAGGGTGTAAAGGTATAATAACTTCAGCTCCATTCTCTGTTCTTTTAAAACACTTGATATACCGATGAGTTACAATTTTCTTCTTGCATGGACTATTACCTGCGCATTTTACACATTTTTAAGTATAGTTATCTAAATAAGCACCTTGCTTTATATTTAAAAGAATTTTTTAAATTATTTTATATTATATTTTAATTATACCTAGCAAGATACTAAACAAATTCCTTATTTATAGGATTACAACGGATTTTTAGAATTCTATGAAAAACTCTGATTTATTCTAAAAAAAAAGAATGAATAATTTAGAAATTAATTTATTAAAATATATTAAGCACCCATTTGCAGTATCTTGCTCCAGTTTCAAAGAAAACTTGCTTGTAAAAATAACCACCAATTAGCAAATAAATATGATTATTATAAAAAACTTACCAAAATTTTAAATTTTAATAACATTCAAGTCCTGAAGTAGACAAACTTTATTTTTAATTTCCTATTAAAGTATTACATTTAATACATAAGGAACTCGCACTTTGATATGTAATGAACTATTCATCAAAAACGTTATAATCTTTATTATATATGCATTCAGAACATATTTCTTTAAGCTATTTATTATAAATTATATTTATTATTTATTAATAAATCCTTTAAAATTTCAATTTACTGCAAATCCACATTATTTTATGTCACAATATCCAGTAATGTACTATCCATCTACTACATTAACAGGTAATCCTTGATCACACTTATTACAAAAGAATGGGTAGTCTATCTCATAATATTCACAACTTGTGCAGCTAATAGCTGAATCAGAGCACTTTTTACAATGAGTAAACTGAAAATCACTATCATAGAATTCCCCAAAACCGTCTTTACAATCAATACATGTATTTCCCTCACACTATCCACAGTTTTCTATACCAGCTTTATTTTAATAAATTTAATATGATTAAAAAAGAAATAAACAGTATGTATTTTAATATTATTATTTATTATATTTTACTTTTCTTAGAACAATCTTAACATTCTTATTCTCCTTAATCGTTTTTTGCAAGAATATACCCAGAGTCACAGGAAAAACACTCAAATACATTTTCATTTCTAACACAATTAGAGCATTATGGAATAGCTTTGGTACATTTTACACATCCATATTATTCATTAGAATAATAACCAGGCTGACAAATAAGACAATAAAATTATCCTCCAAAATTCCCACAGGAAAGACAGTTTTACAAACTTTTACAATCAAACACACATTAACCCTGCTCATTAATTCCTTTTCCTTGGTGACATAAAATGCATTTGGGTAATTATTATTCACTATCATAATAGCATCTATTTGTTTATTTTTTATTAATTTTATATATTTTGAATATGATTTTTCTTCTATATATATATATTACATATTGCAATTTTCTAAAAATAATTGTTCTATACAGTGTAAGCAAACTCCACCAAATAATCCAAAACCAGGGATACACCCAGTGCATTTTTCTAAGTCGCATTCTCCACATGCTGCATGATAATCTTCACAGATTTTACAGTCTTCTGTGCCATTTATTTTAAACCCCTTTTGCAAACACTAATTACATTTATATTATCCTTGATTATCAATATCACAATTTTCACATCCTTGTCTACATTTGAAGCATTCTTAATTTTGGCTATCAAAGCCATAGTTTCCTGGAGGGCATCTTTTTGAATAAGTTTAATTTGTAATAAAAGAAATGTTATTATATTTTATTAATACTATTATTGACAGTTTGATTCATCTAAATATGTTTAACATAGTATACAATATTAATCTCCTAAACTTTTATAACATTGCTAACATTACTCTTATGGTGGGTAATTGTATACACAAAGTTGTTTATTTACACATTTTCCGAATGTTAATGTATAATCTATAAATAACAAATTGTATAATTAATTACTATTTTCACTTATTATAAAATTATATAATTTCAGGCCTTTTACATTCATTGCATTCATCACAAGTATTATCATCTTTTTTGCACGATTTGCAAACTGGATCAACACAATTCATTTCAGAACATTCATTATTTGTAACTCTATATCCCTCCTAACAACTCAGACATTCTATCAATTTCAATTTTCAAATATTAATTAATAGAAGATGTAAAAAATAAAATATAATATTACTATGCTGTTTATTTTTTTAATCGAAAGTACATAAACTACAATATTTTTTAAAAACTTAACAAGGAACACAGTGCTTTCTTTCTTTATCTTATACATTTCCATCAACACATTTATCACAATCTTTTTAATAGTACAATAAATTTAATAAAATATAAAAAAAGTATTCCTTTTACATGTTCCTTATTCATCACTACAATAGAGACCTATGAAATAATAATGAGTATTTTTAAGCAAATACTTTTTTATGTATACTTATTTTTTTTTACAATTTTTTATGAAACCTTCGCAATCTATACAAGTAAATGATTCAGGAAAATATTAATAGCCCGAAATACATTACTAGCATACCTAATCATTATATTCTTATAAATTCTCTTTAATTTCTTCTAGAGAGGTGTATTCACTATATGCATATTCCCTATAATTATATTTGTCGCAGAATTATAGACTTTCTGTATAAAACCGAGAGTCAGATTCACTATCTGCTTTAGAATCTTCTAACTTAATGGCATAGATATCTGGATTAGAAATAGTCGTATTCCATAAATTATTTTATAAGTCTCCTTTATAAAATTCGTATTAAAAAGTGCATTTCCTAGAATATTGCCACGCGCTAGAAAATTCTAAGCATGAACCACATTTCAAAATTTCTCCATAATCAATGCTATTCTCTTTGTAGTATGGACTAAAACAGTATTAATAAGTAAATTTTAAGTTTCCCAAAAATAAAGTAGTATATTTTACCATTATACACACTCAATGGAGTTAAATGGAGAATTAAAAAGAAACCAGCCATATTTGCAAGATATGCATCTATTTTTTGAAAAGCATTCATTGCATCCTTCTTTGCATTATTATTTAACTCCATCACCATCTTGATACTACCCTAATTGAATTTCTTTGAAAGCTATTGCAGATAATTCGATATAACTATTTCATTTATATTTTTAATAAATTTTATTGATAATTTGTGAGAAAAATATCGTTTTAAAAATTGTTCATTTTTTATATAATTTTGATTGGTAATAGATAAAAATATTTACGATATCTACTATTGCATTATAAACTTATGAGCACAGAGAAAATAAATTAATAATTATAATAAATTTTGGAAAATTAATGATTTAGTTTTCATTTTTTCTTTGTTTATATTTCTCTTTTATTTTTATTTTTAATATTTACTCGTCTTATTAAAAAATTAATATTACTATATAATATATAACTATAAACTGTATATATAGGATCTATCAATTATAATTTGCTTTTGGATTTACAATATATAAAATATGTATGTAATTAAAATTTTCTCTAAAATATATCGAATTAAAGAGATTTATTAATTTTTTGATCCATTCATTCAACTTTTTTCGGTAAATTCTTATTATTATTTTCATTTTGATTATCAATCAGGTTTTCAAAATATTCATCAATATATTTATCATATATTATTTCTTCACATTTAACCTTATTAAATAATATATCATTTAACATATTATTCTAAATAAAGGGTATTAAAATATATTTTGTAATACTATTTATGCCGATTCATTTTAGTGCGTAAGTCCTAAACATAGCATGAACGGATAAGTAAAATTGTATTTAATTTCCTTTTTTGCAACTTTTCCTGTTATTTTATTTTATAATACTATATATTCCTTGTCAGGATTAATATATAAATTGACGGAATCTCCTTCTCCAAAAGAAAAATCATTAGATATTTATTTATTATTATCTTAATCATGGTGTGAAAACCATTTTCCACTTGCTTCCATAATATAAAATCCATGGCCAATTTCTTAATATATAAATGCTAGTTAATTTAACTTATCTTCATTAATACTATAGGTAACTCTATTAAAACAAATTTAGAAATTAATTTGATGAAGTAATTATATATAGAAATAATAATTATTACCCTACTGCCATACTTTAATTAGATTACATTTTTAAGATTTTGATTTCAAAAAGGTAAGAAGCCGTATTTTTCAATTAAGGCCCAATCAAAGCTAACTATTAAGTTTATTAGTTATTTAAAAAGCAAGAGAATTTAAATATAAATTACTTTCAAAACATTTGATTAGTTCACACCCGAATATGTAGTTTGACAATTATCCAAAGGAGTATATTATTCAATTTGTTAAATTTCTTAAAATATTACATTTTCTTCAAGACGGTTATTGTAAATGGTTAATATATTTTATTTCTTTTCTATTTTTATATCTTTGTGAAAATTTATTTCTTCAAATTCTGGATCAAACTTTTTTTAAAGAAAAGTTAAAGTTATTTAAAATTGTTTTATTTATTATATATTATCATTTACTTTTAACTTATAGGATACTTTATCTCTCCTTAACCTAGCTACAATTTCTTCAATAAATTGTTGCTTTTCTTAATTTTATTTCTTTATTCTATTATACTATTCCAGTTCCAACTATTACTCTAAAGCTCTAACTTTAATATCTGGTATTTATCTAAAACATCGTTTATAGTTAGGATACAATAATTTAATTTTTATAAAAAATAAATATACCCTGTTAATAATTTATATGAAGTAAAGAATACCTATTCTGAGTCAATATTTTACTTTTCTAATTCTTCTTTACTTTTAGTCTTAAGAATAAAATGGTTTAATAATAATTTACATTTTATAATTCTGTGAGTGAGTACCTTATCTCTCAATAACTTTTCTTATTCTTCATTTAAATTTAAAGAACATTGATTGCATTAATAAATAATGTCCGAGTTTATACATTACTAACATTTAAATTACTGATAGTTATTTTTGTTTATTTACTGCTAACAGTTCCAGCAATTATAATTTTAAAGCTCACATGGAGATGATTCTTCTTTTAAATATGTTAATTCCAATTTTTCGCTGTCAAAATTTCTTATTATATATATAAAAATATAACTATAACTATAAATTTAATGGAAAAAATATTATTTTTTTACTCTATATCATTTTAATCCATATTTTATAAAGGATTTTAGCATTTTTTACAAATAAACTAAAAAAATAAAAAATGTTTTATAAAATTAATTATGTTTAAATGAATTACAAATATTTTTGAGAAATTATCTATTTGTTTAATAATTTATGAATTAATTTCTTTGCTTGGCAAAACCAATCCAGCTTGTATTCCGTCTATTACTATAAATACTATTCTTTTAATTTTTTTCCATTATTTTCTACTTCTCTACATTGAATCATGGACTTTTATAATATAGCTTTTAATTCCTGGAACTTTTCTCAATTTTTCTACAGTTTCTTAGCTTTTTAGTTGATCATAAATCAATTTATTTAGTAATAATTTAATCATTGTTAAAATGAAAATTATATTTATAGTAGCTTAAAAATTAAAAAAATCTAAATATTATTAAAATAAGTAAAGCCAGAATTATTTACCCATTATGATAAATCCAATATAAAGCCAACCTTTATATTTGATTTAATATAAAAACACTCCAAATATGACAGAAACCTTATGTAAATATTATTATTCTAAGAACTTCTTAATTTGAATTTTAAAAAATTAAATATTACTGCACATATAAATGTTTATAACAAATCTAATTTATTTAGTTTAGGATGAGAATATGGTTCAACTATATATGATAAAACTCCATAAATAAAGATAACCATGAATCTTAGTAAAAAATTAATAAAAAAATTTTAAAAAAATATTTATAATTTATAAATATTAATAAAAATTACATTAAAATTCCTTTAACTTTTATATCTTCAGAATAAATATTCGCTACTATAACAATTAATATTTTCTCTCCCATTTTAACAAATTCCTAAATATAATTTTTAATATTTAAATTATTAGTTTATTATGTACATAAAAAATTACCCAATAGTAATCTTTCAAGTTGTATTCCTAATACATAAACCCATATTTATATAATACTAAAGGTTTTTCCAGTCTATGTTGATTAGATGCTTTTTTCATACCCATAAATACGAGTAGAGGCAAAATTACCATCCACAATAATAATAAAGGAATTATGAAAAAGTAAGTATATACTTTGTATTCACTTGTATTACATTTCATTTCTACATTTCCCAAGATATATTTCTATCCTCCCACTTTTAAACAACTTAAAACTTCTAAAGCTTTAAGGAAAGAAAAAAAAAACATAAATTTAATATTTAAATTTATAAATTTTATATTTAAATACTTACTCGAATTAATATAACTTGGCTATAAGTATACGAATTCATATATAATAGTTGTCCAAAGCTATTTTTTAATAAAATATATTAAATATTTAATTAATTTATAACCCTCAAAATTAATTATTATTACTATAGATCTAAAATCAAATTTTCGCTCTAAAAATCTATTAATGATAGCAAAAATTATCAAAAAAAAGATAAATTGTAACGTATTCATTAATAAAGCCCACATAATTCTAAAGTATGTGTTAGGAATGGTTTGCTATACTTCTTTTAAAAAGCAATCCAAACTATACCCCATTGTTTTGACTGGGTTTCCTACATTATCATTTATTTCAATGAAAGATTATGGGAGATCTATTCTAAAAGACGAAATGATAGCAATTATTTAAAAGTAATTTGTCAGCATCTTTATTAGAACTCCTGTTAAATCTCCTTCTGTTCTGAAACCTCTAAAGAGAATTTTTAATATCCTTATCATGATTCTATCTTAAACTAATTTAATAGTTCCTTTAACTGCTATAAGCATATTAATCTGTGAAAAGAAGCAAAAATTAAATTCAGTGAAAATAAATAAACAAAATAATATTTGTATTTTACAAATACAACGACGTTTATAATTATTATTTTTAAGATATTTCCTTTGGTTTCAGAACATTTACCACATTGAATATTACTAGAATGGGCCCATCTTTATTTCCAATACACTCCTTCAATATCACATGCTTATTAAATGTTAAAATAAAAGTAGATTATTAAAGTTATATGCATCATTTATATAAATAATTACTTGCACATCTAGCACCTGTATGTCCTTTGTAACATGTAAAATTTTCTGACCCCCCCAAACAGCTTGATGCTATTTTATTAAATAAATATATACTTTATCATACCAAATATTAACACATATTTCAAAAATTATATTATAAATATATAAGTTTTATTAAAAAAAAAATAACCTGTTTGAAAGCAATTTTCAATTATATCGCTATAGTTATTAACTCTCCAGTACCTATAAATAATATTTTAAATTTATTAAAAATTTTTTTTATTTAAAAATTAAACTACCCTTTATTAAGAATAATAACATCCTTTCCCGGACATTAGCAATTACTGGGACAGGGTTTGCAAGTTGTAGAATTTAATGAAACAGAATACTTTCCTGCTGGACATAAAGTGCATGTTCCATCAGAATTTTCAGATTCTCCATATATGCATCCAAAAGAATTATTGTCTCCAAATATAATAGCTTTAATGTGATTAAATTATTTAGTGCATAAATAAAATAAAATAATTTTATTTAATAGATAACCTTTATTATTTTTATACGATATACTATTTTCTGACGGTTTCAGCCCAATAAATCTGATGGCAGCTCCCACATGGGCTTTATTATTCTAAAATTTTGATTTTAATTTTTTTTAGAATTTAAAATACATTTTTTTACCTCAAATAAAGATCCACTAATTTAAGATTTTAAAACGGAAGTTTATAAAAATCTCCTGTTTGTAATCGACACAGAAGTTTATAAAATTGAGAGTAAACCGCCCCCTTCTCCTCTTTCTGGATTTCCATTGGCTGAGTTTTGAAAAAATCTGCAATTACTTATCGTGTAATTAGCCTGATTAATAAAAAGGGCTCCACCTTGATATTAAGCTTCATTACTAGTAAAGTTAGTATCATGGATCTCAATAATTTTCTTTTTAAAGCCTTCTATATACAAAGCTCCAGCTGAATAGGATTTATTATTTTCAAAAGTGGAATTTTTTAGAACCAGATCAGATTTTGTTATAATATTAGATCCAGCGCTTATACCACATTTCTCACATATTATATTAGATACATATAAGTTATGTATAGTGAGTTCACACTAATCCAGTTTGAGCCCTTTTTGTTTATTTTATTTTGTTTAAAAAATAAGAAATTTATTTTTATTTAAAAAGTGTGTAATTACCCTATTATTTTTAAATGTTTGTTATTTTCAAATTTTTAATTTCTACTTTTGCATTCTAAATTAGTAATACACTAGGCTCAAGTTAAGCTAGCAATACTCTATAATCCAGCTGTGTATAATTAGTAACTTATTAGACAAATCTACTAAATTCTGATGGCGATCCTTGGATATTACAGTCTATTATTTATAAATTTGTTCTTGAAGAATCTATAAAAACAGCATATAATACAGCTCCTTTCAATGACTAAACATTTTAAAAGCTCCTAAAGTAATAATGATTATAACAATTTTAACTGTAAATATAATTTTTTTATTATCCTTACGAATTTTAAATTGTGAAATTTAGCATTGCAGACTGACTTTCTATGTGAACTCCTCCTGCCTAGTATTTAGATATTAAATTTTTAAATTCGGAATCTTTTAAATAACCTTCTATTTAATTCGTATTCACTAAATTTATTTCAATTCCAGATGTATTAATCACTGTTTCAGGCTCTAGACTTGAAGTTATATTTTTTAAATTTATATTTTATAATTAAACTATAGATTTTTCTCCTGTATTAGCGTAGGGAATTATCACTATTCCACTAAATACTTCAATATTTTCATATATTAATTATCTCATTATAATGCTTTAATAATGACTAATGTAAATAGGATTAACTAATTTAAAACATAATTATGTTACAAGGAAGCTGGAAATTAATAAAATAAAAATTTTTACCAGAAGAAGCTATGTTATTAAAAAAAGAGTTTTCTATTTAAATGTTCTGCATTATATCATTATTAGAATTAGATCGAGCAAGCAGGCAATTTCCAAATAGCTTATTTGTAAATGAAGTCGATTTGCAATTTAAATTTGATATCATAACTTGTTTGCATTTTAATAGGTATATAATGATCATGCTATTATAGGTTTTTATATCTTTTTCATTTTATATTTGCTCTCCATCTGTTTGGTTATTTTTGCTGTTTTCTGAAATTTTCAGTTTATCTAAAGTTTCTTTAGAATGCTCATTTATAATGTTAATGGTTTTTAGTATCGTTTTTTAATATTATTCAACTATTATTGGGTTTTTTGTGCTCTAAATGTTTTTCAATGTAGCGTTAGACAATTAGAATTTTAATAATTATATATCTATTTCAGTTGGATATACGTGCAAACAATCGTTTTGGAAGGGCTTTAACTTATCTGAGCTTCCGCACGTAAAATTATCTATAGTTATATTTTCGCAATTTAAAATAACCATATTTGTTATATTTTCTATATTGTCACTAAAAAAATTATAAATTTCAACTAAAAATTTAGAACTTTTGATATATGAAATTTTTAATAGAGAATTAGGAGATTCTTGTTTGGTAATAAAAGATCTACTCGTATCAGTAATTGTTTATATATCATTTGCCGTACTTACAGAAACTGAGGTTATTATAGGAGATTAAAGTTTAAAAAGTTAAATATTTTAAAAATTAATCTGCCGCGTATAAATAGGGAAATTAGATATCAACTCTATCATATTTTAATTATCCAGACTATTTATTTTCACATCTTTAATAACAAATTAGTGGATTTCATTTTCTTCTTTATAAAGGATAGGAGATTATTAAGGTTGATTTTAGATAAAGATTCCCATATTATAGATCTCCATTTCTTAAAAAATAAAATCATTGAAGACAAAGCTGTTAGCAGATATCAAGGCAATATTATCGTCTTATGTATTGGTTAGGTAACATTTTTTTATTCTCCACTTTTAACAATAAAATAATTATGTACTCTATAAATATACCAACTATGAATCAAGAAAATAGGTATCTTCCACACTCAAGTTTATAATATTAACGATTTATTTACCAATACCTTTTAATTAAATTATATAATAATGATTTTAAATTGACCTATATTAATAAATTTACTCTATCCTGCTGAATTTTCTCTAATAAAATAAGAATTCAAAAATCTGCAGTCTTTTATAACTATATTATAAAATTCTAGAGTTGCTTATTTTTCTAGTACTTAAAATAAAATAGAATCTGACAAAAATACATGCTAAATATGAAAGTCTTCAACTTAAATTTAAATATTATTCTCGCTTTGAGAAGATTTAGAAATATCGAAAATTTTAAACCCTTAGAATTATGAATTATACTGATTATAATACTTGAAATTTTTAATTTATATATTATTAACATCAGACAATGAAATGGTTGGAAATATATATTATCTAAAATCTGAAATGAAATTGCAGTTTGACATATAGAACTTGCTATTTGAAAATTATGATTTCATTGTAATTTTAACTGGATTATTTGTAATTTATACATTTTCTAATTCTCCTAATTAGAATTTTGCCGTCTATTCAGAATCTATCACATCTTTTCCCATAAAGTTAATATTCTCTATAGTAAATTCCTTTAAATATATTATAAATCAGCTTTATTAAATTTTATAAATATAATAATTTAATATTATACACTAAAATCGCTTATATGCAAGGTAAAATCCTCTGAATGAATGTTAACAATAATTTTTCCTTATTCTCCTGTTTCATTATCAAATGTTTATATTTTAAGACTTAGATTTCTTTTCATATTATTAAATATTGATTGAGTATCTTATTATAATTTTAGAATTATTTATATACCTATATCTAAAAATATTAGAAGCAGCATTAGTTTTTGCATTCCACAATACTCGTCCTAACTAACATTCGTTAATGGAAATATCTTTTGATGAGCCTATAATATTTACAATAACTTCAATTTCTGATACTGCATCGTTGTCCCAATTCAGAGCGTCGGTTTAAAAATTGAAATTAAAATCAAGGTAATTATCATTTTACTATGTTTTTTTAGATGCATCGATAATTTAATCAAGCTTGTTTCTAATCGAAACATGTAGAGGGACATCTACCTACACCCCATTTACCATCTTTTTAAAGCATTTAATATATTTCTGAGTTATAATTTTCTTTTTACAAGGTGGATTAATACATTTTACACACTTTTATAAATGGTTATCCATAAAGCTTTAACCCTTCATATTTTAAAAAATATTATAAATATTTATTAGATTTTATTAGTAAAATTACATTACAATCTACTAAACATATACTAGCTCGATACTGTTAATCAGGAAGATTAAGAGATTGAGAATATGAAGAATTTATTCTAAATAAAATCTTAATTATTGAAATTATATTATTTTTTTATTTTAAATTTTTACCCTTGTACTGCAGCATTTTCTAGATGCAGAGAATATTTACTAAAAATAAATAAAGTAATTAATATCCCATTATAAAATTATTTAAGATTATTTACCAAAAAGGTAGCCTCTAAAAACATTTATCTCCTCCTGTATTTAAACTAGCTTATTTTTACATAGGAGGCGCGCCAATCGGGTTGCATTTTATGCAAAGCGATGTTTGTCCAATATAAACATATTGTTCGCTGTCATATTTATTATAATCCATATTATATTGACACTCGTTACATTAATCTTTTAGCTAAAGGGTTAAAATAATATAAAAAAAATATAAATTTGGTTTTTATAATTTATTACAGTAAACCCACACTATTTAGAATCACAGTATCCAGCAATATATTATCCTTCGACTATATTAACAGGGGCTCCTTAAATGCATGCTTCACAATAAAATGGTTCAAAATCTTGATCAAATTTAATACATTCTATACAATTAGGATCCCCTAAAGAACAATCATAGCATCCTAATTTTTACTCATTTTAATCAAAAATCCATCCGAAACCTGTTTTGCACTTTTCACAAGTAGAGTTAGGACACAAACCACAATTTAATACTCCCGCTTATGAATAGAATAATAAATAAGTTGTAAACAAACATTATTGATATAGATTTGGTAAAATTCTTTTAACAAACATTACTTTTTGTTGAACAATCTAAACATTTAAGTGGGTTTCCTTAATTTTCAGATCCTAAATAGTACCCAGAAACACATTAATTGCATGTATTTTCATTTGAGCATATAAAACAATTCTAAAATTACTAACTACATGATATACATTAATTATTTTTTAAATAAAACCCGTCAATACATCCATTACATTTAAATTAATTATTTTGATATGAACACTCTCCACATTTGTCAATACTGTCACACTTTATACACTCTCCATTCTCATTTACTCCTAACCCTTTAGCGCATTTAATGCATATTGGTTCGCCTGGACCTGGAGGATTTTGGACTACTTCACATCTACATTCATATAAATAAAATTAATATAAAATATATTTTTATTTTTATTAAATAGAAATAATATAGCATTATTACTATAAACAAAATTAAATTTTAAAATCTTTCTCACATGAAACACACTTATTGTTTACTAAAGAATATCCAGTCTTACATTCTGTACACTTTTAAAAATCACATTCTTCACATGAAGGCGAAAAAATTTGGCAACTTTTGCATTCTTGAGTTGCTTCATTTTTTATGGCTCCTTAAATACATTTTGAACAAGTATAATTGCCTTAAAGAGATTTTTCACATAATTTACAACTAGTATTGCATTTAAAACAAGATGATGTTATAAAGTTATAACCGTAATTTGGAGGACAGCTATAAAATTGAATAAGCATGCAAAATAAATCTTTGAAAATAAAATTTCATTACCTTTATATGCATTAAGCTGATTCTCCGTCTAATTAACATAATATACATTGTGAATTTTCTTATAATTTATCGTAACATTTATAACATTAGTCAGGGGGAGGATAATTGAAAACACATAGTTTTTTATTTATGCATGTTCCATTCTCTAGTGTATAATCTAAATAATTTAATATGATATCAATAGAGAAATGTCTATTTTTAAAAAAACAAAAACAAAAATTTTACATTCATTGCATAAATCACATGATTTATTATCTTGTTTGCAAGACTAACATAGTGGATCTGTGCATTACATTTATTCGCATTAACCTCCAGATGTAACTCTAAAATTATCTGCACATAGCACACACTCTATCATAAAATTAGAAAATATAATTAATTTCTATATATTCAAATTTTAATTAAATTGTTAGTACTTTGAATATTTGTTGACTATTCTAATTAACAATTTACACAATTTTATATTATATTTTTACAATTTTAACATTATGTTTTTGTTTTATCTAATGCAAAACCCAATTAACATCTAGTACACTCTTTTTATAGAATAAACAAAACTAATTATTAAGTATTATAATATTAATATATTACCACTTCCTTGCTCATTACTACAAACTTCACCTATTAATAAAATAATACATTAAATTTAATATATAAAAATTCCCTTTAATTACAATTTTATATTAATTTTTTGCAATCAACACAAGTATGAGATTTCTAGAAATACTAATATTTTGATATACATTTATTACATTGCTATTCATTAAAAGATTATAAATTGATTTAAATTTCTTATTCAGTTGTATAAGGACTGAAAATATAAGATCTAAATTTATAATTATCGCAAAATTCCAATATTTATGTATAATATCTAAAATTATCTAGATTGCTAATTTTAGTTTCATCAAGTAAAATTTAGTAAATTTCAGGATTAGAAATAGTTGTATTCCACAGATTATTATTGGGATCATTTTTATAAAATGTATACTTGAATTAACACTTTCTGTTATTTTACCAAGTTTAAGGAAATTCTAAACATGATCCGCATTTTAATATTTCTGCATAATTTATACTATTATCTTCATAAAACGGACTTTTAATTTAATTAATTAATTAATTAATTAATAAAAAAAAATATAAGTTGAAATATTACGTACATTTATATATTTAATAGAAGAAAAAAAAAATATAACTTTAATATAATGCAATAATTTTTAATAATATTATAATTTAATAAATAAAGAATAAAATTTATATACTTTTTTTATAGTAATATTATATTTATTTACCATTTTACACATTCTATAGTATTTAAAGGACTACTAAATAAAAACCATCCTTTTTTGCATGAAATACAGTAATTTTATGATTAGCATTCGATACATCCTTCTCTACAATTCACTTCTTGGTTGTTACTATCCAGAAAGGTTCCTATTTTAATTTCTGAATATTAATATGCAGTTGGACTTATGTATACTCTTTCAGTAAAAATTAGAATTTATTAACTTTCTGTTAAAAAAAATATTTTTTATATTTTACACTTTAAGCTATCCGTGAATTACATATATTAAAATTAAAAAATAGCTAAGTTTAAATATAGTATCAATATACTTTATTGCCATTTTTTAAATATGTTTTATATTAAGGAAATATTAATTATATTTTTTATTTTACTTTTAGTTTTCAATAATTTATTTATTTAATTATTTATTTATAGAATATGATTATATTTATGATTCCTATTTATAATAATTAAATTCAATTGTTTTTAAAAATAATGGATATTATGTTCTATAATTTAAGTGTAATATTCATGAAATATTTATTATTTCACTATTTTAAATCTTTAACTATATCAACTATATCAATAATGGAAAATTAATATATTTTTATATATATAATTTTATTTAAAATAGAACTCTGAAACCAAGTTTATAGTAGCTTTTGAGTTTTTAACTTCAGTTATGGAGGAAATTTATAAAATTAATTTTTTAATTAAGAATTTAAAATCTGTTAAATAATTAGAATCACTTATATAAATTTAAAAAGATTAATATTTAACTAAAATCTAACAAAAATTTGTGTATAAACTATTTATCTCATATATTGTTTAAACTTCTCATTATAAAAAATAAATTAATATTTATAAATATAATATGAATAAGTAAATTTTAATTATTAGAATTATTTAAACTATTTTTTATTCTACCCTGTTTTTATATTAAGTATGATGAACTAAATAAAAATATTTAGTTTATATTAATATTAATTACTAATGTTCTGATTTAAAATATAAATTTATAAATATTTTTATAATTAACATTGTTTATAGTAAGTTTTATTCTCTCACTTAATATAATAGGTATAATAAATAAATTAATTAAAATTGTTTACTGATTATATAATTGCTTTAATATTTAATATTTTAAATCATTTAATTACAACAAAATTGATAAAATCAAATACTATAGTAAATAGATAGTAGATTTTATTTATTATTATTTTATATTTCGTACTTTGTGAAAAATATTAAATTCAAATGAGTTCTTTTGGAAGATTTTATAGAATTACAACATTTGGAGAATCTCACTCCCCATGTAATAAAACTGACTGAAGAATTTTTATTTATATAAGTATTTACTAATTTAAAACTAAATTAAAGAATAGCATTATACTCAATATTAATTTTTTTTAGAAGTAGGAGTAATTGTTGAAGGTTTTCCTTCAAATATTTAGGTAGATTAGGTACAAATTTTAAAAGTATTATAAAGTACTTACTTAATATAAATATTTTTCTGATTGGAAAGGAATTTATTCAAGAATAATTGACAAGGAGAAGGCCTGGATAATCAGCTTTAACAACTCCAAGAGATGAAAAAGATAGAGTTACAATATAATCAGGAATAGAAAATAATTTATCCCTTGGAACTCCAATAGCAATGACAGTGAATAATGAAAATTATATTAAAGTAGACTATAATCATCTCAATAATATTCCCAGACCTGGACACGCCGATTATACATATCAGGTAATTTAATTTATTAAATAGTGATAAGTTATAATACTATATTTATTATTATGTTAGCAAAAATATGGAATTAGAGCAGAAAGTGGAGGAGGAAGGTCATCAGCTAGAGAAACAATCGGAAGAGTGTGTGCTGGTGCGCTTGCAGATTTATATTTAACCAAAATAAAGAATATCAACATTAGTGCTTTTGTTTCTTCTGTAGGAAAAATTAAAATACCCAAAGAAGAACTTAGTTAATTTATGAGATTGACAAAAAGATAAATTGATGTGTATTCCACATTTTAAGTCTATTAAAAGAACGAAATTGAAAAATATTACAAAAATTAAAAAACTTTCTATAATAGAGATGGAGATCCTATAAATGAGGAAAAATAAATTATAGACTTAGAATAAGAGTTTCAAATCTAAAATGATAAAATAATAATAATAAATACAAGATGTCCACATCCTAAAACTTCTGTAAAAATTATACAAAAAATATAAGAAGTTAAATCGTAAAAAGATTCCATTGGAGGAACTGTTACTTGTTGTATATCAAATGTTCCAGTTGGATTAGGGGAACCATGCTTTGATAAAGTAATATTACTTAATGGGTTAAAATAATTATTTACTATAATTAAATTTTTTCATAAGCTTGAAGCTCTATTAGCACATGCTATGTTATCCATCCCAGCCACAAAAGGATTTGAAATAGGAAGTGGGTTTTAAGGTTGCAAAATGCAAGGTTCTGGCCATAATGATATGTTTTATTGTAAAGAAAATGCAGATTAATCACATTTAGAGAATAAAGATAATAATTTTCCTCTACTATAATGCAAATCTAATAATCATGGTGGAACCTTAGGAGGAATATCTAGTGGAGAAGATATAGTAATAAATAAATATATATTTTAATTAATTAAAAAAATATTTTTTATGCAATTTAATTTATTTTTTACAGTATTTTAAAGTTGCTTTTAAACCTGTCTCTACCATAGGAAAAGAATAGCACACCTGTGATATGAATGGAAGTTAAACTATTCTTGAAGCGAAAGGGAGACACGATCCATGTGTTTTACCAAGAGCCCCACCCATTGTAGAATCTATGGCTTCTATTGTAATCATGGATATGTATTAGGCTTAAAAACTTTAAATTAAATAATGAGTTGATAAATTAATATTTCTTATAATAAATTTATAAATTAATATGTGGGACATTTTTCTAGTGAATTAAAATTAAAAATTATGATGGAATTATTAAGTTATAAAAGAAGTGGTTTTTTCATTCATCTAATATTTTATATTTTGTTAATTCATTGAATATTAATAGAAAAATAGATTATTTTTTTTAAATATTTTAAGTAAATAAAAAATAAAAACAATTTTCAAATAAATAAGAATTAAAATCAATGGCTGAAAGACTTATCCTTAATAATTAGGCAGCTTAGCATATTTAAGCCTATTTAGAATACGATGCGATTGTAGGGAATGCTGATGGGGGGAAAATGATGTCAGAAAAAGAATATGAGAATTTTAAAAAGTAATTGCAATTAAAATAAGCTAATCGTCTATTTGTCTCCTGGAGAAATACCAAGGGAAATGAGTGCAAATATGTAGGCCCAGGTATGATAAATAATTATTACATAAATAATAACATTAAGACATGCATATATTCACTAATATTCCTATATAAATAAAGCTACCAAGTGTTTTTGTGGTCATAGATTTAAAGAGCATGAATATTTAGACGCTAAAAATAAAAAAGTGCACTGCAAAACTAAGGGATGTGCCTGCTAGTGCTTTTTCTATATCCCTACCTATGGATCATATGATTTTAAATGTTTATGCAAACATTCTTATTTAGTAATAAAATATTTTAAATAAATAAACATATATTAAATATAACTAAATTAATTAGGATCATCACCCTGTGACAAGAAAATGTTTAAGTGGTAAATGTGCTGGATGTCATGCAGGATTTAACAGTACATGGAGTTGTAGTTGTGGATTAAAGTTCGGAGACCATAAAACTCATATTGAAACAAGATAGGAAAGAATGTAATCTGGTAATGATTAGTATAAATAAAAATATACAAAGCATTTTTTAATAAGTTATTAACTTATATTAACATAGGGCGTTCTGTTGATGATACTCTCTAAATAGGTACTCAAATACAAGGTTATGGAGGAATATAAAAATTCGGAGATATGGTTGGTGTAATTAAAGAATTTAGACATCATTTAAACTTATGGAAAAATTAAAATTTTATTTTTAATAGTACGGTGATGGATATGAAAAACAAATAGAAGACATGGGAGGAGTGAGTGGAGTTAATAATCGACACGCTCCTATTGGATATAAATAAATGCAAGCTATTTAGCCGTAGTAGTAAGGTGCTTAATCTCAAATTTAATAAAAGAAATAGAGCTTGCTTTCTAATTTGAATAACAAAATAAAGCAAGAACAAATTATCGATTAGTATGATCATTACTAAGATGCATAAGATAACTAATAAGATTTTAACTAAGTTGATCTATATTAATAAGAATAGGGCGTACAAGGGGGAATAAGTGCTCTGAAGTTATTCAATACTCCCCATTAGTTTTCAAGAGTTTCTATATACCCTAAAATAACTTCCAAAAAATATTGATCTAACAAATAGTTTTTAATAACTATTCCATATAAATTAGTCTATAAATTTACTATAAATATTAAAATTTTATTTCATTTATTATATTTAGTTTAATTATATTCTTATTTTTTTTTTTATTATTCGTAATAATTTTATTTGAAAAATATAAAATGAATTAGCTTCCAAAAAAATATAATAAATGTAGACATATTTTTCCAAAAATGAACTAGTAAAATGTGGATTATTCGGACAATTATTCAGAAAGTGAATTAATATATAAATGTGCATAGTTAGAATAAGAATCTGTAGAAGATTTTTAATTAAAAAAAAAATTGAAGGAATAAATAGAATATCTAAATATGTCTAAATAAAGCTAATTAAACTATTTAAATCAGAAAAACATAATTTATTAAAATGATATTAAGCTAATTTCGGAAGATAAAAATCCCTTAGAATATAGAAATTTAGTAAACCAATCCGATCCTTAAGATAAATAATAGTTAAAATGCTAAAAAATTTCAGATGGAAAAGTTACATTCTCTGTAGACCCACTTGAAAAAGAAATAATAGATTAATATATGGAAAAAGATATGAAGTCATTTGTAAATTATAAAAAATAGTGTATTTAGCAAATAATTTAATAAAGAAGAGAAAAAATGGATAAATTAGATGGAAGATATATGAAAGATAACTCTTTTAGACAATAAGGATTGAATTTTTATCAGTGAGTTTGCTTTCTATCAAGGATACTCAGAATTCACAAAAAGTCTATCTTATAAATTCGTATATTTAATATAAAAATATAAAATATATTAAACTAATGATTACAAATGCATTATATTTTATAATAAATGAATAATTACTTATTTTTATATTTAAAATATTTATTATTTTATACAATATAAAAAGAAACAATATATATATATATTTAACAATATGTGTAGATTAATTTTTATTAAACAATGTATATATTTAAAATATATTTATCATAAAATGATATATATAATATAGTATAAAAATAATAATTTCTTATAGCAGACATTTTATAAACCATTTTATACCATAATATTATAATAATAATTAATAAATAAATATAATATTTTTTATTGTGTTTTTTAGTATTTATTGATTATTATAGCTTATTAATATATGCTACTAAGACAATTTTTAATCTATAAAAATTAAAATTTGATTTGATTTTATCAAAAAAAAAAATATATTTACTTCAATAAAATGAATAGTTAAGAGTGTATAATATTAAGTAGTGATAGTGAAGAATTAGATGAAGAATTAGATGAATACAAATAAGGAATTGTTAAAATAATTTAAGACATATTTATATCTTTTCTCAAAGAGTAACTCAAATGCTAAAATACTCAATAAGTTTAAAATTCATTGTTAGAACAATATAATTTATAAAATTATAATAATATCATATTTTCAATGGATTAAAAGTAGTTTGTAATTTTTAAGAAATAAATAGAATAGAAAGATCCTTACTAAATTTTAAAGTACTGCATTTAGCTGAAGTAATTCATATTTAAACTTCAATAATTAAATGAATGGAGTAAAATTAAACTCCTATTTCCACTTGCTTAATATGATATTTAGAAATAAATATTTTGCATAAATTAAGAACTTTTCCAATAATAATTTAATTACTTCTTATCTGATATAGAAATGCGAAATTTATACGGAAGTTGGTGGGATTTTTATAGTTTATTATCAAAAAAATAACTAGATTTCATTATTTCTCCTCTTATTCTAGATTTATTTAAAAGGTTAAAGATTTAGATTTAAATTGACTCTGAAAATTTGTTTATCAAATAAATTTTGAAAAATTTAAGATTTATTTACATTGGATTTTACAATTTTTTTGATAGTGAAGAATTTGATGAATAATAATTTATAAATTCTATTGAAAATATGATTGAAATAACAATAGAAAATATTCAAAATTAAAGAAAATATTTGTTTTTGTAAAATTAGGGGATTTTTAATCTAGAAAATATAGATGAATAGTTTTTACCAAAAATATGCCTGGTATATTTATCAATTTACCTTCTATAAATGGAAAATAATAAATAAGAATAGATATTCATAAATACTGTATTAATGAATAAAATATATTACCTCAATATTAATAAAATCCCACTGCCAGAAATTCAATAAATTGTTGAGATGAGAGAAGAAGTTAAAGAAATATAAATTGTAAAGTAAGAATAAAACATAATAACGAAAAATAATGAAATACAAAATTAATAAATAGGATAAAATATAATGAAATAGAATGGTGAGTCACATAAATAAGAAGAGCAAAAAATTATAAATAGATAAGATTAAGTATAAAAAAATAATATTGTAGAGGATTAAAAATCTGCTTTACTACAATAAAATAAATATTTATAGAAAAATAATGAAAATGATAGTAGATAAAAAAAAAATTAAAAAAGGAATATAAAAGCTATAAAATCAGCTAAGCCTCAATAATCGGATAATCAAAAATATATAGAAAAACAAAAGAAAATTAAAATTGATGGGAATAATGGTAATTTAAATGAGTAATTATCAGCTGATAATATTAATACACAAGAAAATGAAAATAAAAATATACAATAATAATAAAATAATAGTTTTTATGACACAATTTCATTGAGTTAAAATTCTTTAAAAAAATAGAAAAAACAACTTAAGTAATCTTAAAAATAAAAATAATATAATTAGGACATCAGTATAGAGTTAAAAATATATTAAGAAAGAAAAAAAGAATGTTACAAAGAAAAACCAATAGATGATTTTATAAATGAATTGGTATAGACAAACATAAATAAGCCCATATAATAAAATATAAATTAGCTACATTAAATAGGTATATATGGATATTTATTTTAATCCGAAATGAAAAAAAACAAATGAACAAATAAATAATTGATATAAAACTTATTTTTAATTAATATAAGAAATTTTATAATTTAAATTTTTTTAAAGCCAACAATATTAACTTGCCATATATATTAAATATAAATAAAAATAAATAAAGGTAATTTATTTTACATTAATTAACTTCCTTTGTTACTGAAATTAGTATTCTATAATCTAGATTACACTAATAAAATAATTATTATTAAATTAATATAGTTAAATAAAAACTCTTATTTAGATTCTCTTATTTTTTGCAAAAAAAAATCAATTTTTTTTTATATTAATATTTTTGAGGTTTCACCATGAAAAGGCTAGAGAAAATAAATGAGTAAATTTAGGAATAAAGTTTATTTCTTTAGGTAACTTCAATTTTTAAAAAATTTTTTTATTTAATATTTATTAATTTCAATAAAATTAAATTAAAAAATGAAAATATAGAAATAATTATGTCTTTAAAGCCCACATCATTTGGTTTTATTGATAGTTACTAAGTTAAAAGATATTTAAACAAGTTAAATAGCATTAGATATAATAAAGTAAAATTGAAATTATTTGAGCTAAAGAATACTTGAATTATATTTATTCACAGTTTCTATAATTTATAGTGTTTTATAAAAAGAAGGTAAAATTAAAGAATATTATATAGAAAAGGGCTCATTAGAATAAATTAGTGAATTTTTGGATAAATGGAGAACAGTCAAATAAAATGTTGATATATACCCTGATAAAAACCTGTTACAAGAGTTTGACAGAAATTTGCATGAAAAGAAAATATCTTTAGCCCTTACAATAGGTGGTGACGGAACTATATTATATGCAGTTAGTTAATTTTAAAATAGAAGAGTTCCTCCAATTGTGACCATTTAAAAAGTAAATTTTAATGTTTATCAGAATATAATTTTATATAGAATATACTTAAATATGAGATGTCATTTCATCAATAATTATTAATTAATATTACGCAATATTTAATTAATTAAATGAATTTTATCATATTTTATAAGGGTACCTTAGGATTTTTATGCTAATATACGCAAGAAGAAGCCAAGCCAGAAATGTAAAGACTCATACAAAAAATATCGCTGTAATAACCCATAATTATACAACCCAAAATGAGAATTAGATGCGAGTTAATTAATACTGATAATAGATCAAGTATAAATTAATTCCATTGTTTAAATGAAGTTGTCATAAGCAGAGGAGATATGAGTCATGCGATTAAATTAGATATATTTATTAATGATAAGTTCTTTACATAATTCGTTGGCGATGGTAATCAAATATAAAATTCTTTATAAATTATTAATTGGCTAATAATCAGTTAAAATTATGTTTAATAATAATTATGATTTTCAGGTATTATTTTATCAACACCTACAGGAACTACTGCTTATAGTGCTTCTGCTGGAGGTACCATAGTTTCCACCGATTTAAGAGCTATTTCTTTAGTACCAATATGTCCTTTATCTCTATCATTTAGATCAATTATATTTTCTAGCTTTGTAAAAATAAGAATAAGGGTAAAAGAATAAAAGAGATATTTTATATGCCCATAAGAATTTAAATTAAACATATCAATATGACATAAATTTTATAAGGTTTCAGATAATAGTAGAGCGATAGGGAAAATATCAGGAGATGGTTAAATGAATATGGATTTAAATAGAAATGACGAATTATTAATAGAAAATTCTAAATTTGATGTTCCTCTGGTTTGTGATAAAGAAGATAGGAATGAATCAGATTATTTTGGAAATTGGATGGATAAGCTAAAATTTTTATTAAAATGGAATTCTAATTTTATATGAAGAAAAGAAATTCAAATTAAAAAATTCTTTATAGTCAATATATTAAAATATATAATTAATTAATTAATTTATTATTGTTATAATTTAGTATACTATAAACTTAATTATTTAAAATGCTTTTATAGTTTGGATTCAAACTTAAATTAAATATTTATTTTAGTATATATCATTAATTTAAATATTAATTATTTTGATTTTAGTATTCTAATCCATTTTCATATTGCTTTTTTAAATCTTTCATTTGTTGGAACACTTAAATTTAGTGTTATTACTTATTAAGTTATTTATTGTATCCTTTTAAAACTCTTTCCAGTTTTTATCTAAGCATATCAAATCCTTCCTTAATATTCATATTTGATCCTTAGATATTGTAATTAGACATTGATCTATAAGATGACAAAGGCTATTATTGAGTTTCTTGACCCGGCGACTTTATAGTATTATTTTAAGTAGACTAATTTATATTATATTAAGTGCTATTATTTCTGTTGTTATTATTATTATTCATACTACTACTATTTATAGAATTTCCAAGAGATTAATTGTAATTTTGTTCAAACATTTTTTGAGTAGTTTCTTCTTAATTTTTAATATTATTATTGTTGGTGCTTAGTTTTTTCATTCTAAATTTGTGATCAGATAATTATTATTATTATTGCGGCTGTTAATAATTATTGGATTTCATTGAATTTTAATTAATATTTTGAGACAGCGTTTTGTTTACCTTATTAAAGTCAAATTTGGCATAATTATTATTCTCTGGAGTTTAGAAACCATTCGTGCAATTCTCCTATTTTTAATAATCTATAAGCAGATATTTATTCTTGCTGAGTACATCAGTGGATTACGTATTAGAAACCGCCTATAAAAACTCTTTTTGTTTTCTACTTGAGTCAATTTTATTATTTTTCCCAATTTTCTATTATGTCTATTAATTTACCTAATTTCCTGATCCTGAATTAAAAGTATTTCTATGACTATTAATAGTAGTGCTGTTGTCCTTGCTTTTATAATTTGCACTACTATTATTAATATTAATATTTTTATTGGAGAAAAAATCAGTCATATTAAAATGCTTTTATGATAAGGCCTTTTTATGTCCTTATTTTTGTTATTAGGAAACATTTTAAAGGTTAATAGAAGTAGAGTCTAAAGCCACCGTAGGACTTAATTAAAAATAGCCTTACTAATTCTGAGATCCCTAATTGTTAAATACAGGGGAATTCTATTCCATTAATTAGCTTTGGTTTTAAATCTGTTCTATAAGTTCCTATTTTTCATTTTTTTCCATTAATAACTAAGTCACCACTTCACTGTTATGTCTTTTCAGTTTATCTATTTCTTGTTTCATAATTTTGTTTTCTTCTTCCAAGTTTCTCTATTATTGGTGTGAAGATTACTTTTGCAAAATTTTTTTGTTATTTTTAGAATTGTTTATAGACTTCTCAATTTATTTAGTTTAAATTTGAGATTTTAAGTTATGATGATTCTCACCTTCAAATATTGCTTTCACGATATCGTAAGAGTTATTTCCCATATTTTTTTAAAAGTTAGCCCCATTAGTTTGATTATGAATTAAATCTAATTTTGACTTTATAAGGTCATGTTACGAAATTTTTTATTGCTGTTATTGTGTCTATTCCTATTGCTATTGTTGTACTTCCGAAAATTAAAAATCAGGAACTGACTATTTCTTCTTGGCTATTGTTCCCTGATTTTTTTTGGAAGGAAAGTAAAAGTTTCCCTTCATTTTACTGTGAGAAGAAGTGGCTGATAAGCTTTCCTTTAGTGAAGATGGAAACATTCCTGAAATTTGTTGTTATTAAGTCTTACTTAGTTACAATCCCAACTAGCTAATGCTAACCATTTTCTGCTTTTTGATGTTTTGCTGATTCGAAAAGTGTGCATTGCTAGTTGTAGCAGTTTGATTCATTATATTTTTTTTATCTCCTTTTATTGGGTTATTATTTCCTCCATTTTAATTTATGCTATTCGTATAAAGTTCTAACTGCAATCTTTATTTCGATTTATTATCACTACTTAAATTCTCACTAAATTGCTTTCTGTGCGATTTTATGTTATTGGTCGAATTTTACTAAGGTTACCATAGATATTTGCTTCCCTAGTGAGCCCCTCTATAAGAATTGCACTGAGTTTTTATTTTTATTTGTTAATTGTTCTGATTATTTTAGGGAATAAATACAGGCTATCCAACATTGTTTTCAGGTGCTAAAGTATTTTCACCTAACTCTTAGTACTAATTTTAAATCAGAATTTTTTGCTTGGGAGATGATAAACTGAGGAATCTTTGTTCTTATACTGTCGGGCATTATTATTATTATTAAAAAAAATTCTATTAGTTTGGTGAATCATTCACATCTTTTTGAGGTGATGAACTTTAACTATATGAATTTTTGCTACCTGAAGACTAATATAGTTACTATTGTTGTAAGAAAGAGTGCTTTTAAATGGTTTTGAATTAGATATTTTTACCTTGAGAACTCTCTTTTAGAAAAGATTATTTTTTATCTGAATTATTTTACTATAAATTAGAAACATTTATCTTAAAATTATTAGTTAACATAATATTTGCTTAGGATTAACTTTTCTAGTGTCCAGGAAATTTAAACTATACTTCTTTTCCCTAATTACCATACATAGGAGAAGTAGGCTTAGTAAATTGCATTATTAATATTTTTTTTTTCTAGTATTTTTTCTTTTTATATTAATAATAATTTATTTATTTAATTTTATTTTTCTGTTTTATTGTTAAATTACTTAAAAAATTTATTATTTCTTCTACCGAAAGTTTATTGATTATTAATTATTTTTATTATTTAATGATTTTAAGAATTGATTAAAACTATAAAATATCATCCTTTTATGCTATAAAAAAGTCCCCTGTAATTTTATTATATAATATAATAATCGACTTGTATTAATATATTTTATTTAAATATATTAGAAATATTTTATATGTATGTTTAAGATTATATAGTTATTTTAATTTATTTAACTAATGAAATTATAATATAATAAATAATGTTTTATATAATTTGCCAAATATTATATTTTATAAAATTTTTATATATTATTATATAATTAACTTTATAAAACCTATATATATTTTAATTGCTTACTTATTATACAATTTAACTTGTATAAATCTTAAATTTTATTTATAATATATAAAATCAACTGATTTATTCATCTTCATTCTAGTCAACATTTGAGTTTGATTACAATTAGTTTTTAGATTCTTAAAACCCAGGCAAAATTAATTGTAAAGATTTTCCATCCCCTATTTACAAAAAAAATTATTATTTATAGAATTTTATATTTTGGATTACTTGTAATATTTTATTTTTCCCAAAAAAGGGATTTAAAAGGCTTTGAATCTAAAATAGCCATAGATGATAATATATTTGCTTTAGGATTATATTTTTCTTCCGACTATTGTGAACTTGCCCTTGATCTATCACCTCCTTAGTCTAATCCAGCTAGTGGTATATTATCTAAATCATCTGATTAGGTTCCTTAATTAAGTTCTTAATTCTAGTCCCCTTACTAGTTAAGATCTACCTCACTAAAATCTATTGGTTTGCAATTTCTCTAAAACAAAAAATAAATAAATAAAATTATGAAACATCTTTAAATTAAAAAGAGACAATAATATATACCTCTTTTGCGTCCTTTTCGAATAATTTTTTATTAATAAAAGTTCCTATGAAATATAAGCCGTAACATAAAACCATAATAATAACAAAAGCGTAAGATAAATGATGTGTCCATTTTTATCTAATTATGTATAAGTTCGTTTTTGACATTTTAGATTATGTACTGGGTATGAGCCAGAATTAAGCTAATGTTATTCTTTCTACAATGTCAGCAGAAGTTTCTTTATAATCAAATTACTATTACGCAGTTTCTGACCACAAAGGTTACAAATTATCTAATTCTGAAATTCCAATGAAATTCCTATTTAGGGGTCTGATATTTTTTATTTACTTTATTTCTTTCATTTCATTAGAACTAAAGGTGCAGATTATATTATCACATATATTATCATCTATATATGTGCTTTCAACATCGTATTCATATAATCTAACTTAATCTCTCAAAATCGGAGCTTATTTTATTCCATATTATCCTTTAATGTCATAAAAGTTACCTAATAATCGTAATTTTTAATTAAATTATAAGTTGTTTATAAAAAATATATACAAATAACCAACCTAATTTAACCCATATATCATTATCTTCGCCTTCTATATCAGTAATTTGCTTTCTAAAATTATCTAACTTTACATCTTAATCTTATAATTTATAAAACTATTATTTTTAATATTATAACTTAAAAAGAAATCCTAATCCGAAATTCTAATTTTCATACCATGACCTATCCGCTTATATTGATAATATCATTATATCTCCCTTTTTAAACATTATAATAATTAATGGCAAATTATAAAAAATTAATTTACCTTTCCAGGTCTGTCACTTTCTTTCTCTAATCGCTCACCATTCATTTAGAAGGAAAAACCAGAAGAAAATATAGGTAAACTTTAGGTTTATGATTGAAATCCTTAATAACCATTTTAAGATTCAGAGCTTCCAGTATACGGAAATAATAATTTAGATGCCTAGAGTTTCCATTTAGGATTGGCAGAAGTAGTTGTATAGACATTTCCTTATGCACCTGCTGTTTTTGTTACAGTTGCTGAAGTTTCATTGTAAATATTTGATGCAACGTTTTTTTTTAAAGTTTCATATCCATCTGCTCCGTCTCCCCCCCATTCAACTACCTTTACATCAGCGAATATTTTATATGTTTTGGCATTCCTTAAATACCAAATATATAATATTAATAATACAATTTATAAATATATAACCACTTACAATACATCTCTTTTTAAAGCATTATCTAAGTATTATTGCTTTTCACAGTATCTATTTTAAATAATATAGAGTTATATTTTTTGTAAAGCTATAATGATTATATTTATATATTTTATAATCATCACTATGTCGTGGCACTCACACATCCAGCTGCCTGGTTTATTGTTGTAAAATTAGTATCTACAACTGGATTTTCGATTGCAGCATCGATTCCTAAGTATAGTTATCCTGAGTTTCCATCAAAATTAATATTTATATCATTAAAACTATTAGGAGTTCTATCTTTGTTAGGAGGTTTTAAATCTTATATAAAAGAATAACTCAATCTGTTCTAATAAATTATTCTATTTACACAATATTATTAATAATAATTTCATTACATCTGGAATGAGGATAAAATAGGTTATACCACCACCAAAAATTAAGAAGGCTAAGAAAAATAAAGAAAAGCCTGCCAATGACCCAAAACTTGTACTTCTTTAATATTTATTAGGAAATAGACTATAGCTAAAAAAATCAAGCTTTTCAAACATTTTTTTTTTTAATGTAGAAATATATTTCTAATTTATTTATTTAAATTAACTATATTGTCTTCTATTTTGGTATATTAGTAATAATTAATAGCTGGTTTTTTGTTTTTTAATTCATGGACTTCTTATACATTATATTATCTATTAATTTTATGTTAAAGAAATTTTTTTTTTAAATTAGTGTCATTTTCCCATAACTATGGTGACTAAGAATAAAAATAATTATAAAAAACAAATATAAATTAAATATAATTATATAAATGTTTTTAAATAATTATTTTAAAATAATATAAATGGATAATATATTTTTTTTTATTAAATCAATTATTTCTCATTTCATATGTTTATCAACAATAAATTCGTAGAATAACCATCCTAAGGTAGTTCCTCCAAAGGGAATAGCAAGAGGGATCCAGAAATATCCATCAGATTCTTCAAAAGCTTTTCCTTCATGTTTAAAGAGTGACCAAATTCTATTATAAAAAAGGTAATAATTAAAATTAAATTTGTAATTTTATATTGTTATTTTATATTATTTATAATATATATATATTCTAGATTCACTTAGTTTTAGAATAATTCTTTATACATAAACTAATGTATTTAATTTATTTTTTACCTAGGAGAAAGATCTAAAGCGGGATTTAAAGGACTTCTGGTAGATTTACAGAAAGAACTAATACAAGCCATCCACATTAATGCGATAGCATACTTGTGGTAGCATTTAGGTAAATCAGAATTCATAGGTCCTTCAGAAACTAATCTAATGCAAATCATGAAAATAAAAGACCCTATTATATTTATTTTTATAAATTTTAATTCAAATAAAAATGTTTTCTTTAATAGAGTTTGAAACATACCTAAGAGATTTTCATAAATGTTGGTCCAAGTATCATAAGGAGGTATACTAGCATATTCTTAGACTCTTACTTCAGGGTCTTCAGTTCTCATAAGATTGAAGGCTCCAGCAGCTAAAAAGGCTCCTAAAAATTGGAAAAGAACTCCAAGTCCAAAGTGTTTGATCTCGATTTTCTTACTGAAAAGGTAAGTAACTAAAAAAATAAATATTTTAAATTACTCTATAGATCATTAGAGGAGTTTTAGAATTTCCATTAAAATATAAAAGTAAAAAAAAGTAACACAATCTATCAAATTATTTATTGATTACGCATTGTGGCAGGATTCAGAGTTATTATGGTATCTCCGTAGGCAGGTAAAGAAAAGAATAAGCAGGTAGATAATGCTAAGAAGTAGTCTGATAAAAAAGTTTGGTGAGTATTTTATAAATATTATTAAACTACTTTATACAAACTTATAGATTACCCCAGTTTCCGTTGGTCAGAGCAGCGTTGTATGCTCTAGCACAGAGAATGAATAAACAAAGGAAGAAAGTTCCTATAAATTCAACTAAGATTGTTTTTTTATTGTCAAGTCCCATTTATATCTTTTTTTTTTTTTATTTGATATCTTTTTATTTTTTTTACTATTTTATTTTTATATATTTTACTTTTATTTTATTGTAAGCATAAAGCACGAAATAAATAAATGAAAAATAAGTCTAATTAAAAGTAAGTTAGATAAAATTCAAGTATTTTAGTGATATTAAATCGTATTATTACACTAAATTATTAATTATTTAAATCAAACGTATTCATAAAACCTATTTATGGATTTTATATGCGTATACTCATTATTACATAAATATTTATAGTATTTAATTGTAATTATATTTTATTTGCATTCCTTGAATATTATAGCATTGATTTAAATAATAATTCTTTACTTTAATTTTTCATGAATGAAATTTTTGTTGAAGTTTATTATGGAAATGGTAAAAAGAAAAAAATAACTTTTAAATTTAATATCTAATGATATATATTAAAATAAGTATAAGTAATTTCAATAATTCAGTATATATTAAATTATTGATAATTATCACATTTTATAATTTTAAACTAGAGTTAAATTAAATTATTAAATATTCATTAGAGTCTTTTAAATTTAAATATTATTATTTATTAACATAATAATAACCTATTTAAAAATTTCTAATATTTGTATACATGCATTAAGTATGTAAAATAAGTCAATTAAAAGTGGCCCAATATGTATCATCTTTTAAATACATACTACTTGCCAAGTAGTTTACTCCTAAATCTCTGCAAATTAAAAACTCATCTTTATTATAGATAGTCCAAGCCCTTACTATCAACTTTTTTTATTTTGCTAATTTAATATTTGAAATTATTCCCTCTCTATATTTTTCTTCCAATATATGTCTGATTTCTTGATTTAAAAATACTCGATTTTTATTATTGTTTAAATACTCTTCCAAAGATTTTGGCCATTAGAAATCTGGACTGGGTCTTTCATATCCTATAATTCTAGAGTCTATATCAACAAATACTACACATTTAACTCCTTCACATGAGTCTAAATAACCCTATCTAAAATTTCTATTATTATCATTTTTGTCAAGACCACTCATAACAAAAAATGCTTTGCCCTATAAGCTGGACAGAGAAGGCCAATTTTTATTTGAAATTGCTTCTTATAAATTACTATACTCTCCCAATAATTACTTGGGTGTAAATAATTGCTCTATTCCAATAGTTTTTGTAATTAAATTATCCAGTTCTTTTTAAACTCTGTTATAATCAATGTTAATATCTCCTTTTACATCTAATACTACTGATATTACAGGATAATTGGGACGATTAATCATAAAATGACTTAATTCCCTAAGTTTTTCTTCAAGGTAAATAGGTCTATCTCTTCTTATGAAATCCTTAAATCTCTCAAACTTGGACTTATTTTCAATCTCCTTGTTTTTGTGCTTACTAGGGTGATTTAAAATAAATTAAAGAGCTTATTTTTAGTTATTTTCTGAAGAACTGTCTATTTAGACATTTAAGTCATATTCTAATTAAAGTCCTCCTCCATAACCCATATTATCACAATTATAATCTAATGCATATTTAACTGTCTTTTTATTACTATTATGGGTTGCTTTAGCTTACAAATCATACAAAGTTTGAATATTTAAATGGAGATTTACTCCTTTATCATCATTATTATTATAGTCTTCTTTTCTATAGATCCCATAAATATTACAGCTTTGATCTTTAAAATATAAAGTGATGGAGTCAAATTACACTATAACAAATGCTACTATAGACAACATTATCATTGTAAAAAAACACTTTTTAAAGCTATTTTTAATATTTTATAGTTCATCTTCCTGCGAATATTCCTTTCTATTAATATTTATTTATTCTTAATATTCGTCTTATTCAATATTTTCATTTTAATATGCCTCATCCTGGTCAACTAATTCAATATCCTTATTTTACTAATCCTCAGCTGGATTTCTTACACTCTAAAATTTTATTTCGTTTTTCATATCCTATAATTCTTTTTATTTTTTACAAATATATAAAATCTACAATGTTTAATTAGATGTTATGATTTAAATATTTAATACTTATTAATTTATTAAACATTTTAGTATATTATATAAGAAAAAATATACTATATAAATAACTACTATAAATATAATAATGTTATAAAGTTATATAGATCAAGTCATATTTTTTAATTGCTCAATTAGGATTGCTACTATTATTATTATTTTCAATTAAATTGTTATTTTATTTTTTATTGATAGATTAATTTTCCTAATTTTAAGATATATTAGCACTACCAAATTTAGATTATGTTCTTTCTGCTATAGATTCGAAAGGATCATTTTCTGCTAAAACGGGGACTACCTGATTTATAAGATATTACTAATAGATGAATGAGATGCAATTATAAATAATAAAAATATATTTACCTAATCTTTTTAATAAAATCTCGTATAATATTGGCCAAATAAATATTTGTTGCAATTATATCCAAAACAAAAGCAAAATGATAATAATACTAGTATCCATGTTAGAACAATTCGAAAGAATTCTGTATATAATTAGCTGTTCACTATAATAGGATGAATTTTTCCTGTGTGAATTAGGTAAAATTATGCAATTGGTACTTTTTGTTTGGTAGAATCAAATTTTTCAGCTCCAGTTTTTTCCCAACTAAATAGAAATATATTTTTAAATTTAATTGCTTTCATTTTTTTAAAATTATAATGTACGTTAATTCTTCTCCATTAAAAATATTTAAGGTTTCTTTTGACACTTATTTCACATTTGTAATAGATTGTATAAAACTATATTCTTTATCGAAATCTTTGTATAACTCCCATGCTCCTAGAAAAGTATCTCTTACCATTTAATTTTGCACGTCAAATGTTAAGACTTTTGTGTTTTTGCTAAATAAAGGACTGCTTGTATATCCTGCAGCTGCTGTATATTTCGTTTAGTAGTTATAATAAGTACCTATTAACAAATAATGGTCCTTTATTTTTTAGAAAAAAATTAATAAATAATAAATACCTAATTTTATCCAAACTTCCTCGGTATCTTCAGGAGAGAAAGGTATTTTTTTATAATCTGTAAAAATATCTGGATCTTTTCCCTATTAAATATCATATATTTTATTTTGATACATCAGTTCAAATGCATATCCATATGCCTTGGCATTCAAATCAGCACCGTCTACTAAAACAGATATTACTAATATATCTCCCGCATTCAAAGATACTTTATTTTCAGATTTAAAAACGTGCAAAGAATTTAAAAACTAAATTCCATAGTCTATCTACAAAAGTTCCATTAATAATAATTTGTAATTAAATATTTAATTTACCCATTTTGATCCTGATTTTAATCGCGATTCGGTATCACAACTGTTTCCTTCACATTTTGTTACTAAATTTGCACTTAATGTACTTGATTGTTCAAACTATTTAGTGGCAATGGCATCACCATTTAGCAATTTTTATAATTCATTCACAGTTTTATCCATATTATTATCTACTGACTTAAATACTCTCGTATCAATAAAAAACCCAGTTCCTACATTTCTATATAAATATATTAACTCATTAGTGATAAATTTATAAAAAAATAATTTTTAAATGAGAATACTAAATCTAATCATAGGTGCTCCGCCTGCAAAATCTATTTTAATAATAAAATAATTTACAATTTAAAATTATTTTTATCATATAGCATTATTAAAATAGTTACTGTTCAGTGTTTACACAAGGATTCGCATTAATTTGATCATAATAAGCTTGTGCTTAGAGTGGAGATTATTCTATCAAAGACTTTACCTTTATAAAGTATTGCACACTAGTAGAATCAAAAGTTATTTTATCTTAATATAATTTGTCTTGCAATTCTTTGGCATTATTAGAATGCTTAAACTTATTGCTATTTACCGTTGGTCTTCTGGACCAATTATAATTTTCTCCAGTGAAAATACTTTAATGATAATCATATACAAAATAGAAGCTAGCGAAAAAAAGAAGCGTCAAAAATAATCCGAAATAAGAACCATAACTATGTTTTCCTTTATAAATATTCGGATACAAACTAACAGAAAAAATATCTAATCGTGTTATAATAGTTCCCATTTCGTAATAATCTTTACTAAATATATTATTTTTAGTTGATATTTTTAATGTTTGTAATATTTAAGGTTTATTTTTTCTAATAAATAATATTATTCATTAATTAACTAAGGAATAATCCAGTTTTCAATATATATTTGTGGTGCATAACATTCTTATGAAAAACTATTATTAGTTAAATTATTTGATTAATACTAATATATTAATTAAAGTGATATAACTGAATTTATAAATTTTTTCTTTATATAATTATAAAAATAAATTATTATAAATAGTAATATATAGGAAAATGACAAATAAAAAATTTATAAAAATAATAACATTTCATTATATGTTTTGGGTTAAATTTTTTTGAGAAGCTCTGTTATAAAAACTACTTTACGTATATTGTTTTTCGCTTTTTTAATGAATATAAGATTAGTTTCTGCTCTGATTTTTTTAAGGACTGCTAAATTATGAGAGCTATCTTGACTATGCTCTATTTGCAGGTTAATAAAGCCTAAAGGCATAATCGATTGGATTAAGATCAAAAACATCTGGCTTAAACCTCTGAAAACAAATTAAATTAATTTAACTTTTGAAATTTCTACATTTCTAAAATATATAATTAAACTTTTACATTATGTTCTTTCATTTGCTTAAATAAAACAAATTAGTTTATTTTAACCCCGATATATGAAAACACCATTATGATGACTATAAGAGCTAAGAATATATTTAATATTACATAATCAAGAGTGCTTTTGTTTGCATACACAATATCACGTTCAGCATTATTTAAAATTAAAAAAGTAGCTAAAGTAGATTTTTATTGGTTTAAAAAAAATTGCCCTGTTTTAAGCCATTTAGATTCTTTATCATTACTGAATATTTAAAGATACCTAATATAAAAATTACTATTTCAATAAATAAATACATTAATTTATTTATTACCTTTTTTTTGAAACATACTGTACATTATTTAACTCTTAAAGTTGAATGATGTCATCTTTTAACCTATCACTTTCTTTTTTGAGCCAAGGAATTACAGAATTATCTAATTAGTAAATTCTGGTTCCAAATGTAACAACTTTAAAATGTTCAGCTTTTTATGGAGCAGCATTGTATCCGTTAGCTGCTGTGTATTACTAAGAAAAGTCTTATTAATACCCTAGCTTAACAAATATATTATTTTCATTAGGGTTTTTGGGAATATCTTCTATAGTACTCTAAAAATTATCAGAGCTAAAGCTCTTATCTGACACTGTATCGTAACTATATTGTTTATATTAAAGCTAGGGTACAAGGCCTAAAGAATAGGTGAGATCTTTATACCATGAATTATTAACAGTCAAGGAAATCATCATGACTTCCCCTTATTTTAGATCAACTTTAATATCTTTTTTATCAAATATGGGGAAAGTATTTCCATTTATAATAGTTTGTTTATTTGTAGAACTAAATAACTCTTTAGACACAATCTTTTTGGGTGAATCTGTTGAAGTTCCTTTTTATAAAAATTCTTTCATAGACTCTATATTAGGCCACACTCTTGCTTCAATATTCAATTAATAATCTTTTCCTTTTCTGAATAATTTGAAAGTAAATAAAAAGATATATAGATAAACAAATCTGCATTTACAATATAGTATCATCAGTTATTATATTTTTGGAGAAATATTGTGATTGTTTACACCACCTAACACAATAAAATAAAAATATAAAACCGGTTTTAATAATTTTAAAAATACCCAGCTGTATTTGTGCAACCAGTTGTCGGATGGTTAATATCTGCAAATATTTATGGGGTTCCTCCAACTAATAGTCTATCTTCCTAAACAAGAGATTAAAATTTCAAATACATTTAGATAGATTATCCGTCAAAAGTAACTAATTTATTGGTTTCTAGCTCATAAGTAGGGGTACCAGTAGATTTGTTAAGTAATGTTGAATTGAATTACTAAAAAATTAGTGATGAGTGAGTTAAATAAAAAGTTATTTAATACTTATTTTTACTCTTGCTATTGTCCAAAACGAATTTTTATTTACATTTGCTTAGTGCGAATATATCTCTATTCCTAAAAATGTCAAGGCAGCAATAAAAAAAAAACTCCATACTAAACCAAAAATTGATCCATGGTCTGACCTATCTTTGTATATTCTGGGATGTATAGAAACCTTAAATATGTCTAATTTGCTTGCAATTTCAATAAAATTAACCATCTGCAATAATTATAGTAATATTATTTTTAAATAATATTGATAAATAAAATTATTTTTGTGATTTAAGAAAAAAGTTAGTGTAATTAACTCTTATTAATTAATAATTCATTGAAGGTGTTCTTTCTAAGGTTTACCAGTAAATCAAAAAAAAATATTCTATAATGTAAAAGTAAAGAATTTCACAATTTAAAAAATATTAAATTTATATTGAAAAATGCAAATAAACATAAAAAGCAAATATATCTTTAATACAAGGGCAGTTTATATTTAAATTGAAATTGATTTTAAATATTTGGTTTATAATGTAACAAATAATTATTGATACTTTTTTTCATTCTCAAATTTGTTCTATACTAGATTCATCTTTTTCGTGTTCTGTTGATTAAGTCCTTACCATTTAATGACTTGGCTAAGACTAAATTAATTTTTTTTACTCACTATTCAACATTTTCTTTCTTCTATAGCACCAAACACTTAATACACATAAAAGAACGAGAGTTAAAATTAACATAATAGGTCTGTGTCTTAGGCTAATAATAAAGCCGACAATGCTAAAGAAATTCAAATTGTAAGCACAAGCAATATTATCTGGCCATTTCTCTTAATCAATCTATACTATTCGCTTTCCCCTTATAAATTCCCTTATCGCTTCATTAAACGTGTAATCAGAAAACTTAGGAACACACCAATCTTTGGATGTATAAACTTCTTTTTTTTATATTAATCCATGATTGGGACATCCTATAGAAAAAATTATATGAATGTAATTGTAATTTCTATGAAATTTATTTAAATTCTACATATACCTATTAAATAAAAGCTGACATTTTCTTACTATTTCACTGTTTAATCTACAAATTTAAGGACTCTTTCTCTATATTAACTCAATTATTACTATTCATCCTCTGTACATCCTCCCATTATTTAGAAATAAAAACAGGAAACTCCTACAATTTTTTTGGCCATCCATGTGTCGTACAAACTTTAAGTTATTAGCAAAGGAGTTTTCACATATTAAAGGAGAGTTTCTGCGAACATACATCTAAAAGTTTATGGTTTTTCATATTATTAGTATACTTAAACTATAATTAATTTTATAAAGTAAATATAAAAAAAACTATACTTAAAAGGATCATTTGCATTGTCTCTCACACATTCTTCGCTTATAAACTATGTTTCCTTATTCGCAATACTCTAAATATAAATAGAAAATGATAAAATGGGTATCATTCGTTCGTTCATACATTCATAATTTTTTTATTTACCAAAGTGTTCCGCAATTCTTTACTATAAACGAGTGTATTGGTGTACATATTTAACTCATCAAAAAACATTGACGAATCAGAAACTCCAACAACCTTAGTATTAGGATTACGCTAATTTATTTATTCTTTGAAATGATCCAGCCATGTCAGTGTAGCCATTCCCCCCGCTGATTCTCCACTTATTATGACTTCATCTGCCTATTTCATATTCAGATTGTCTAGCGCATATTTCAAACCAGATAGTGCATTTTACTTACCTCTGAACCATATTTTTTTATTGTCCTTACAAATTGATTTTTTTATTATTTATATTAAAAAACTTCTTTATATAAATTATTATACAATAATAATAGGATCTTTTCTTGAGCCCTGGTATCCTGCTCCGTCGCAATAATTAAGTCTTACGACAGAATAGTCATAAAAGTCAGGATTTTCATCTTTGTCTGGACTTAAAATACCATTGAGGTGAATCTCGCGTTTTAATACTTTGCTGCTACCATTTCTACCATGAGATCTACCCAAACAATTTTTATATGTTTGATGAATATCATCAGACACATCTCTACACCAACCTAGATATATAAATCTAATATATTATAATTTCCCTATTATAATTTGTACCTCCGCCTACAAAAAATAATATAAATTTTTTGGGGTTGCCCTTTTTAAAATACAAGGAATATGGAGATCCATCCAAGCACTTCGCCTCAGGGTCTTATATTAAATGAAGTTTATAGGAGTTATCCACTTTAAATTCTATTCAAAAAATAACATTATCAATAATACTATTTGTATATGTGTATAAAAATATAACTCTTTACAAATATCTTCTTAAAATAGGTTATTTTCAGCATCGAAATCTCTTACCTTTACATGCTCTATTTTATCATATAAAGATACCCTCTCGCCTTTCAAAAAGGATAAAATGGCCATTTCGGCAGTTTTTCCGTTTTCTTCATAGGGTACTATCCATGTGTGATCATTAAAGGAATTTCCTGTTATTAACACATGGAATGGCTTTTTACTATTCCAAACCGAAATGTTTTTATTATTTTTTTACATATTTTTTAAAAATTGAATTTGTTTTTGTTTATAATTTTATAAAATTTCCAGCTCTTGTTCCGAACATTTTTCAAAACCTATATAATCCTCTATACATTATATTTCTAATATATTTTAGATTGACCAAGTATCACTTTCACTTCCAATAAGCAATGTCGGTGTTTAAACATAGTTTAGCATGGTTTCTCCAAGTTCACATCTATAGATGATAAATTTAAATTCTATAAATAATTTTTACAAAACTTTAACTATAGTATATTACTTCCATTTTTCTTTTTCTTATTTTTTGCAATTATTTAATTATGATAAACTCGAATGACTCAAATTCTAAAATAAATATTTTGCTAATTTAAAGCTTTAAAAACTAAATATTTTAAACTTTTTTTACGAAATTGTTCTCCATCATTTATCCATAGGTAAATTACTATGATTCGTAGCTTCTTTAATTTAAAAAAATCCCCGAATCACATATAGCTTTTATATTCTTTTATGCACCATCTTGCTCCAAAATTTCTCTAAAATAGTCGACATAATTAAGAAGGGCTACTCCTCCTGCAGAACTACCAATAAGAAGTATTTCTTTAGCTTTATTCATTCCAAGATTATCTTTTGCATAAAAAAAAGACTCCAACGTATTGGCTTGTCCTCTAAACCATATTTGCTTTCCATTCTAAAATTTCATATAAAAATTCAAATATTTTCGATTTTTTTTAATTTCATTTTTTACAATTTCTTAGCTTTATTCTTTAAAACCTTAATATGAAGTTCCATCGCAATAATTTAAAACCACCACGGAGTAATCATAAAAATGCGGGTTATAATTTTAGTTTGAACTCAATATTCCATATCCAATAAAATCTTCTGATCTTATTCCTGTGCCCAAATAGGTTTAAGACCTTCCTAAACAATCCCTTAAACTTAAGTCTTAATCATTATCATCACTCCCACACCAACCTTACATTAAAAATATTTAATTATTTTAAAATTAGGTTCTTGTAAATATTTATTTACCCCCTCCTTAAAAGTAAAAAATAAATTTATCTTCACTTGCTTTTTTGTAATACAAGCTTGGAGAAGTTCCTTAATAAAAAATTTTTAATTATTTTATATATTGAAATCATAGCATTTTTTGTATACCATCCAAGCACTTAGCTTTACTATTATTGCTTGGAAGTTCAATATATTGATAAGGATGAATATTATCAGAGTATGATAGATATATAAGAAATAAGAATGTCAGTAATTGTTTTAAAATATTCATTTTATTATTATATTTTTTATATTATGAGAATTAATTAAGAAATTACTTAAACAAACGTTTTCTATATAGTAATTGAATTTTAATATATTTATATAAAATACATAAAATAATCTAGTTTCTGTAAATTATAGAAATACTTTTTCCTCAATTTAATTTAGAAAAATATTATTCTCTAATTAAATTTGTAATATACTATATAAAATATTTTTTATTATTTTTTGTGATTAAATTTAAATATTTTCACAATTTTGAATTGGCATCTGGAGCCTTATCTAATTATTAGCATCTCTCTTTATAAACATCTAGCAATGCTTTACAATTTAACTACCCCCTTCTTTCTGCAAATCCAATAATACTTTTCCAATTATTTTCTCCTATTTAAATCTAATGCTTTTCAAATAACTATTTCAGTATTTGTTTGGCTTAGCTTACTTTTATTTCCAATAATTAAACATTTTTCTAATTTAAATCTCTTTTGTGACTATTTTCCTACTAGTATACTTTATTAAATTCATCAAGAAGATATATTCTATAAATAATATAAAATTGATTTAATACTTAAACCACATATGAAATACTAAAGGTTTATTAATTAAATTTCGCATATATATAGAAACTTTACCTATTTTTTCCTATCATGTATACCACGGCATCATACTCTTTAGAGTTTTCCCAATTACTATTTAAATCTAAGTCATAATGACTTTAGCCATTTGAATGACTGAAAGCCTTGTTTCTTTAATACAAAAAAGGAATATTGTTTTCAAGTAGTGTTTCTCTTCCTAATTAATCTTATTTTTTGGAAGTATTTTAAACATTCACAAATTTATTATTTGAATGCGAAGATGATAAATGAGTAAAGTTCTTTATTTATTAGTTTATAGGTTTTATGTCCTAAAATTAAATAAATAATAAATTAAGAATTATAGTTTAATTTGTATAGTTTTGCTATTTATATTACATCATATCTATTAAATGCTTACTACCATTCCTCAATATCTATTACCCCATCTTTTTTTAGGTCAATAAAATCAAAAATGTCTCGAATTATTGAAAATGACGGCAGTTATTTCTCAGAACTAAAGTACAGATTTTTTAAAAATTCTTAAAAATTATTAAAATTGATATATCCTGATTTTTATTCATCAAACTAATTAATTATAAAAATTTTGATCATTTTTTAAATCTAAAACTATATATATTTTTACTTTCCTAAAAGCTTCTTTAGGAGAAATCATAAATTTATATAAATCATTTTTTAGTTCTGAAATTCTTTCTTTTGCCCTACCCAGCAGAGATATTTCGTTAATTCTAAAAAACAAATTAAGTTATAAATATATACATTTATCAATAATATAATAGTTACGAATATTTTAATTTTTTTAAGAATTAATGCCAATTTATGTGCATTGGATCGGATAAATTGTTTAAATTTGCATATTTTAATATCAAACCGACTTCTTCTTAAGTTAATCCCAAGTTTAGTTTCCAAATCAAACTTTTGAATGATACATTAGAAATAACTCCACTATCATTAGGGTCTGCTTATAGGAATATTTGGTATAAATTTTTGCCAGAAGCTATTACTAAATTTTTAAACTTATCAAATACAATGGTGCTAAATATTTCGTAAAAAAAACATTTAATTTTTAATTGAAATGATTTATGTTGTATTATTAGAAAAAATATTTATTACCCAGTAATCATAGTCTAAGGCGTTTTTGGAAACAGAGAATTAAGACTCGACAATTTACTAGTTTTTTACCCAGGGCTTTTAAGTGCCGAATAAGAAGAATTATTGGATGATTGCAATAGCATGCTTTAGGTCAAGTACATATTATTACTTTTGGTAGAATTAGGACTTTAATAAAAGGGTTTAATGCTGTAGAGATCTTATCTCCTTAAGGATCCAAAAATTTAGCAAAACTACTGATAACTCATTTTGGAGTTGTCTGCCGAAGATTGGCTGTCTAATTTTTTAAAAGATAAATCCCATATTTACTTCATTTGGCTTGAAGAATAAACTTTGGAAAACAAAGATTTTAGTGCAGATTCAAACTATTCATAAGAAATCTATGAATCGATGATATTAAATTTCTTATTTTTATTAGATTAAGATTATATAAATGATGATTTCTCCCCAGCATTGTAAAAGTACATATACGCCTCTATATTGCTTGCAAAATTAATATTTAGATATTGCTTTATATCATTGAATGGATTTTACTCATCCGATATCTTGATATTATTTTTATCAATCAAAAATAAAATATTCTATAAAAATTAATTATAATTTTATTTTTACAAATTTCGAAAAGCAATTAATCCAATCCACTTCAGTCAAATATCCTTTTTTATGAGAATCAATGTGAGCAAATAGCCTTTAAAAGAGCTAGGAGGTTAAATTAAAACCTTCTAATACATTTTCTTATTCAATAAACTGAACGAAATTCCTATATCGAACTTTTTCTTCAAACTTTGAAATCGCATTGAATGAATTCTCTAAACTCTTGTATTTCTTTGTTAATTTCAAGGCCAGTTGCTAGCAGGCATTTTCAAACCACTGTTATTGACTATTAATCTAATTTATAGAGTCTTGTATTGATGATTGGAAACTTCCTACAGATTTGGAACTTGCTAAGCTTCTTTATATTTTATTTTGTTGTATTTTTTATTATTACATTGATTATGATTGGTTTTCTAATGGAAAGTCAAAATTATTGATATCAGCAGCACTATTTTTTATTAATATTTTTTCAATATCATGCTTTTATATGTAACCCCTTTTGGATGTATCTAATAGTATGAATAGTCTGTCTATTTTTTAACTTGATATTTCTTCTTTTGAAATTTACAGAATTTTAACAACAAATTTGGAAATATCTTCCTTGCTAACGAAGCTTCATAACAAAAAATTATTTCATTTTTAATTTTTAATAAAAATTGCGTCTGTTTAATTATAGATAAAATTAAATTACCCATCAAAATCAGCATCCATTATTCTAAAAACATCTTCATAAGTTAAGTTATTTTAATTATACCATTAAATAATTTTTTATAGTATGTCTTCTTGCCACTAAAACCCATCTTCTCCATGTGTAGTCGTATCCAGAACAAATCGCTTCATTACATTGTTCCATCTATCAAAATCAAACATTCCGATGTTTAAATTATCTAAATATGCAAATCTATTTTTTGAAATTTTATTTAATTAATTAATATTATATATTTTTAAAACTAATCTGGCTAATAATAAAAATTACAATCCTTCTTTTGCAGGCTTACTCAATTTAATCCAATTGTCTAGTACTTAATTCCATTCCTATATTAAAATTTTATTTCGTAAATTATTAATATAATATATAATGAATTACAGATATACTAACAAAACCATCGCCATCTAAATCAAATGTTTTAAACGCCTCAATAAGTGATACATTTTTATAATAAAGAGCATTTTTTACATCTCTTATTAATTTCTTATTAAAAAATTAATTAATTTAGTTCATTCAATATAGTATATATATTTATTTTACCGATAATTTATTTTCTGAAAGCTTCACTATGGGAAATAATTGCTATTACTGCTATTGAGTTTATGATTGTTTGGATTAAGTTATAGAAGAAGAATAAGAAAATGCATTTGTTTAGCTATTCAAATCCCCGAACTCTTCTCTTATATACTAAAATCTTTAAATAGTTTTAATATAAAATGAAATATTTGGAGAAATAATAAAAAAATTCATTTACCTATTAATAAAGGTATCTAAATCATATTTATCTACCCATCCATCGTTATTTATATCAATAAATTAGGATAAGTATATTAATTAGTCATGGCTTCCCTTAAGTTACAACTTTTTGACCAATAATTGACCAAAAACGCTTGTCTCAATTTTTTCATGAAACTGAATATTGTATTTTTTTCTGTCCTCTGTTTCAGAGATAAGAAAATGAATAAATTAAATGGGAGACATCATTTTATTCTTCAAAAATTAAAGAATTTATTTCGCTAAAAAATCAACTCCTATAAAGTGAAAATTGTACTTTTTAATTAATTAAATATTTAACCTTAGTATAAGTATAAGTATATACCTATTTTTTTATTAACTTCCGTTGACTTTTTTACTTTATCTAAAAATTTATAATAGTCTATTCGCCCATTTTAATCCTTTTATAGGTATCTCACCAATCTGTCTAACTCATCTAAACTTAACTAAAACTCTTTATTTTTTAAAAATACTGTTTTAAAATTCCCTTCATCTAGAGCACCACTATCGGGGGAATCGAAATAGCAAAATTACTCCTCTAGAAACTTTGGATTTTGATTATTTTAGCAAACTTTATTTATTCTTTTAAGAGTACTTTACTATAAAAAATTAAAATTTATAAAATATTGAAATTCCATATGTAGAAATTTTATGTTTATATTTACGAGCCAATCCAGATTAAAATTTGATAAATTATCATCGATCGATAACTAAGATTAGGAATTTTCTGATAGTGGAATATTCCAAGTTTTATCAGCCATGTACTAAATAAATTTTTATACGGAGATTGATTATTCTTTATCAAGAATTGATCTGACTATTCTTTTCGCATCAGTATCGCTTATTGTCGGAAAATTTTAGAATTATCTAACAAGAAAATCGAAAGTTAAGGGCGGTCCATTTTTTTCAATTTTTAAAGATTTTAAAAGATCCTCTAATGTGATTTTATTTTTGTTAATGATATCATACATCAAATTTTCAGGAGTTTCTTAAAAATAATAATTTCTATTTTAAATTAATATTATAAAGATTATTTTTAATTATAAAATACATTATGTATGAAGGGTTTGCATAAACTCAGAAAAGTCAACTATCAAGTCATTATTTTTGTCGGTTTCTTTAAATAAAATTTACATTTCATTTTCACTTAAAGTAAATTTTAGTAGTTTTAAAGCTTTTATAAAGTCTGGCATTTTTAATACGCTATTTTTTGAAGCACTTATTCCGTAAATAACTGTAATCATCTAAGCATAAATCTAAAACATATATTTTCTAAAATATAAAAATCAAATTGTATAACTAATGTATGTTGTTTTTACATCTTCAGTTTTACAATTTCTTTGACGGATTTAATGTTACATTTTACATACTATTATTTATGAAAGAGACATATTAGGTTTTTTTACGGTGATTTGATGCAAACTTCCTCTCTTATTTCTAATAGTATTAAGAAAATATTAATCATAATATAATAGAACATCAATTTATAATTTACTTTATTCTAGATCCTCTCTGACTAACAGACTCAAATAGCAAATTTGAGCTTATATCAGATGCTAGAGAGTGAGAATCAAAGCTCTTTAATAGTTCATCCTTAGTTTGTACACTCCCAGATATTTATTTTATATTTATGGAATTTAAATTTTGTTCCTCTTATTGATATATTTTTCTTTCATTAACTTATTAAGATTAACTTCTTAAGGGAATTTACTTAGAATTTGCATAACTAGGGCTTTTAACATTTTTTTGATTCACAATATCAATACTCAATTATTAATTTAACCAATTTCTATAAATAAATATATTTAAAAATAATTATAGAAGTATGAAATTAATATAAATAAAATACCTAGCATCTTCTTCTATTTAATGATATTCTTGCTAAGATTGAAAAGGCAAATTATTTTTAAACTATTTTAGTGAATCTCTGGTTAAATTAGACTGATTATTTTATTTTCTAATTAAAATTGGAATTTTCAACAGACCTTTACACTCTTTTTATAAAAACTGATGAAAATTAACAGCTACGTAGTTTTTTTTGAAAATAAAAGTTCCAACTAGATTAAAATATATTATTATACAATATCTTTATGCATTAATAAATTAACTTACTTGAAGGAATTTACATCTACAATCCCTTTAGATTCTATAAAGATTAAATTATAAAACTCAATTAAAATATTATTTATAATAAAACTTAAATAGTTATTATTTTACTTTTTTGCAAAATTCTTCCAATTTTCTAATAATTCTTGCAACTCCTAATTTTATAGAGTCAATATCACTTTAATCAATTTAAGCAATTTCACTCCAATTAACCAGTGACTGTTGAATTTTTCCTGCTGTTGAACTTATCGTTACTGGGGTTAGTCCAGTTTCTTTATATTTACAAGGAATCAATTTGGTTCCTTTTATGAAATCTTTCGATATTATAAATATAGGTTCTCTATTTTCAGTTTCTCTATCCATAGCATTGGTTGTTCCCTAAAACATGAAACGAATATTTATATAGAAAACAGGTTTCTTTATGAAAATAATTTACTGTCATTGAAAATTCAGACGCAGAAAATGTGAATGTTCCAAATTTTGGTACATTAACTGCTCGGCCCTGTTTAATTTACTTGCATAAGTATTATCCTAATTTTAATGTTATTAGATGTAAATTCTCAATAATCTAAAAATGGTAAATAATTAATTACCCAAAGAAGTCCATATTTATAATAGATTGTCATTGTCTATCAATTGAGATAATTCCTAATTCCTTTGTTGATAATATTTTATTTTTATAATCGTTATAATTTCTAATACTATTCATTAATAAATAGTTTTTTTTACATTACGGATGAGGAAGATATCTAAGTTACACTGTCGAATATAATTTTTGTTTATTATGACGCTAAAGATATACCAGAATGTTTGCTCATATTATTGTTTAAAATTATAGCAATATATGTTTAGGAATTATCTTTTTTATTGTCTATAAATTATTTTTTTTATTTTGAGATTTTATTTTATTTTTTTTACGCAATCCTATTATAATAATTTTAATAATATATTTTATAATAAAGGGTATTTATTAAACATTATTAAATGTAATAATTACAAAATTCTTTTTCTCATACCATTTATAACTATTAAATTAGAATAAAAATACAAATTACAAAAAAAAAAGTAAAATGTTCTTATACAAAATAATATATTTATATAATGCAATTATGCAAATATTTATATATGGCAAATTTAACAAGATGAATAATAATATTTTATAATATGTTTAATTATTATAATATGTATTTATATTATTAAATATATATATCATAATCTATAATGGTGTACATTAATATATAAATAATTAAGTAAGTAAATAAATAAATAACTACTTTGAGTGTGTTTTCTATTATTTCTTAATGCTTATTATTAAGTAATACAGGAATAAATTTGGACTTTGTCATTTAAAATATAAATTAATTAGGTAAGAAATTAGCAAAACTATAATTTTGCAAAAAAAACTAATAATAAAGCTAAGCAATAAAAAGAATAGAAACAAATTAAAAAAGTTTAAAAAAAACTAAGAAAAGCTATAAAAGAATTCCATAAAACTAAAAAGAAAGAAATAAATGAAATAATAGAACGGAAAAGTTAACGGATCTGTAAAAAAACCTGTCGCAGCTCCTACTAAGAAAATATAAAAAGGATTAAAGCCTAAATAATAGGAATAAAAAAAAGAATAAAATTCCAAAAACATTTAAAACGATAAAAAACCTTAAAATGCACAAAATTTAACTCAAAAAAATGGAAAAACTACTTCCAATGATAAAAAAGTGAATAAGTAAATTAAAAATTAAAAGAAAAATACAAAATAACAGGAAGAGTCTGAAGAAGAAGAGGTAGAAGAAGAAGAGGAAGAATTAGATGAACTTGAATCAGAAGATTAAGAATTAGAATAATTAGATGAAGAAGAAGAAGATGATGATGAAGATGAAGATGAAGGTAAAGTAGTTTATAAAGATCTATTAATAAACAAATTTTAAAAATAATAATTTATTTTAGAAGAAATTGATGAAGAAAAAGTTTAAAAAGTTACTTCAATGAATTTGGAAGAAACATTATAATTCCCTGACAAATAAAACAAAGCAGCTCTTCCCTCTCCAGATGAATTTTTCTCTTCTGATTCTTTCAAATCTTTGAATGTATGTGAACCTACAGAATTAGCTTTAGAGAAAATGAATATGCAAGTAACACTATAAATTGAAATAAAATTATTATATTATTGACAACTCATTATTTAAATTAAAATAGAGAATGACTCATATTTAATCCAGAACCATTCCCCATTTATTAAAGGGAAGAGATGTTTTGGGAGCTGCCAAAACTGGTTCAGGAAAAACCCTTGCCTTTTTAATTCCTGCCGTTGAACTTTTATACAAAGCTAACTTCACTTCTAAAAATGGAACTGGTATAAAATAATAGCTTTGCGAACAGACAAATTTTCGTTTTCTATTAAAATATTTTTAAAACTTTTTATAGGGGTTATAATTATCACTCCCACCAGAGAATTGGCCTCTTAAATCTTTGATGTTGCCAAAGAATTATGTGAATTCCACAGCAAAACTATCGGATTATTAATTGGAGGAGCCAACAGAAAAGCCGAAGCCAACAAATTAAAAATTGGAGTTAATATCATTGTTGCCACTCCCGGAAGACTTTTAGACCATTTGTAAAATACCAAAGGATTTTTATTCCACAATTTGTAAGCATTAGTCATTGACGAAGCTGATGCCATTTTGAAAATTGGTTTCGAAGAAGAAATGAATGAAATATTGAAAATTTTACCTAAAGATAGATAATCCTTATTATTTTCCGCCACATAAACTAAAAAAGTAAAAATTAAACCCTTTTCAATACATTTCGAATACTTAAAGTATATTAATTATATTCAATTAATTATCCTATAGGTTGATGATTTAGCCAGACTTTCATTAAAGAACCCTATTTACATTGGAGTCGACGATATTGCCAAATAAAGTACTGTTGACAAATTAGAATAAGGTTATGTAAACATAGAGGCTGACAAAAAATTCATGTTATTGTTTACCTTCTTGTAAAAGAATAAAAATAAAAAAATAATGGTTTTCTTTTCTTCCTGTAACTCCGTTAAATTCCACTCCGATTTGCTGAACTACGTTGATGTTCCCGTTTTAGATATTCACGTACAAACAATTGCCTTTTATAATTTATTCGTCTTATCATAATTTAAATAATCATTTTAATAAAATAACAGGGAAGATAAAAATAATAAAAAAGACTTAACACATTTTATGAATTTTCTAACTCTCCCAAAGGAGTCTTATTATGCACTGATGTAGCTGCCAGAGGACTTGATATCCCCGAAGTTGATTGGATTATATAATATGACGCTCCCGATGACACAAGAGAATACATTCACAGAGTAGGAAGAACCTGTAGAGGAGCCAACGGCAAAGGAAAAGCTTTGATTTTCTTGTTACCCGAAGAAAAATCGTAATTTAATATATTCCTATTATTTTTTCTCAGTTAATAAAACCTAAAAAATTAACTTTAAAATAGATATTTAGCTCACTTGAAGGTAGCCAAAGTCACTTTAAATGAATATGAATTTCCTACTCACAAATTAGCCAATATTCAAGATTAATTCGACAAATTAATTGAAAAGAATTACTATCTTCATTAAGCTGCCTATGAAGCTTTCAAATCTTTCTTACACTCTTATCAATCTCACAGTTTAAAGGAATGCTTCAATGTAATGAATTTAGACTTGCAAAAGGTTGGAAGATCTTTTGGATTTAAGGTTCCTCCCAGAGTTAATTTAAATATTAAAACCTCTGGATAATAAGTCAGAAGAAATAAAGTTAACAACTTGCTTGGAAACACCAAAAATAAATTACTATATACAAAGAATACTGATTTATTAAAAAGAAATAAAAGCGGTGATAACAGACAATTTTCTAAATGATTTCTTTTTTAAAATGCTAAAAAAAATATACCAATCCATTTTAGTTTATATAATAATTTATAAGATTAATAATTATTTGTAATCTGTCTTTCTATCAAAAAATAAATTATTTTATAATTATTTATTATTACAATATACTGAATAAATAACTCTGTTTGAAACTATATTCGATACAAAAATGCACTGTTATTTTATCTAAGTAAATTAATGTAATTAAGAAAATAGTGCAATGAGCTTTTCATAAATTGGAAAATTATATGTTAGTGGTATATCAAACATAGTTTTAATAAAATTATTAATTAATAATTAATATATTATCCCAAAACAAAATATAATTAATTTTTATTAGTTATGAATTTCCCTATTTACATCTTCATATTCACACTTCTAAGAAATCTAATATTTTCAGTACAGTTTAAATACTCAGAATAATATTTGGATGAAATAGCAACTAGTTTCTTTATTGATGATATAAATCATCAATATATTGACAATTACTTACCTTTTGATCCATATAAGTAAATAATAAATATAATTTGATATAGACTCTAAAGCTTGATTTTTTATTGATAATATTTAAAATAGTAAATAAATGATGGACGAATAACGGAACAATATAAATCATGAGGTATGGCTTAAAAAAGCCGAATAAACTGCGATATAAAGACTATAAATAAAAAATAATGTATAAACCAAAATATAATTTAAAAAAAACTAAAGAATTCTATAAGCCGATGAAGTGAATACAATATTCATAAAATGCAAGGATTCATAAACAATTATCCTACCAAGCTATCTATCATCTTTATAAAATTAGAGTTTTAATGCTGATACAATTAACTTATAAATATAAGATTCCTTTTGTTAGTCTAAAACTCATGATGTTAATGTTTTTATTCTTTCCGATGCTGATAATATAGTGTGTGAACTTCAAAAAATCGATATTTAAGTCACATGCATTAATAATTTAGAAATAAAAGTAATCGATTAGAAAGCCATATAATTAACTGATTTTCTATCTGATTTCCCTTAAATATAGTCAATAACAATAGCGAATGTTGTGGAAAAGTTAAAAATTATTAATTTTAAGATAGAAAAAACATAAACATAGTTTATAGCTTCAATAAAATCGATGAAAAAGGTGGAAATTGAAAAAGTTTATTGTAAAAATATTGAATTATAACCTGATAATCATATAATTTGGAATTTAAATAAAATCACCGAATCTATTACCATAAAGGATAGTGAGTTTGAAAATAATACCGGTGGTACTGCAGTTAAAATAGAAAGTTCAAACAATATTGTAATGGATGCATTAATTTTTAAAAAAAACTCTAATCCCTCACAATCAGGAGGAGGAATTTCTGTTATAACCTCAGCTTAAATTACAATTTAAAATTCTCAATTTGAGTAGAATTTCGCAGGAGATTTGGGAGGAGGAGGTATCTCCATTGTTGGAGGAAATACGGTGTCATTACTGAATAATAAATATGAGCGAAACTCAGCGGATTTAGGAGGTGCTGGACTACGAATGGAATTGTGCAAATCCATAACTATTTAGAATATAACGTGTATTGAAAATAATGCCAAAAAAGGAAACGGAGGATGTGTTCACATATTTGATTCCTAAATTTTGAATATGGCCAAAGGAACCTTCAAATAGAACATCGCTTTAAATGGAGGAGCCATGTATTTATCCTAAGTTCAAATATCTAAAGTTGAACATGCAACTTTCGAAGCTAATGATGCCATAACAATTGGTACGAAAACAAACAAATTCAGTTAATTGAAATATTATTTATTTTTTACTTTATATACTTTAGGTAGTGGGTATGGGGGAGGAGTTTATATATAAAATGTTTATAATTTTCAAACTTTAAATCTAACTTTTAATGCGAACAAATGCGGAGCCACAGGGGGATCCATTTCCATTGCCTACTCCAAACTAATTAGACTAATTGATACGAATGCAAATAACAATTATTGCTTCCGAGGAGGAGCCATTGACATGCAAAGTTGTGAAGACATTATAATTAGGAAATTCGTAGCCAAGGGAAACAAGTCTAGTTTATGGGCCGGGGCAATCTCTATGATAAACTCAGTTCAAGGTTTCCTTTTGGATGATTTGACCATAGAGAACAATGTGGGGGGCTTCTATGGAGGGGGCATTTTTTATGGATATAATTCCAATGGAATTAGCAAAATGACGAATTCTTTTTTCAAAAATAACACTGCAAATACACTAGGTGGAGCCATTTTTGACTATTTTACAGGCAATTCGTTATACGAAAACATAAAATTTGATTCTAATAATTGTGTTTTTGGATAAGCAGGAGATATAGAAACCAAATTAGTCGTCAATGCCACATACAAAAGCTGTCAATTTTTCAATTCATCTGCAACAATGGGAGGCGCCCTTTATTTAGAAATAGTGACTGGGTTCGTCGAAATAGATAACTGTACCTTTAACTCTGAAAATTTAATTGATTCCCAATACACCTTAGCCATAAATACTGTGAATAATCTGGAGATACTAAAAACTCTTATTGAAGATAATGCCCAATCGATACATATAGGTGGCCTTTTTTTCTAAAATGTAAACAATACTCTCATAGACAAATGTGTTGTAAAAAATCATCGATCTAAATTAGGAGGGGGAATCATGTTCTCAAAGGGGACAAAACTATAAATTTAAAATAGTATTTTTGAAAATCTGCAAGCTTTCTAAAGTGGAGGAGCAGTTTATATTTAACAAATCGGAGATCTAATTGTTCTCAATACGACAATGAATAACTCTACCGCTATGCTAAATGGAGGGGCTATACATGGATAGGATATAGGTATAATTTTTTTTTTAAATTAAAAATTAAAATAATAAATATTATTATTCGATAGGAACTTTGAAAATTAGCCAATAATCAATCATTTCCAATACTTAAGCCAGCTTTTAAGAAGCTAATACGTAAGGAGGAGCCTTTTATTTAAAAAATGTGCAAAATATAGACATAAATGACTCAACATTTAAAAATAGTAGAGCAAATCTTACAGGGGGCTGCCTTCATTTAGAGAATATATAAAACTTAACAATAGAAAAAACAGTTTTCTTAAATAATTCTGTAACTTTTTAAAGTGGAATTCCATAGAGTCAGAAATCAACAGGTTTTAAAATCTCTATTATTGATTTAAATTAATACTCAATTTTTAATAATTTTAAAATAACAGATTACATTATATCATTGGGGGGAGGTATTTACTTAGAAACTGGAGAATAAAAAAATATTACGATTAGCTTTAAAGAGGTAACATTCAATGGGAACCAGGCCTCAAGCGGAGGGGCAATTATGCTGTACGAATTTCAAAACACCTAAATAAGTTTACCAAATTTTGAAAAGGTTACATTTGAAAATAATTTAGCTGATATTGGCCCATCCGTTAGGTACTTAGGGTTGGGAAATAATATTCTGCAAGTGTAAATATAGGAGTTAGGAATAGTTAAAAATAATAAGGGAGAAATATATTAGGATGATTTCATTTTTAAATACAAAGAAAATGAAAGAATATTAAGCCCCAGTTCAGTGAAAATAGAACTTTGCCCCAAAGGAACGTCTCTTATTGAAGGAGGAAAGCCCATATGTAATCGATGTGATCTTTATGGGGAATGTGAAGGTGGATATATATTTACTTATCCGAAAAAGGTGAATAATCAATATTTATAGGAATTATAGGTTTAATTTTATTTATACTTTAATTATAAAATATTTCGTTTGGTAGAACTATTGGAGATTCAAAAATAAAAAAGACTAATATATTTAATGCGATGTGAGATAGTATGCTTGCATAGGAAATGATACCTGTTTAGCTGGTTATAAAGGAACTCTTTGTGAGCAATGTGATTTTAATGCAAATTATTATCTCTCTGCTACCAACAGCTGCAAAAAGTGTGTTTCCCAAAGTTTTGACTACCGCTAGAAATATTTTACTATTTGTTTTATACACTTTTTTCATGGTCTACATTAATATTAAAAGCCTAGAAAAAGTTGAAAAAAATATTTTAAAACGAACCATAAGCAAAACATGGAATATCTTTATTTTGAAGGAATACAGGGCATCTTCCGCCATCAAAATATTAATTAATCATTTCCAGGTTATTTATTTAGTAAATTCATTTAATTTTAGAATACCTGGATTCATTAAAATAATGGCTGGTGTGATAGGTAATAAAAAAAGTGTATTAGATAATTATTTTTTTATTTAAAATTTAAATAATTTTATAGCTAATCCGGGTGAAATTATAAGCCGCACAACAAGCTGCGGTAGAAGTATTACTACAGATACACAATAGTAAGAAGAAATAGAATATTAATATTACAATACGTTTAATTGGACATTATATATGCTGCTTTGTTTTATTTTCCTTAATGTTTTTATAATAAAAATGCTAAAATGTAGATCATAAAAGCCAAAGAGATATTATTTATCTTTAACAATTTCAGGTTTGCTCATATTTTTTATAACTCTTCAACCTGCTTTCTTCAAGTATTCCATTAATTCCCTTTTGTGTAGAGAAATTGGTAAATTTATTAATTTGAGAAAATTACAATTGTGTTATAATATATATTTATAAATTTGTTAAAAGGAGGGAAAAATTATTCTTTATGGAATAGTGCTATTAGTTGTAGTGGTCACTTTTATAAGAGTAAAGTTATCAGTTTTGGATTGTTCTATATTTTCATTTGTATTTTTCTTACTCCTGGACTGCTTATTATATATTTTCATCTCAAAAAGAAAAAAACTTAAAATCTGTAAAACTATTAGCTAGAGCGATAACTAGGATATATATTTTTCGATTTCAAACCTAAATATTACTATTGGGAATTCGTGTCAATGATAGTGGTAAAAATATATATATATATCTATTTATTTATTTATTTATTTATTTATTTATTTATTTATTTATTTATTTATTTAT